>UNSF01000102.1:0-337186 GCA_900538255.1 Ulva mutabilis
CACCAGCCAGGTATGTGACAGCGCGACCCCCTGCGCATGGCTACGCCATGCTTAGATCCCACAGTGCCTACGGGCTTACGGTCTAACTGAATTACGACATGTATCGCTCAATTTGGCCATCAGCAGTCAGCTTCCGTTTGAACACCCACTTGCACGGAATTGCCTTGCTCGAGTCAGATGGCAACATGCAAAGCTCCCACGTGCTCATGAGGCCAGTGAAGTAGCTCTTCTTTCATAGCTTGACCCAGTTGTGGGCCTTCTGGCCCCCTGATGCTTCCTCTACGGAAGTGGGCTCAGGAGGGAGCCACGAGGTGAAAAATACTCGCCCTCTTCAGCAGCTGCGGTTGCTGTGTTGGCCCTGTTCTCGCGGCCACAACGTCCATTCTCTGGTATGGATCGACCGGAGGCTGCTTGCTGCGAATTGCCTGCGCCGAGTCCGGCTGGAGCTAGGCGGCTGCTGTGGAGCCGGCGCTGCTGGAGCGGCTGGCGGATGGTGCGTGGGAAGCTGGCGCTGCTTGTGGAGCAGCTGTGGTGCTGGTGTCGTAATTCAGTGGACCGCGGCCTAAGGCCTGTGGGATCCTGAGCATGTCGTCATGCGCAGGGGTTGGTGCTGTCACATACCTTGCTGTCTTAGGTATCTGTCCGTGACAGCGCCTGTACCTTCAGTGGAGGATGAATGCACGTGAGACTTTGGACAGTAGAAGAGAGAGTGATTACACTACGATCTGTAGAGCCTATATAAGCGTTCAATCAACGTCTCATACGGATACGATCAGAATCAATGTCTGCGGCACGCAATCTTGCATGCATTGCTCGTGCATATGGTCAGCCATCGGTGCATGGCTGCCCCATAGCCACTCCGGATCAGCACCGTGAATCCCCGCATACATGGTCACCGTAGTCCTGTGTATGCCACCATGCATGGTCACCGTAGTCCTGTGCATGGCTGGATCACGACACTCCCCTAGACTAAGCTTGTACTACCGCAAGCTGCAGTCTATCTCTAAATTTTGCTAGTGCTGGTCCTGCCAACACCTTAGTAAACATATCAGCTAGCATGTCTACCGTGCTAACCCACTGATAGTCAACTCGTCGAGTTCTACGAACTCTCGGACCCTCAGGTCCCTGACCCTGATGTGCTTAGAGCGGTCACTAGAGATTGGGGTTTCACTGCTAGCAAGTTGGCACTCTTGTGTCACCCCACAGCGTTGGCTTCACAGCCGACAAACCAAGATCAGTGCACAACTGCTTAGCCACATCACCTCATTGGCTGCTGAACTCATAGCAATGAGCTCTGCCTCAGTTGTATCACCAGCCACAATAGTCTGCCTCTTCGAACGCCAGAACACACAGTTCCCATGCATCCGGACTACTACTCCTGACACGCTCTTCAAGCCAAGCACCATTGGCGAAGTCAGCATCCGTAAATGCTTCCAACACCTCACATCCCCCATTGGAGCCACTAAAGGTCAAGCCAAAGTTATGGTCCCTCGCAGGTTATCTCAGTACGTGAAGGACACCGATTCCATGACATTTGGCACTCCCAGCCATATGCCTGGCCAAGACATTAGCCGGGAAACGCAATGTCTGGACGCGACACAACTGCCACATACTGGATGCTTCCTACGGCTTGCATAAACCTCTTATGCTCTGTGCCTGTAGCCTTCGCCTGGCTAGGATCTTCCTTCAGACTAAACATTTTCTGCTTTGGTACCAACGGAGTTGGCGCCCGTCTGCACTCACTCATGCCAAATCTCTCTAGCATGTCCCTGATGCTCTTCTGTGTGTGATGGTGATAGTGCGAGCAGTTCGATCACGTAATGACCTCCATGCCCAGCACATATCCCAGCTCCCCCCAGGTCACGACCCTCAAATGCCTCAAGAATCTTTCTGATGGCATCATCCATCTGCTCTCTGTGGCCGAAAATCAGCAGATCATCGACCCACAGAAAAGTAAGACAACGTCCTACTTTGCAAATGAACAGTGCAGGGTCACTGGCTGATCTCACAAAACCCATATTCAACAAGAGTTCTGCAAGCGCTTTGTGCCACTCCCTGGCAGCTTGCTTCAGACCATACAACGCCTTTTTCAGACGCCACACCATACCAGACCCATCGTCCAGCACCGGAGGTTGTGCCACATACACTTCCTCCTCCAGAACACCATTCAGGAAAGCACATTTAATGTCTATATGCCTCGTCTCTAGATCCTCTACTGCACAGACTGATAACAGAGCCCTGAAGGTAGCATAACTGCCCACAGGTGCCCATGTCTCAAAGAAATCTACGCCCTCCACTTGCGTAAATCCCCTGGCTACGTATCTGGCCTTGAAACGCTCAATTTCACCCTGTGCTCCTCGCTTGATCTTAAGCACCCACTTGCCTGTCACAGGCTTCACTCCTGTTGGGCACTCAACCAGCTCAAACACATCATGTTCTCTTAAGGAGGTCAGCTCATCGAGCATTGCCGTGATCCACTTCTCACGATGAGCGCCACGCATGGCCTGCCTGCACCGTTGGATCATCTACCACGGCCTCGACCCTCTTCCTCACGGTAGCTGACGCCTGGACTCACTAAGGCTAGCAGTAGGCCACCGTTTGGATTCACCTTTCTGCCCCGTCGTCTTTTCTGCATCAGGAGGCACACTGTCAGCTGCAGCTGACACTCCATCAGAACAGTCACCGACGTCATTCTCATCATCATTCACTACTGTGGGGCTCGCAGCATCACTCACATGCTCACGTGCTTCCTCCGGGGAAATGCGCTCAACAGCAGCATCACTCACATTGCTCCCACAGCATGGACAGCAGGTCTTAAGACTTTGCGAATCAAGTGAAAAGGCTTTGGAACCCATCGAACCTCACCTCATGTGGCGGATCCAGACGTTCTCCGCTGCCCCTCGCGGCACTTGGTGCTGACTCTCCCCCTGAGCCATCACCTCCTGCGCTATTCCGCTAGGCACATGCCGCAGCTCGCCCTTGCCCCTGGCCCTCAGACCCAGATATATGCCTCGGCTCATCATATCTGTCTCGGTCATCACGCCCTGACAGCCCGTGGACCCGCGGTGACTTCGGCCGCCGCCGTGACGTCAGCTCGCACAGGTGGGGGTGGCTCACTCAGCTCCCTTCCCATCGACCGCTGGACTGGCTCCGCTGAACGCGAGCGGGATCTAGACTCAGACTCAGAGTCATCCTCACCTCCATCACTAGACTCAGTTGACGTAATTCAGTGGACCGGCGGCCTAAGGCCTGTGGGATCCTGGGCATGTCGTCATGCGCAGGGGGTTGGTGCTGTCACATACCTTGCTGTCTTAGGTATCTGTCCGTGACAGCGCCTGTACCTTTCAGTTGGAGGATGAATGCACGTGAGTCTTAGGACAGTAGAAGAGAGAGTGATTACACTACGATCTGTAGAGCCTATATAAGCGTTCAATCAACGTCTCATACGGATACGATCAGAATCAATGTCTGCGGCACGCAATCTTGCATGCATTGCTCGTGCATATGGTCAGCCATCGGTGCATGGCTGCCCCATAGCCACTCCGGATCAGCACCGTGAATCCACTCCATGCATGGTCACCGTAGTCCTGTGCATGGCTGGATCACGACACTCCCCCTAGACTAAGCTTGTACTACCGCAAGCTGCAGTCTATCTCTAAATTTTGCCAGTGCTGGTCCTGCCAACACCTTTGTAAACATATCAGCTAGCATGTCTACCGTGCTAACCCAGCTGATAGTCAATTCGTCGAGTTCTACGAACTCTCGACCCTCAGGTCCCTGACCCTGATGTGCTTAGAGCGGTCACTAGAGATGGGGTTCACTGCTAGGCAAGTTGGCACTCTTGTTGTCGCCCCACAGCGTGGCTTCACAGCCGACAAACCAAGGATCAGTGCACAACTGCTTAGCCCACATCACCTCATTGGCTGCTGAACTCATTGCTATGAGCTCTGCCTCAGTTGTGGTCACCAGCCACAATAGCCTGCCTCTTCGAACGCCAGAACACACAGTTCCCATGCATCCGGACTACTACTCCTGACACGCTCTTCAAGCAAGCACCATTGGCGAAGTCAGCATCCGTAAATGCTTCCAACACCTCACATCCCCCATTGGAGCCACTAAAGGGTCAAGCCAAAGTTTTATGGTCCCTCGCAGGTATCTCTAGTACGTGAAGGACACCATTCCAATGACATTTGGCACTCCCAGCCATATGCCTGGCCAAGACATTAGCCGGAGAACGCAATGTCTGGACGCGACACAACTGCCACATACTGGATGCTTCCTACGGGCTTGCATAAACCTCTTATCTCTGTGCCTGAGCCTTCGCCTGGCTAGGATCTTCCTTCAGACTAACATTTTCTGCTTCTGTACCAACGGATTGGCGCCCGTCTGCACTCACTCATGCCAAATCTCTCTAGCATGTCCCTGATGCTCTTTCTGTGTTGATGGTGATAGTGCGAGCAGTTCGATCACGTATGACCTCCATGCCCAGCACATATCCCAGCTCCCCCAGGTCAACGACCCTCAAATGCCTCAAGAATCTTTCTGATGGCATCATCCATCTGCTCTCTGTGGCCGAAAATCAGCAGATCATCGACCCACCAGAAAAATAAGACAACGTCCTACTTTGCAAATGAACAGTGCAGGGTCACTGGCTGATCTCACAAAAACCCATATTCATACAAGAGTTCTGCAAGCGCTTTGTGCCACTCCCTGGCAGCTTGCTTCAGACCATACAACGCCTTTTTCAGACGCCACACCATACCAGACCCATCGTCTAGTACCGGAGGTTGTGCCACATACACTTCCTCCTCCAGAACACCATTCAGCGAAAGCACATTTGATGTCTATATGCCTCGTCTCTAGATCCTCTACTGCACAGACTGATAACAGAGCCCTGAAGGTAGCATAACTGCCCACAGGTGCCCATGTCTCAAAGAAATCTACCGCCCTCCACTTGCGTAAATCCCTGGCTACGTATCTGGCCTTGAAACGCTCAATTTCACCCTGTGCTCCCTCGCTTGATCTTAAGCACCCACTTGCCTGTCACAGGCTTCACTCCTGTTGGGCACTCAACCAGCTCAAACACATCATGTTCTCTAAGGAGGTCAGCTCATCGAGCATTGCCGTGATCCACTTCTCACGATGAGCGCCACGCATGGCCTGCTGCACCGTTGGGATCATCTATACGGCCTCGACCCTCTTCCTCACGGTAGCTGCACGCCTGGACTCACTAAGGCTAGCAGTAGGGCCACCGTTTGGAGTCACCTTCTGCCCCGTCGTCTTTTCTGCATCAGGAGGCACACTGTCAGATGCAGCTGACACTCCATCAGAACAGTCACCGACGTCATTCTCATCATCATTCACTACTGTGGGGCTCGCAGCATCACTCACATGCTCACGTGCTTCCTCCGGGGAAATGCGCTCAACAGCAGCATCACTCACAATTGCTCCCACAGCATGGACAGCAGGTCTTAAGACTTTGCGAATCAAGTGAAAAGGCTTTGGAACCCATCGAAACCCTCAACCTCTGTGGCGGATCCAGACGTTCCTCCGCTGCCCCTCGCGGCACTTGGTGCTGACTCTCCCCCTGAGCATCACCTCATGTCGCTATCCACGTAGGGCACATGCGTAGCTCGCCTTGCCCCGGGCCCTCAGACCCAGATATATGCCTCGCTCATCATATCTGTCCACGGTCACTCACGCCCTGACACCGTGGACCGCGGTGACTTCGGCCGCCGCCTGACCGTCAGCTCGCACAGGTGGGGTGGCTCACTCAGCTCCTTGCCATCGACCGCTGGACTGGTCCGTCTGGAACGCGAGCGAGGATCTAGACTCAGACTCAGAGTCATCCTCACCTCCATCACTAGACTCAGTATCACTCACTTCCTCATCAGTTGGGAAGCGGATGGATATCACAGTTCCCCTAGTGTGCAACCAGCCCTATCCTCGTAGGGATCGTCTCTGCAGCTAAACTCATGTGTAAAGGCCCAGACGGCCTGGTTTGCTGCATCATAGTCCCAGTGTGCCACCGCTGCAGCATTGTCAGCCGCTGCATGATCGCAGCGTGCTGCAACCACTGCCTCACTGATCTCTGGTGTGTGCCAGCGCTCATGTCGCGCCAGCAGCTCTGCACCAACACTCTAGGAGAAAACTCGGCTCACCCTCAGGTAGCTCGTCTGTCGGTTTGAAACGCCTATGCAGCGTTCTTCCTGGTTCCCAGTGTTGATGGCCCAGACCCGGATGCTCCCCTCAGCCCAATCCACATTTCTGCCCCTCTCTGGCATCATGTGTTCACGACTGGCTGGTGGACGCACTGCCGCACACTAGTGCTCTTCACCCACTTCTTCATGTTGGGCAAGAACTCAGCTTCCGGCACTACACTGGTGTACTGATCGGGTAGGATCTCAAACTCACCCTGCTCATAGTTCTCTAGCACAACTGGGTCCGCCGTAGCCTCCCCAGCCATGTGAAATCGCTGCGCGAAATCCTTCACTAGAGCAGGTGGGCAGCCGCCTGTGCCTGTACATCCGCACTGCTCCCCCATTCCCACGTTTCACGTAAACCCTGTCCATGTGAGGACCTCCCGGTCCCATATAGGCACCGAGGATTCCTCGCTTCCCAGTGCCTGAAGTGCTCCCTCCTTGGATACACATACATTGGACACACCGAAAGGCTTCACCTGTGCCACCACGAGACGGAAGTCATCTTCCTTGACCTTCCTAAACCACAACAAGTATGGCACAATCTCTCTGACATTCACATTGCTCATGTGCTGTGCCACAAATGCCAATTCTCTCCTGGCAACCAGCGTCTCACACAGCTCATTCAGACTCAGCGCATGCGCTGCAGCCTTCCTGACTCTCAGCTGCTTAGCCCGCTGCTGCACGTTCGTGGACCCATGCTCAGAGCTGGTGGCAACAAACCTATCCTCCCAGCTTCTGCTTTGCCTCCTTCCGCCTCACACCCTCCAGTGCTGTGCTCGGCGTCAGGTTGTGTGCATGGTTCACGCACATGTATGCCTCTGGCCACAGAGGAATGGCACTGCTGCCTGCAGCAGACTCGCCCGCACTGACGTGTTCAGCACACCGATCTTTCGTTCTACCAACCCATTTGACTCATGTTGGGCGGTGTCAGTGAACGTGTGTACTATCCCTCGCCACTCAAGGTACTGAGCCAGCTGACTCGAGCTGAACTCACCTCCTTGGTCCGTGTGCAGCCTCCGCACCCCTACCTCCTTGTCATAGACAATCTGAGTGCGGGCGTTTCTATCAGAAGACATATCATCTCCGCAGCACCGCTTTTTGACTTCAGCGGGATCACATGTGAGTACCTGCTGTACTCATCCACTACTACCAGGACGTAGTTCATTCCGCCTATGCCTACTGGCTTAATCTGTCCAGCCAGATCCGCATGCAATACTTCTCCAGCATACGAGGCATTCTCTGTCACTTTGCCCCCATGCCGTGCTCTGTCACCACTTCTCTGCTCCGCCACGTGGCAACCATGACACTCAAGCGCTACTCCCGTGGGTTTAGGCAACTTGAGGTCATACAGGTCTGGATTCTCAGTCATCAGTTTGAGAATCCGGTTGCCCGCATGGTGAAACGAGAGATGCACCAGAAATGCTGGGTCAAGTCGGTAAGAAGATCTCTGACCAATAGGCACACCATCTACCGCAGCGATTCTCGCCTGCTCACCAACCCATTTCCTATTTCTGTGGAAAAGGTTGTTGGCACTGGTCCAGTCTGTCCCTGAATCTACAGGGCGCAGTTCCCATATCGGTCTGCCCGTCCCGCAATACCAGCTCAATGTGGGGTTATCATCACTATCAACTCCCTGCTCACAGTTGCCCACAAATGTTTGTGCTTGGTCATAGAAACCCGGCATCTCTACTGTGTTTTTGCCTTGCCTGTGTGCAAGTACACATTCGACCGCTTCAGCACAGTCGTTGATAGGATATTGATCGGGCTGGCTGGCACCCAGTAGACATGATCCAGCTCAACATCCACAGGCACCAACTCACCCTGTACTGTCACGTACTTCCCCACATTCGCCCTGATAGTGCCCATGCCATATATCTTAAGCCTGCCCTGGTCTAAGGGCTGGCACTCTGTGATATCTGGTGGCTTGATCTCACTGAACATGCTATAGTCAAAGCATATGTTCAGGTCAGACCCGCTATCCACCAGAAAGGTGTATGGCATATTGGGCGACGGCCCATCAGCACAGTCAGCTCGCAGTTCCGCTAGGTCTACCACAGCCACCTGAGGGCCCCGCGGCCTCTGCCACGGCCTCGCCCTGCAGCTGCCTGTTTCTGTAGGAATTGCTTGACCTCTGCGGAGAGCAAAGGGCAATCTTTCTGCAGATGGCCAGCTTCTCACAATTGAAGCACTTGCGCTTATCTGCTCCCCTGCTCCCACTGCGGCAACCTCTGGGGGTGCACCATGGCGACCACCGTGGCGTCCACCACGATACCCTCGTCCCCCAAATCTCTGCTGACCACCGCGATCATCCCGTGGGAATCGCGATGGGGCAGACTGGCTGCTATTCTGAGCATGCGTCAGCAGCGTGGACACTATCTGCTGCACTGGCAGTTGCTGCAGCATCGGCTGCAGCAGTGCATACTCTTTGTCCACTGCCAGTAGCCTAGAGCGGGTAACTGATCAGGCACAGCTTCTCCCAGACCCCTCATCTGGTTCACTATACCAACTACCTCGTTGACATGTTTCTCAAGTGGCTTTCCCGCCTGCCTGCACCACGAGTTGCTGGTATAGCTTCTGTATTTCTACTTCGACAGAAGGCATGTACTTGGCNAATTCAGTGGACCGCGGCCTAAGGACTGTGGGATCCTACACACTACATTGGACACCCGAAAGGCTTCACTTGTGCCACCAGAGACGGAAGTCATCTTCTTTGACCTTCCTAAACACAACAAGTATGGCACAATCTCTCTGACATTCACAGTTCTCATATGCTGTGCCACAAATGCCAATTCTCTCCTGGCAACCAGCGTCTCACACAGCTCATTCAGACTCAGCGCATGCGCTGCAGCCTTCCTGACTCTCAGCTGCTTAGCCCGCTGCTGCACGTTCGTGGCCATGGTCAGAGCTGGTGGCAACAAACCTATCCTCAGCTTCTGCTTTGCCTCCTTCCGCCCACACCCTCCAGTGCTGTGCTCGGCGTCAGGTTGTGTGCATGGTTCACGCACATGTATGCCTCCGGCCACAGGAATGCAGGCACTGCTGCCTGCAGCAGGCTCGCCCGCACTGACGTGTTCAGCACACCGATCTTTCGTTCTACCAACCCATTTGACTCATGTTGGGCGGTGTCAGTGAACGTGTGTACTATCCCTCGCCACTCAAGGTACTGAGCCAGCTGACTCGAGCTGAACTCACCTCCTTGGTCCGTGTGCAGCCTCCGCACCCCTACCTCCTTGTCATAGACAATCTGAGTGCGGATGCGTTCTATCAAAAGACATATCATCTCCGCAGCACCGCTTTTCGACTTCAGCGGGATCACATGTGAGTACCTGCTGTACTCATCCACTACTACCAGGATGTAGTTCATTCCTCCTATGCCTACTGGCTTAATTTGTCCAGCCAGATCCGCATGCAACACTTCCCCAGCATACGAGGCATTTTCTGTCACTTTGCCCCCATGCTGTGCTCTGTCACCACTTCTCTGTTCCGCCACGTGGCAACCATGACACTCAAGCGCTACTCCCGTGGGTTCAGGCAACTTGAGGTCATACAGGTCTGGATTCTCAGTCATCAGTTTGAGAATCCGGTTGCCCGCATGATGAAACGAGAGGTGCACCAGAAATGCTGGGTCAAGTCGGTAAGAAGATCTCTGACCAATAGGTACACCATCTACCGCAGCGATTCTCGCCTGCTCACCAACCCATTTCCTATTCTGTGGAAAAGGTTATTGGCACTGGTCCAGTCTATCCCTTAATCTACAGGGCGCAGTTCCCATATTGGTCTGCCCGTCCCGCAATACCAGCTCAATGTGGGGTTATCATCACTATCAACTCCCTGCTCACAGTTGCCCACAAATGTTTGTGCTTGGTCATAAAAACCCGGCATCTCTACTGTGTTTGCCTTGCCTTTGTGCAAGTACACGTTCGACCGCTTCAGCACAGTCGTTGATAGGATATTGATCGGGCTGGCTGGCACCCAGTAAACATGATCTAGCTCAATGTCTACAGGTACCAGCTCACCATGTACTGTCACGTACTTCCCCACATTCGCCCTGATAGTGCCCATGCCATATATCTTAAGCCTGCCCTGGTCTAAGGGCTGGCACTCTGTGATGTCTGGTGGCTTGATCTCGCTGAACATGCTATAGTCAAAGCAAATGTTCAGGTCAGACCCGCTATCCACCAGAAAAGTGTATGGCATATTGGGCGATGGCCCATCAGTACACTCAGCTCGCAGTTCCGCTAGGTCTACCACAGCCACCTGAGGGCCCCCGCGGCCTCTGCCACGGCCTTGTCGTGATCCAGCCATGCACAGGACTACGGCATGGGCACACAGGACACGGAGACCATGTATGCATGGATGCACGGTGCTGATCCGGAGTGGCTATGGGACGCCATGCACCGATGGCTTACCATATGCACGAGCAATGCATGCTAGATTGCGTGCCGCAGACAATGATTCTGATCGTATCCGGTATGAGACGTTTGGTTGAACGCTTATATAGGCTCTACTGATCAAAGTGTAATCACTCTACTCTGCCAAAGTCTCACGTGCTATAAATCCAAGACTGAGAGCGCACTGTCACAGCGGAGGCCTGTACACCAGCCAGGTATGTGACAGCGCGACCCCCTGCGCACAGCTACACAGTGCTTAGATCCCACAGTGCCTTAGGGCTGCGGTCCACTGAATTACGACATGGTATCGGTGATGTTTGTGGGTATTCTAGCGATGGTTGTATGCTTGCGATAGAGTCCAGGGGTCTACGGCTACGGCTGAGCGTCCCGATGAGCGATTCACACCGCTCTAGCGTTTAGCTGTAGAGTCCGTAGAGAGACTAGAGTACACAGATGCATAACGCTTACGGCTGGACTGCATTCTGTCAGGGTACTGGTCTCGCAGAAAGGCCTACGGCGCTGCGTGGTCCTGCGACGCACGAAGGTCGTGTTGCAGGATGCACCACGCCGAGAAGTCCCAATGGCATCTCGCCAGGGATCTATTGGCTCTGACGGCGAGGATGGAGAAGAAGTTCGTCCTCGCCACCACACACGTTCCACAGCGCGCCGCGAGCAGGCCGCGGAGGACCAGTTCGTGACCTACGGGGAAGAACAGCGCGTTGGGACCTACGGGTATCCCAATGCAGGTCCTCTGCAGGCGGCATTGCCGGGAAATGCTGATCCTACGGGGGAAGCAGGAGCTCAGGCTGCGGCGCAAGGAACACAGCCAGCACATCTCGCAGCGCCAGCTGCGTGGATGACCCAACAGATACCGCCTCCGATACCGCAGCCTTCGCAGGCTGCGATGTCATCAGGAGTACCAGCTACGGCTGGATCTATTGACGTAAGCACGCTGGCGCAAGCGCTGTCGCTTGCCATGCCCAGGCCAGTACCGGGGAAATCTCTAGTAGAGAAGAACAGATTTCCGGTGTGGCACTATAAGACTGATCACTTCCGAGTATTTAAGAAGGAGGTAGAGAGCTGGGCGAAGATGGTGGGTGAGAGTAGCCTGCTAGTCAATGATCCGCTTGCTCAGAGCAGCCAGGCTCATGAGCAAGTCATGCACTGGTTGTTCACCACACTGCCAAAGGAGGATAGAGACTTCGTGGCAGACTGTAGTTTCGTCCATGAGGTCTGGTCGTTGCTGCATGCTAAGTATATGCCATCAGTGGAGGTAGAAATACAGAAGCTGTATCACCAGCTCAGCAGTACCCAGCAGGCTGGCAAGCCGCTGGAGAAGCATGTGAATGAGGTGGTGGGCATAGTGAACCAGATGAGAGGACTGGGTGAGACTGTGTCTGATCAGCTGTACAGATCACGGTTGCTGGCAGTAGACAAAGAGTACAGCCTGTTGCAGCCCATGCTGCAGGCCATGCCAGTGCAGCAGATAGTGTCTACGCTGTTGACACATGCCCAGACGAACAGCAAGCAGGGTCCGTCGCGATTCCCACGGGACGATCGCGGTGGACAACAGCGCCATGGGGGACGTGGGTACCGAGGTGGACGCTACGGTGGTCGCCAAGGTTCACCCCCACAGGTAGCAGCTGTGGGAGCAGGGGCAGCAGGGGGAGCAGAAAAGAGGAAATGCTTCAACTGTGATAAGCCTGGACATGTGCAAAAGGATTGTCCATTGCTCTCCGCAGAGGTCAAACAATTCCTGCAGAAGCAAGCAGCTGCAGGGCGAGGCCGTGGCAGAGGCCGCGGTGGCCCTCAGGTAGCTGTAGTTGACCTAGATAAGCTGCGAGCTGACTGTGCTGATGGGCCGTCTCCCAACATGCCGTACACTTTCCTAATAGATAGTGGCTCAGACATAAACATATGCTTTGACTATGATATGTTTTGCGAGATCAAGCCACCAGATATGCCGCAGTGTCAGCCTCTTGACCAGGGCAGGCTAGACATGTATGGTGTGGGCACGATCAGAGCTAATCTGGGAGAGTATGTGAGTGCACAGGGCACTATCACACCAGTAGACATAGAGTTGACCAACGTCTACTGGGTGCCGGCCAGTCCTATCAACATCCTTTCAACAAAGGAGTTGAAAAAGTCTGAGATATACTTGCATACGGGCAAGCATGCAAACCGGGTAGTGATGCCTGGGTTTCATGACCAGAGCTATGGGTTCCACAGGAACTGTGAGCAGGGTGAGGATGAGGATGGAAAACCTACTCTGACATGGTTCTGTGGGAAAGGCAGGCCGATATGGCAAATGCGACCGGTAGATAGAGGAGCAGCCTGGACAAGTGCGAATAACTTGTTTCATAGGAATGGGAAATGGGTACGTGAGCAGCAGCAAGTTGCTGCGGTGACCGGTGTACCGAATGAACAAGGTTATTCCTTTCAGGTTGATCCATCATTCCTAGTGCATATCGCTTTTCACCATGCTGGCAATCGGGTACTCCAGTTGATGAGAGACAACCCACAACTGTATGACCTGAAGATGCTGAAACCTACGGGGGTAGCGCTTCAGTGTCATGGTTGCCACGTGGCTGAACAGAGAAGCGGCGATAGAGCACAGCACGGGGGCAAGGTGACGGAGAATGCCACCTATGCTGGGGAAGTGTTGCATGCTGATCTAGCAGGGCAGATCAAGCCAGTAGGAATCGGGGGTATGAACTACATCCTGGTAGTGGTGGATGAGTACTCCCGGTACTCCCATGTGATTCCGTTGAAGTCCAAGAGTGGGGCTGCGGAAATGATATGCCTGCTGATTGAGCGAATCCGCACTCAGATCGTGTATGATAGAGAGGTTGGGGTGCGGAGGCTGCACACTGACCAGGGTGGTGAGTTCAGCTCTAACCAGCTGGCTCAGTACCTCGCGTGGCGTGGCATTGAGCACACGTACACTGCCACGGGCCAGCATGAGTCCAATGGAATGGTGGAGAGAAAGATCGGTGTGCTAAACAGGAGTGTGAGGGCAAGCCTGCTGCAAGCAGCTGTGCCTGCATTTCTGTGGCCAGAGGCGTATATGTGTGTGAACCATGCGCATAACCTGACGCCTAGCACAGCTCTAGAGGGTGTTAGGCGGAAGGAGGCCAAGCAGAAACTGGAGGAGAGGCATGTGCAGACCAGTCGTGACCCGTGGTCAACGAATGAGGCTGTGAGAACTGCACAGTTGCAGACGAGGAGGGCTCAGGCTCAGCAGATGAGTCTGCAGGCTCTGGCTGATGAGGGTATGGCCAGGGGCGATGGGAAGTTTGTCGCCCAGTGTGTGAAGAATGTTGATGTCAGACAGATTGTGCCATATCTGTTGTGGTTCAGGAATGTGAGTGAGGACACATTCCATCTGGTGGTGGCCCAGGTGAAGCCTTTCGGGTGTCCGATGTATGTATATGCTCGGAGAGAGGACTTCAGACACCTGGATGAGAGAGGAGTGCTCGGTTTCTACATGGGACCGGGTGCTGGTCCTCACATGGATAAGCTTACGTGAAGCGAGGGAATGGGGGAGCAGTGCGTATGTATAGGCATACGGCTTCTCCACCAGCTCTGCTGAGAGAGTTCGCGAAACGTTTCCACATGTCGGAGCAAGCTACGGTGGATCCGGTCATGTTGGAGAACTACGAGCTGGGAGAATTCGAGATCATGCCCGATGAGCATACTCGTGTAGTACCTGACGTTGGTTTCTTGCCCAACATGCAGAAATGGTTGAGATCAACTAGTGTTAGGGCAGTGCGACCACCAGCCAGTCGTGATCACATGATGCCAGAGAGGGGCAAAAAAGGAAAATGGGCTGAGGGGGAGCATCCAGCGCTGGGGCACACACACTGGGAACCAGGCAGGCAGTTGCATCGGCGCTATGTGCCGGATGATGAGTTGCCTGACGGTGAGCCGCCGTTTTCACCGCGTGTTTTAGGCTCTGAGCTGATAGCCAGGCATGAGCGGTGGCACACGCCTGAGATCAGTGAGGCAGTGGTGACAGCGCGTTGCGCTTACACGGCCGAGGACTGTGTGAACAGGGTACCACACTGGGAGTATGATGCGGTTCAGCAACCATCCGGTCCGCACAATGCTGAGATGCGACCGAGAGATGTGATCCCTACGCGGGATAGAGCTGTGCTGGATTTGAGTGGCTGCCGCATTGAGCCACAGGGTAGTGAGAATGATGAGTCTGAGGGGGAGGAACAGCCAGGGGCTGCCAGTGACTCTGCTGAGTCATTCTCAGGGGCATCTGAGCCCTCAGGATCTCGGTCTCGATCGCGCTCGCGTTCACCGCAGCGAGTCCAACGGTCGATGGGCAAGGCGCCGAGTGAGCCACCCCCACCTGCGAAATCTGAAGACCACGGGATGTACAACCGATGGCAAGGGTCAGCGGTGTCAGGACGTGCAGTACGCTGGGAGCATGATGAGCCACGGCATATGCCACAGCGTGTTGATAGTCAGGGGCACGGCAAGCTACGGCATGTGCCTAGTGGAGTAGAGGCAGGCGGAGCTGGCTCAGGGGGAGAGTTAGCACCAAGTGCCGCAGGAGGCAGCGGAGAACATCTGGATCCACCACAAGAGGTGAGGGTTCGATGGGTTCCAAAACCTTTCAAATTGATTCGCAAAACCTTAAGACCTGCTGTCCATGCTGTGGGAGTGAATGAAAGTGAGAATGCTGCTGTTGAGCGCATTTCCCCGGATGATGCACGTGAGCATGATGATGCTGGGAGCTCCACAGTAGTCCATATGGAGAGTGACGTCGGTGATCTGGCGGATGGAGTGTTTGCTACGGCTGACAGTGTGACTCCTGATGCAGAGAACACGACGGGGCAGGAGGTGATTCCGAGCAGTGGCAAGACTGCTAGCCGCAGTGAGTCCCGGTGTGCAGCTGCTGCGAGGAAGAAGGTCAAAGCTGTGCTGGACGATCCAACGGTGAAGCAAGCCATGAGAGGCTGCCATCGTGAGCAGTGGATCATAGCAATGCTTGATGAGTTGACCTCCTTAAGGGAACATGATGTGTTCGAGTTAGTCAGGTGCCCAGCAGGAGTGAAGCCTGTGACAGGCAAGTGGGTGCTTAAGATTAAGCGAGGAGCACAGGGTGAGATTGAGCGATTCAAAGCTAGATATGTAGCCAGGGGATTTACGCAAGTTGAGGGCGTAGATTTCTTTGAGACATGGGCACCTGTGGGCAGTTATGCTACCTTCAGGGCTCTGTTGTCTGTCTGTGCTGTAGAGGATCTGGAGACGAGACACATAGACATTAAATGTGCTTTCCTGAATGGTGTTCTGGAGGAGGAAGTGTATGTGGCACAACCTCCTGTACTGGATGATGGGTCTGGTATGGTGTGGCGTCTGAAAAAGGCGTTGTATGGTCTGAAGCAAGCTGCCAGGGAGTGGCATAAAGCGCTTGCAGAGCTCTTGTCGAGAATGGGCTTTGTGAGATCAGCCAGTGACCCCGCACTGTTTATTTGCAAAATAGGACGATGTCTTATTTTCCTATGGGTCGATGATCTGTTGATCTTCGGTCGTAAGGAGCAGATGGATGATGCCATCAGCAGGATCCTTGAGGCATTTGAGGGTCGTGACCTGGGGGAGCTGGGATATGTGCTGGGTATGGAGGTCATACGTGATCGGCTTGCTCGCACTATCACCATAACGCACAGAAAGAACATCAGGGACATGCTGGAAAGGTTCAGTATGAGTGAGTGCAGAAAGGCACCAACGCCGTTGGTACCAAAGCAGAAAGTGTTTAGTCTGAAGGATGATCCTAGCCAGGAGAAGGCTACTGTCGCAGAGCATAAGAGGTTTATGCAAGCCGTAGGAAGCATCCAGTATGTGGCTGCTGTGTCGCGTCCTGATATTTCCTTTCCGGCCAATGTCCTGGCCAGGCATATGGCTGGGAGTGCGAAGTGTCATTGGGCTGCTGTCCAGCATGTACTGAGATACCTGCGAGGGACCATAGATCTTGGCTTGACCTTTAGTGGCTCCAATGAGGGAAGTGAGGTGTTGGAAGCATTTACGGATGCTGACTTCGCCAATGGTGCTTGCTTGAAGAGCGTGTCAGGAGTGATAGTCCGGATGCATGGGAACTGTGTGTTCTGGCGTTCGAAGAGGCAGACTATTGTGGCTGGTGATACGACTGAGGCAGAGCTTATTGCGATGAGCTCAGCAGCCAATGAGGTGATGTGGGCAAAGCAGTTGTGCACTGATCTTGGTTTGTCGGCTGTGAAGCCAACTCTGTGGGGTGACAACAAGAGTGCCAACTTGCTAGCTGTGAACCCCATCTCTAGTGACCGCTCCAAGCACATCAGGGTCAGGGACCTGAGAGTCCGCGAGTTCGTAGAACTCGATGAGTTAACTATCAGCTGGGTTAGCACGGTAGACATGCTAGCTGATATGTTTACGAAAGTGTTGGCGGGACCAGCACTAGCAAAATTTAGAGATAGACTACAGCTTGCGGTAGTACAAGCCTAGTCTAGGGGGAGTGTCGTGATCCAGCCATGCACAGGACTACGGTGACCATGCATGGAGTGGATGCACGGTGCTGATCCGGAGTGGCTATGGGACGCCATGCACCGATGGCTTACCATATGCACGAGCAATGCATGCTAGATTGCGTGCCGCAGACAATGATTCTGATCGTATCCGTATGAGACGTTTGGTTGAACGCTTATATAGGCTCTACTGATCAAAGTGTAATCACTCTACTCTGCCAAAGACTCACGTGCTATAATCCAAGACTGAGAGCGCACTGTCACAGCGGAGGCCTGTACACCAGCCAGGTATGTGACAGCGCGACCCCCTGCGCACAGCTACACAGTGCTTAGATCCCACAGTGCCTTAGGGCTGCGGTCCACTGAATTACGACACAGTGAGATCAAACCACCGGATATCACAGAATGCCAGCCTCTAGATCAGGGCAGGCTAAAGATATATGGCATGGGCACTATCAGGGCGAATGTGGGGAAGTACGTGACAGTGAAGGGTGAGCTGGTGCCTGTGGACATTGAGCTAGATCATGTTTACTGGTTGCCAGCCAGCCCGATAAACATCCTATCAACGACTGTGCTGAAGCGGTCGAACATATTCTTGCACACAGGCAAGGCAAATACAGTAGAAATGCCTGGCTTTCATGATCAAGCCCAGATGTTTGTGGGCAACTGTGAGCAGGGTGTGGATAGTGAGGACAACCCCACACCGAGCTGGTATTGCGGGACAGGCAGACCAATATGGGAACTGCGCCCTGTAGATTCAGGGACAGACTGGACCAGTGCTAACAATCTTTTCCACAGAAATAGGAAATGGGTTGGTGAGCAGGCGAGAGTCGCTGCAGTGGATGGTGTACCTATTGGTCAGAGATCTTCCTTCCAGGTTGATCCATTTTTCCTGGTGCATATCGTGTTTCACCGTGCTGGCAACCGGTTTCTCAAACTGATGCGAGATAATCCAGACCTGTTCGACCTCAAGCTGCCTGAACCTACGGGAGTAGCACTTGAGTGTCATGGTTGCCATGTGGCGGAACAGAGAAGTGGTGACAGAGCACAGCATGGGGGCAAAGTGACAGAGAATGCCACGTATGCTGGAGAAGTGTTGCATGCGGATCTGGCTGGACAGATAAAGCCAGTGGGCATAGGAGGAATGAACTTCATCCTGGTAGTGGTGGATGAGTACAGCAGGTACTCGCATGTGATCCCGCTGAAGTCGAAAAGCGGTGCTGCTGAAATGATATGCCTTCTGCTAGAACGCATCCGCACTCAGACTGTCTATGACAAGGAGATAGGGGTGCGGAGGCTGCATACGGACCAGGGACGTGAGTTCAGCTCTAACCACCTGGCTCAGTACCTTGAGTGGCGGGGAATAGTACACACGTTCACTGACACCGCCCAGCATGAGTCTAATGGGTTGGTAGAGCGAAAGATCGGTGTGCTGAACACGTCAGTGCGGGCAAGCCTGCTGCAGGCAGCAGTCCCTGCATTCCTGTGGCCGGAGGCATACATGTGCGTGAACCATGCACACAACCTGACGTCGAGTACAGCACTGGAAGGTGTTCGGCGGAGGGAGGCGAAGCAGAGGCTGGAAGAGAGGTTAGTTGCCACCAGCCATGAGCCATGGTCCACGAATGAGCAGCAGCGGGCTAAGCAGCTGAGGGTCCGGAAGGCGGGAGCGCTTGCGCTGAGCCTGAAGGAGCTCTGTGAGCAGCTGAATGCCAGGAGAGATGCGGCATTTGTGGAAAGGTGCATAGAGAAATGTGGATGTCAGGGAGATAGTGCCATACTTGTTGTGGTTTCGGAAAGTCAGTGAAGATGACTTCCGTCTCGTGGTGGCACAGGTGAAGCCTTCGGGTGCCCAATGTATGTGTATCCGCGGAGGGAGCACTTCAGGCACCTGGAGGAGCGAGGAATCCTCGGTGCCTATATGGGACCGGGTGGAGGTCCTCATATGGACAGGGTGTATGTGAAGCGTGGGAATGGGGGAGCAGTGCGGATGTACAGGCACACGGCTGCTCCACCTGCTCTGGTGAAGGATTTCGCGCAGCGATTTCACATGGCTGGGGAACCTACGGCGGACCCAGTTGTGCTAGAGAGCTATGAGCAGGGTGAATTTGAGATCCTGCCAGATCAGTTCACCAGTGTAGTGCCAGAGGCTGAGTTCTTGCCCAACATGAAGAAGTGGGTGAAGAGCACCAGTGTGCGGGCAGTGCGTCCACCAGCCAGTCGTGAACACATGATGCCAGAGAGGGGTAGAAATGTGGATTGGGCTGAGGGGGAGCATCCGGGTCTGGGCCATCAGCACTGGGAACCAAGCAGAACGTTGCATAGGCGTTTCAAACCACGAGAGGAGCTACCTGAGGGTGAGCCTGAGTTCTCTCCTAGAGTGTTGGGTGCAGAGCTGCTGGCGCGCCATGAGCGCTGGCACACACCGGAGATCAGTGATGCAGTGGTTGCAGCGCGCTGTGATCTTGCAGCGGCTGACAGTGCTGCAGCTGTGCCGCACTGGGAATATGATGCAGCAGACCAGCCGTCTGGGCCACTGAACTGCGAGTTCAGGCCTGCAGAGACAATCCCTACGCGGGATAGAGCTGTGCTGCACATGGGAGACTGTGACATCTATCCGCTTCCAACTGATGAGGAGGCGGATGAAGATGCATCTGGTAGTGAGGATGACTCTGAGCCTGAGTCTAGATCCCGCTCACGCTCAGCGGAGCCAGTCCAGCGGTTGATGGGCAAGGAGCTGAGTGAGCCACCCCCATCTGTGCGAGTTGACGGTCACGGCGGCAGCCGAAGTTACCGCGGGTCCACGTTGTCAGGGCGTGATGACCGGGACAGATATGATAAGCCACGGCATATATCTGGGTCTGAGGGCCAGGGGCAAGGCGAGCTACGGCATGTGCCTAGGGGAATAGCGACAGGCGGTGATGGCTCAGGGGGAGAGTCAGCACCAAGTGCCGCGAGGGGCAGCGGAGAACGTCTGGATCCGCCACATGAGGTGGGGATTCGATGGGTTCCAAAGCTTTTTCATTTGATTCGCAAAGTCTTGAGACCTGCTGTCCATGCTGTGGGAGCCATTATGAGTGATGTTGCTGTTGAGCGCATCTCCCCGGAGGGTGCACGTGAGCATGATGCTGGGAGCTCCACAGTGTTCAATGATGAGAGTGACGTCGGTGACTTAGCTGAAGGAGTGTCTGCGACGGCTGACAGTGTGACTCCTGATGCAGAAAAGCCGACGGGGCAGGAGGTGACTCCGAACGGTGGCCCTACTGCTAGCCTTTGTGAGTCCAGGCGTGCAGCTACCGTGAGGAAGAAGGTCGAGGTCGTAGTAGATGATCCAACGGTGCAGCAGGCCATGCGTGGCACTCACCGTGAGCAGTGGATCACGGCCATGCTCGATGAGCTGACCTCCTTGAGAGAACATGACGTGTTTGAGCTGGTCGAGTGCCCATTAGGAGCGAAGCCTGTGACAGGCAAGTGGGTGCTTAGGATCAAGCGAGGAGCACAGGGTGAAATTGAGCGTTTCAAAGCCAGATATGTAGCCAGGGGGTTTACGCAAGTGGAGGGCGTAGATTTCTTTGAGACATGGGCACCTGTGGGCAGTTATGCTACCTTCAGGGCTCTGTTATCGGTCTGTGCAGTAGAGGATCTAGAGACGAGGCATATAGACATAAAATGTGCTTTCCTGAATGGTGTTCTGGAGGAGGAAGTGTATGTGGCACAACCTCCTGTACTAGATGATGGGTCTGGTATGGTGTGGCGTCTGAAGAAGGCGTTGTATGGTCTGAAGCAGGCTGCCAGGGAGTGGCACAAAGCGCTTGCAGAGCTCTTGTTGAGTATGGGCTTTGTGAGATCAGCCACTGACCCTGCACTGTTTATCTGCAAAGTAGGACGTTGTCTTATTTTTCTGTGGGTCGATGATCTGTTGATTTTCGGTCTGGTAGAGCAGATGGATGATGCCATCAGAAAGAGCCTTGAGGCATTTGAGGGTCGTGACCTGGGGGAGCTGGGATATGTGCTGGGCATGGAGGTCATACGTGATCGCGCTGCTCGCACTATCACCATCACACACAGAAAGAGCATCAGGGACATGCTGGAGAGATTCAGCATGAGTGAGTGCAGACGGGCGCCAACTCCTTTGGTGCCAAAGCAGAAAATGTTTAGCCTGAAGGAAGATCCTAGCCAGGAGAAGGCTACAGGCACAGAGCATAAGAGGTTTATGCAAGCCGTAGGAAGCATCCAGTATGTGGCAGTTGTGTCGCGTCCAGACATCGCGTTTCCGGCTAATGTCTTGGCCAGGCATATGGCTGGGAGTGCCAAATGTCATTGGAATGGTGTCCTTCACGTACTGAGATACCTGCGAGGGACCATAGACTTTGGCTTGACCTTTAGTGGCTCCAATGGGGGATGTGAGGTGTTGGCAGGACCAGCACTGGGAAAATTTCGAGATAGACTGCAGCTTGCGGTAGTACAAGCTTAGTCTAGGGGAGTGTCGTGATCCAGCCATGCACAGGACTACGGTGACCATGCATGGTGGCATACACAGGACTACGGTGACCATGTGTGCCAGGATACACGGTGCTGATCCGGAGTGGCTATGGGGCAGCCATGCACCGATGGCTGACCATATGCACGAGCAATGCATGCAGATTGCGTGCCAGCAGACATTGATTCTGATCGTATCCGTATGAGTCGTTTAGAGAACGCTTATATAGGCTCTGTCGATCGTAGTGTAATCACTCTTTCTCTACTGTCCGAAGTCTCACGTGTCGTCGCCTCCAACGAAGATACAGTGCTGTCACCGGCAGATACCTAGACAGCAAGGTATGTGACAGTACCCTACCCCTGCGCATAGCTACGGCATGCTCAGGATCCCACAGGCCTTAGGCCGCGGTCCAATGGATTACAACAACGAATAGCCAATGCTTGACTGACTCATGAGCCTGGCTATTCTGTGCCAGTGGATCATTTACTAGCAGGCTACTTTCCCCCACCATGTTTGCCCAACTCTCTACCTCTTTCTTGAACACCCGAAAGTGATCATATCTGTGGTTCCATACCGGGAACTTGTGCTTTTCTACTAGCGACTTTCCCGGCATAGACTTAGGCATTACGAGCGACAGTGCGCTCGCGAGAGTTGCAACATCGATCGACCCGGCTGTTGCTGCCGCCCCGGATGACATCGCAGCCTGCGAAGGCTGCGGTATCGGAGGTGGTATCTGCTGCGCTGCCCATGCTGTCTGGGCAACGTGTGGCACTTCCGGCGCTCCGTGCACCGCTGCCTGAGCACCCGCATTCCCCGTAGGATCAGCGTTGCCCGGCATGGCGGCCTGCAGAGGGTTTACACTGAGATACCCGTAAGTCCCAGCGTCTTGTCCTTCCCCGTGGGGCATGGACTGACCCTCCGCGGCCTGCTCGCGGCGCACTGTAGAGCGAGTGCGATGATGCGGAAGGTTAAATGCTCCCTCCACACCGTCAGAACCGATAGACCCTTGGCGAGATGCCATTGAATCGTTTCGGAGTGGTGGTGTCCTACAACATGACCACCATATGTCGCAGGAAACGCAGACCCGTAGGCCTCTTTGCGACACCAGCACACAAGCATAATGCAGCTCCGCCGTAGCATTCTGCATTAGCTTTTCTAGTCTCTCTACGGTCGGCTATACACTAGAGCGGTGTAGCACACTCATCGGAGTGTGCAGCCGTAACCGCAGGTTCCCCCTGGACTCTACCGCATGCTAATAGACATCACAAGAATACCCACAATCATCACCGATACCATGTCGTAATTCAGTGGACCGCGGCCTAAGGCCTGTGGGATCCTGAGCATGTCGTAGCCATGCGCAGGGGTTGGTGCTGTCACATACCTTGCTGTCTTAGGTATCTGTCCGTGACAGCGCCTGTACCTTCAGTGGAGGATGAATGCACGTGAGACTTTGGACAGTAGAAAAGAGAGTGATTACACTACGATCTGTAGAGCCTATATAAGCGTTCAATCAACGTCTCATACGGATACAATCAGAATCAATTGACGTAATTCAGTGGACCGCGGCCTAAGGCCTGTGGGATCCTGAGCATGTCGTCATGCGCAGGGGTTGGTGCTGTCACATACCTTGCTGTCTTAGGTATCTGTCCGTGACAGCTCCTGTACCTTCAGTGGAGGATCAATACACATGAGACTTTGGACAGTTGAAGAGAGAGTGATTACACTACGATCTGTAGAGCCTATATAAGCGTTCAATCAACGTCTCATACGGATACGATCAGAATCAATGTCTGCGGCACGCAATCTTGCATGCATTGCTCGTGCATATGGTCAGCCATCGGTGCATGGCTGCCCCATAGCCACTCCGGATCAGCACCGTGCATCCACTCCATGCATGGTCACCGTAGTCCTGTGCATGGCTGGATCACGACACTCCCCCTAGACTAAGCTTGTACTACCGCAAGCTGCAGTCTATCTCTAAATTTTGCCAGTGCTGGTCCTGCCAACACCTTAGTAAACATATCAGCTAGCATGTCTACCGTGCTAACCCAGCTGATAGTCAATTCGTCGAGTTCTACGAACTCTCGGACCCTCAGGTCCCTGACCCTGATGTGCTTAGAGCGGTCACTAGAGATGGGGTTCACTGCTAGCAAGTTGGCACTCTTGTTGTCACCCCACAGCGTTGGCTTCACAGCCGACAAACCAAGATCAGTGCACAACTGCTTAGCCCACATCACCTCATTGGCTGCTGAACTCATTGCTATGAGCTCTGCCTCAGTTGTGTCACCAGCCACAATAGCCTGCCTCTTCGAACGCCAGAACACACAGTTCCCATGCATCCGGACTACTACTCCTGACACGCTCTTCAAGCAAGCACCATTGGCGAAGTCAGCATCCGTAAATGCTTCCAACACCTCACATCCCCCATTGGAGCCACTAAAGGTCAAGCCAAAGTTTATGGTCCCTCGCAGGTATCTCAGTACGTGAAGGACACCATTCCAATGACATTTGGCACTCCCAGCCATATGCCTGGCCAAGACATTAGCCGGAAACGCAATGTCTGGACGCGACACAACTGCCACATACTGGATGCTTCCTACGGCTTGCATAAACCTCTTATGCTCTGTGCCTGTAGCCTTCGCCTGGCTAGGATCTTCCTTCAGACTAAACATTTTCTGCTTTGGTACCAACGGAGTTGGCGCCCGTCTGCACTCACTCATGCCAAATCTCTCTAGCATGTCCCTGATGCTCTTTCTGTGTGTGATGGTGATAGTGCGAGCAGTTCGATCACGTATGACCTCCATGCCCAGCACATATCCCAGCTCCCCCAGGTCACGACCCTCAAATGCCTCAAGAATCTTTCTGATGGCATCATCCATCTGCTCTCTGTGGCCGAAAATCAGCAGATCATCGACCCACAGAAAAATAAGACAACGTCCTACTTTGCAAATGAACAGTGCAGGGTCACTGGCTGATCTCACAAAACCCATATTCAACAAGAGTTCTGCAAGCGCTTTGTGCCACTCCCTGGCAGCTTGCTTCAGACCATACAACGCCTTTTTCAGACGCCACACCATACCAGACCCATCGTCTAGTACCGGAGGTTGTGCCACATACACTTCCTCCTCCAGAACACCATTCAGGAAAGCACATTTGATGTCTATATGCCTCGTCTCTAGATCCTCTACTGCACAGACTGATAACAGAGCCCTGAAGGTAGCATAACTGCCCACAGGTGCCCATGTCTCAAAGAAATCTACGCCCTCCACTTGCGTAAACCCCCTGGCTACGTATCTGGCCTTGAAACGCTCAATTTCACCCTGTGCTCCTCGCTTGATCTTAAGCACCCACTTGCCTGTCACAGGCTTCACTCCTGTTGGGCACTCAACCAGCTCAAACACATCATGTTCTCTTAAGGAGGTCAGCTCATCGAGCATTGCCGTGATCCACTTCTCACGATGAGCGCCACGCATGGCCTGCTGCACCGTTGGATCATCTACTACGGCCTCGACCCTCTTCCTCACGGTAGCTGCACGCCTGGACTCACTAAGGCTAGCAGTAGGGCCACCGTTTGGAGTCACCTTCTGCCCCGTCGTCTTTTCTGCATCAGGAGGCACACTGTCAGCTGCAGCTGACACTCCATCAGAACAGTCACCGACGTCATTCTCATCATCATTCACTACTGTGGGGCTCGCAGCATCACTCACATGCTCACGTGCTTCCTCCGGGGAAATGCGCTCAACAGCAGCATCACTCACAATTGCTCCCACAGCATGGACAGCAGGTCTTAAGACTTTGCGAATCAAGTGAAAAGGCTTTGGAACCCATCGAACCCTCACCTCATGTGGCGGATCCAGACGTTCTCCGCTGCCCCTCGCGGCACTTGGTGCTGACTCTCCCCCTGAGCCATCACCTCCTGTCGCTATTCCGCTAGGCACATGCCGTAGCTCGCCTTGCCCCTGGCCCTCAGACCCAGATATATGCCTCGGCTCATCATATCTGTCTTGGTCATCACGCCCTGACACCGTGGACCCGCGGTGACTTCGGCCGCCGCCGTGACCGTCAGCTCGCACAGGTGGGGGTGGCTCACTCAGCTCCTTGCCCATCGACCGCTGGACTGGCTTCCGCCGAACGCGAGCGGGATCTAGACTCAGACTCAGAGTCATCCTCACCTCCATCACTAGACTTAGTATCACTCACTTCCTCATCAGTTGGAAGCGGATGGATATCACAGTCCCCTATGTGCAACACAGCCCTATCCCTCGTAGGGATCGTCTCTGCAGGCCTAAACTCATTGGTGTAAAGGCCCAGACGGCTGGTTTGCTGCATCATAGTCCCAGTGTGCCACCGCTGCAGCATTGTCAGCCGCTGCATGATCGCAGCGTGCTGCAACCACTGCCTCACTGATCTCTGGTGTGTGCCAGCGCTCATGTCGCGCCAGCAGCTCTGCACCCAACACTCTAGGAGAAAACTCAGGGCTCACCCTCAGGTAGCTCGTCTGTCGGTTTGAAACGCCTATGCAGCGTTCTTCCTGGTTCCCAGTGTTGATGGCCCAGACCCGGATGCTCCCCCTCAGCCCAATCCACATTTCTGCCCCTCTCTGGCATCATGTGTTCACGACTGGCTGGTGGACGCACTGCCCGCACACTAGTGCTCTTCACCCACTTCTTCATGTTGGGCAAGAACTCAGCTTCCGGCACTACACTGGTGTACTGATCGGGTAGGATCTCAAACTCACCCTGCTCATAGTTCTCTAGCACAACTGGGTCCGCCGTAGCCTCCCCAGCCATGTGAAATCGCTGCGCGAAATCCTTCACTAGAGCAGGTGGAGCAGCCGTGTGCCTGTACATCCGCACTGCTCCCCCATTCCCACGTTTCACGTAAACCCTGTCCATGTGAGGACCTCCACCCGGTCCCATATAGGCACCGAGGATTCCTCGCGCTTCCAGGTGCCTGAAGTGCTCCCTCCTTGGATACACATACATTGGACACCCGAAAGGCTTCACCTGTGCCACCACGAGACGGAAGTCATCTTCCTTGACCTTCCTAAACCACAACAAGTATGGCACAATCTCTCTGACATTCACATTTCTCATGTGCTGTGCCACAAATGCCAATTCTCTCCTGGCAACCAGCGTCTCACACAGCTCATTCAGACTCAGCGCATGCGCTGCAGCCTTCCTGACTCTCAGCTGCTTAGCCCGCTGCTGCACGTTCGTGGACCATGGCTCAAAGCTGGTGGCAACAAACCTATCCTCCAGCTTCTGCTTTGCCTCCTTCCGCCTCACACCCTCCAGTGCTGTGCTCGGCGTCAGGTTGTGTGCATGGTTCACGCACATGTATGCCTCTGGCCACAGGAATGCAGGCACTGCTGCCTGCAGCAGACTCGCCCGCACTGACGTGTTCAGCACACCGATCTTTCGTTCTACCAACCCATTTGACTCATGTTGGGCGGTGTCAGTGAACGTGTGTACTATCCCTCGCCACTCAAGGTACTGAGCCAGCTGACTCGAGCTGAACTCACCTCCTTGGTCCGTGTGCAGCCTCCGCACCCCTACCTCCTTGTCATAGACAATCTGAGTGCGGATGCGTTCTATCAGAAGACATATCATCTCCGCAGCACCGCTTTTTGACTTCAGCGGGATCACATGTGAGTACCTGCTGTACTCATCCACTACTGCCAGGACGTAGTTCATTCCGCCTATGCCTACTGGCTTAATCTGTCCAGCCAGATCCGCATGCAATACTTCTCCAGCATACGAGGCATTCTCTGTCACTTTGCCCCCATGCCGTGCTCTGTCACCACTTCTCTGCTCCGCCACGTGGCAACCATGACACTCAAGCGCTACTCCCGTGGGTTTAGGCAACTTGAGGTCATACAGGGTCTGGATTCTCAGTCATCAGTTTGAGAATCCGGTTGCCCGCATGGTGAAACGAGAGATGCACCAGAAATGCTGGGTCAAGTCGGTAAGAAGATCTCTGACCAATAGGTACACCATCTACCGCAGCGATTCTCGCCTGCTCACCAACCCATTTCCTATTTCTGTGGAAAAGGTTGTTGGCACTGGTCCAGTCTGTCCCTGAATCTACAGGGCGCAGTTCCCATATCGGTCTGCCCGTCCCGCAATACCAGCTCAATGTGGGGTTATCATCACTATCAACTCCCTGCTCACAGTTGCCCACAAATGTTTGTGCTTGGTCATAGAAACCCGGCATCTCTACTGTGTTTGCCTTGCCTGTGTGCAAGTACACATTCGACCGCTTCAGCACAGTCGTTGATAGGATATTGATCGGGCTGGCTGGCACCCAGTAGACATGATCCAGCTCAACATCCACAGGCACCAACTCACCCTGTACTGTCACGTACTTCCCCACATTCGCCCTGATAGTGCCCATGCCATATATCTTAAGCCTGCCCTGGTCTAAGGGCTGGCACTCTGTGATATCTGGTGGCTTGATCTCACTGAACATGCTATAGTCAAAGCATATGTTCAGGTCAGACCCGCTATCCACCAGAAAGGTGTATGGCATATTGGGCGACGGCCCATCAGCACAGTCAGCTCGCAGTTCCGCTAGGTCTACCACAGCCACCTGAGGGCCCCCGCGGCCTCTGCCACGGCCTCGCCCTGCAGCTGCCTGTTTCTGTAGGAATTGCTTGACCTCTGCGGAGAGCAAAGGGCAATCTTTCTGCAGATGGCCAGGCTTCTCACAATTGAAGCACTTCCGCTTATCTGCTCCCCCTGCTCCCACTGCGGCAACCTCTGGGGGTGTACCATGGCGACCACCGTGGCGTCCACCACGATACCCTCGTCCCCCAAATTTCTGCTGACCACCGCGATCATCCCGTGGGAATCGCGATGGGGCAGACTGGCTGCTATTCTGAGCATGCGTCAGCAGCGTGGACACTATCTGCTGCACTGGCAGTTGCTGCAGCATCGGCTGCAGCAGTGCATACTCTTTGTCCACTGCCAGTAGCCTAGAGCGGTATAACTGATCAGGCACAGCTTCTCCCAGACCCCTCATCTGGTTCACTATACCAACTACCTCGTTGACATGTTTCTCAAGTGGCTTTCCCGCCTGCCTGGCACCACTGAGTTGCTGGTATAGCTTCTGTATTTCTACTTCGACAGAAGGCATGTACTTGGCATGCAGCAATGCCCAATCTCATGGACAAAACTGCAGTCTGACACGAAATCCCTATCCTCCTTCGGTAATGTCACGAATAGCCAATGCTTGACTGACTCATGAGCCTGGCTATTCTGTGCCAGTGGATCATTCACTAGCAGGCTACTTTCCCCCACCATGTTTGCCCAACTCTCTACCTCTTTCTTGAACACCCGAAAGTGATCATATCTGTGGTTCCATACCGGGAACTTGTGCTTGTCTACTAGCGACTTTCCCGGCGTAGACTTAGGCATTACGAGCGATAGCGCGCTCGCGAGAGTTGCAACATCGATCGTCCCGGCTGTTGCTGCCGCCCGGATGACATCGCAGCCTGCGAAGGCTGCGGTATCGGAGGTGGTATCTGCTGCGCTGCCCATGCTGTCTGGGCAACGTGTGGCACTTCCTGCGCTCCGTGCACCGCTGCCTGAGCACCCGCATTCCCCGTAGGATCAGCGTTGCCCGGCATGGCGGCCTGCAGAGGGTTAACACTGAGATACCCGTAGGTCCCAGCGTCTTGTCCTTCCCCGTGGGGCGTGGACTGACCCTCCGCGGCCTGCTCGCGGCGCACTGTAGAGCGAGTGCGATGATGCGGAAGGTTAACTGCTCCCTCCACACCGTCAGAACCGATAGACCCTTGGCGAGATGCCATTGAATCGTCTCGGAGTGGTGGTGTCCTGCAACATGACCACCATATGTCGCAGGAAACGCAGACCCGTAGGCCTCTTTGCGAGACCAGCACACAAGCATAATGCAGCTCCGCCGTAGCATTCTGCATTAGCTTTTCTAGTCTCTCTACGGTCGGCTATACACTAGAGCGGTGTAGCACACTCATCGGAGCGTGCAGCCGTAACCGCAGGTTCCCCCTGGACTCTATCGCATGCTAACAGACATCACAAGAATCCCCACAATCATCACCGATACCATGTTGTATTCAGTGGACCGCGGCCTAAGGCCTGTGGGATCCTGAGCATGTCGTCATGCGCAGGGGTTGGTGCTGTCACATACCTTGCTGTCTTAGGTATCTGTCCGTGACAGCGCCTGTACCTCAGTTGGAGGATGAATGCACGTGAGTCTTAGGACAGTAGAAGAGAGAGTGATTACACTACGATCTGTAGAGCCTATATAAGCGTTCAATCAACGTCTCATACGGATACGATCAGAAATCAATGTCTGCGGCACGCAATCTTGCATGCATTGCTCGTGCATATGGTCAGCCATCGGTGCATGGCTGCCCATAGCCACTCCGATCAGCACCGTGAATCCACTCCATGCATGGTCACTCGTAGTCCTGTGCATGGCTGGATCACGACACTCAATGTCTGCGGCACGCAATCTTGCATGCATTGCTCGTGCATATGGTCAGCCCATCGGTGCATGGCTGCCCCATAGCCACTCCGGATCAGCACCGTGATTCCCCGCATACATGGTCACCGTAGTCCTGTGTATGCCACCTTGCATGGTCACGTAGTCCTTTGCATGGCTGGATCACGACAATTTAATGTCTATATCCTCGTCTCTAGATCCTTTATGCACAGGACTGATAACAGAGCCCTGAAGGTAGCATAACTGCCCACAGGTGCCCATGTCTCAAAGAAATCTACGCCCTCCACTTGCGTAAATCCCCTGGCTACATATCTGGCCTTGAAACGCTCAATCCACCCTGTTGCTCCTCGCTTGATCTTAAGCACCCACTTGCCTGTCACAGGCTCACTCCTGTTGGGCACTCAACCAGCTCAAACACATCGTTCTCTTAAGGAGGTCAGCTCATCGAGCATTGCCGTGATCCACTTCTCACGATGAGCGCCACAAGGAACACAGCCAGCACATCTCGCAGCGGCCAGCTGCGTGGATGACCCAACAGATACCGCCTCCGATACCGCAGCCTTCGCAGGCTGCGATGTCATCAGGAGTACCAGCTACGGCTGGATCTATTGACGTAAGCACGCTAGCGCAAGCGCTGTCGCTTGCCATGCCCAGGCCAGTACCGGGGAAATCTCTAGTAGAGAAGAACAGATTTCCGGTGTGGCACTATAAGACTGATCACTTCCGAATATTTAAGAAGGAGGTAGAGAGCTGGGCAAAGATGGTGGGTGAGAGTAGCCTGCTAGTCAATGATCCGCTTGCTCAGAGCAGCCAGGCTCATGAGCAAGTCATGCACTGGTTGTTCACCACACTGCCAAAGGAGGATAGAGACTTCGTGGCAGACTGTAGTTTCGTCCATGAGGTCTGGTCGTTGCTGCATGCTAAGTATATGCCATCAGTGGAGGTAGAAATACAGAAGCTGTATCACCAGCTCAGCAGTACCCAGCAGGCTGGCAAGCCGCTGGAGAAGCATGTGAATGAGGTGGTGGGCATAGTGAACCAGATGAGAGGACTGGGTGAGACTGTGTCTGATCAGCTATACAGATCAAGGTTGCTGGCAGTAGACAAAGAGTACAGCCTGTTGCAGCCCATGCTGCAGGCCATGCCATTGCAGCAGATAGTGTCTACGCTGTTGACACATGCCCAGACGAACAGCAAGCAGGGTCCGTCGCGATTCCCACGGGACGATCGCGGTGGACAACAGCGCCATGGGGGACGTGGGTACCGAGGTGGACGCTACGGTGGTCGCCAAGGTTCACCCCCACAGGTAGCAGCTGTGGGAGCAGGGGCAGCAGGGGGAGCAGAAAAGAGGAAATGCTTCAACTGTGATAAGCCTGGACATGTGCAAAAGGATTGTCCATTGCTCTCCGCAGAGGTCAAACAATTCCTGCAGAAGCAAGCAGCTGCAGGGCGAGGCCGTGGCAGAGGCCGCGGTGGCCCTCAGGTAGCTGTAGTTGACCTAGATAAGCTGCGAGCTGACTGTGCTGATGGGCCGTCTCCAAACATGCCGTACACTTTCCTAATAGATAGTGGCTCAGACATAAACATATGCTTTGACTATGATATGTTTTGCGAGATCAAGCCACCAGATATGCCGCAGTGTCAGCCTCTTGACCAGGGCAGGCTAGACATGTATGGTGTGGGCACGATCAGAGCTAATCTGGGAGAGTATGTGAGTGCGCAGGGCACTATCACACCAGTAGACATAGAGTTGACAAACGTCTACTGGGTGCCGGCCAGTCCTATCAACATCCTTTCAACAAAGGAGTTGAAAAAGTCTGAGATATACTTGCATACGGGCAAACATGCAAACCGGGTAGTGATGCCTGGGTTTCATGACCAGAGCTATGGGTTCCACAGGAACTGTGAGCAGGGTGAGGATGAGGATGGAAAACCTACTCTGACATGGTTCTGTGGGAAAGGCAGGCCGATATGGCAAATGCGACCGGTAGATAGAGGAGCAGCCTGGACAAGTGCGAATAACTTGTTTCATAGGAATGGGAAATGGGTACGTGAGCAGCAGCAAGTTGCTGCGGTGACCGGTGTACCGAATGAACAAGGTTATTCCTTTCAGGTTGATCCATCATTCCTAGTGCATATCGCTTTTCACCATGCTGGCAATCGGGTACTCCAGTTGATGAGAGACAACCCACAACTGTATGACCTGAAGATGCTGAAACCTACGGGGGTAGCGCTTCAGTGTCATGGTTGCCACGTGGCTGAACAGAGAAGCGGCGATAGAGCACAGCACGGGGGCAAGGTGACGGAGAATGCCACCTATGCTGGGGAAGTGTTGCATGCTGATCTAGCAGGGCAGATCAAGCCAGTAGGAATCGGGGGTATGAACTACATCCTGGTAGTGGTGGATGAGTACTCCCGGTACTCCCATGTGATTCCGTTGAAGTCCAAGAGTGGGGCTGCGGAAATGATATGCCTGCTGATTGAGCGAATCCGCACTCAGATCGTGTATGATAGAGAGGTTGGGGTGCGGAGGCTGCACACTGACCAGGGTGGTGAGTTCAGCTCTAACCAGCTGGCTCAGTACCTCGCGTGGCGTGGCATTGAGCACACGTACACTGCCACGGGCCAGCATGAGTCCAATGGAATGGTGGAGAGAAAGATCGGTGTGCTAAACAGGAGTGTGAGGGCAAGCCTGCTGCAAGCAGCTGTGCCTGCATTTCTGTGGCCAGAGGCGTATATGTGTGTGAACCATGCGCATAACCTGACGCCTAGCACAGCTCTAGAGGGTGTTAGGCGGAAGGAGGCCAAGCAGAAACTGGAGGAGAGGCATGTGCAGACCAGTCGTGACCCGTGGTCAACGAATGAGGCTGTGAGAACTGCACAGTTGCAGACGAGGAGGGCTCAGGCTCAGCAGATGAGTCTACAGGCTCTGGCTGATGAGGGTATGGCCAGGGGCGATGGGAAGTTTGTCGCCCAGTGTGTGAAGAATGTTGATGTCAGACAGATTGTGCCATATCTGTTATGGTTCAGGAATGTGAGTGAGGACACGTTCCATCTGGTGGTGGCCCAGGTGAAGCCTTTCGGGTGTCCGATGTATGTATATGCTCGGAGAGAGGACTTCAGACACCTGGATGAGAGAGGAGTGCTCGGTTTCTACATGGGACCGGGTGCTGGTCCTCACATGGATAGAGCTTACGTGAAGCGAGGGAATGGGGGAGCAGTGCGTATGTATAGGCATACGGCTTCTCCACCAGCTCTGCTGAGAGAGTTCGCGAAACGTTTCCACATGTCGGAGCAAGCTACGGTGGATCCGGTCATGTTGGAGAACTACGAGCTGGGAGAATTCGAGATCATGCCCGATGAGCATACTCGTGTAGTACCTGACGTTGGTTTCTTGCCCAACATGCAGAAATGGTTGAGATCAACTAGTGTTAGGGCAGTGCGACCACCAGCCAGTCGTGAACACATGATGCCAGAGAGGGGCAGAAATGTGGATTGGGCTGAGGGGGAGCATCCAGCGCTGGGGCACACACACTGGGAACCAGGCAGGCAGTTGCATCGGCGCTATGTGCCGGATGATGAGTTGCCTGAGGGTGAGCCGCCGTTTTCACCGCGTGTTTTAGGCTCTGAGCTGATAGCCAGGCATGAGCGGTGGCACACGCCTGAGATCAGTGAGGCAGTGGTGACAGCGCGTTGCGCTTACACGGCCGAGGACTGTGTGAACAGGGTACCACAATGGGAGTATGATGCGGTTCAGCAACCATCCGGTCCGCACAATGCTGAGATGCGACCGAGAGATGTGATCCCTACGCGGGATAGAGCAGTGCTGGATTTGAGTGGCTGCCGCATTGAGCCACAGGGTAGTGAGAATGATGAGTCTGAGGGGGAGGAACAGCCAGAGGCTGCCAGTGACTCGGTTGAGTCATTCTCAGGGGCATCTGAGCCCTCGGAATCTCGGTCTCGATCGCGCTCGCGGTCACCGCAGCGAGTCCAACGGTCGATGGGCAAGGCGCCGAGTGAGCCACCCCCACCTGCGAAATCTGAAGACCACGGGATGTACAACCGATGGCAAGGGTCAGCGGTGTCAGGACGTGCAGTACGCTGGGAGCATGATGAGCCACGGCATATGCCACAGCGTGTTGATAGTCAGGGGCAAGGCAAGCTACGGCATGTGCCTAGTGGAGTAGAGGCAGGCGGAGCTGGCTCAGGGGGAGAGTTAGCACCAAGTGCCGCAGGAGGTAGCGGAGAACATCTGGATCCACCACAAGAGGTGAGGGTTCGATGGGTTCCAAAACCCTTCAAATTGATTCGCAAAACCTTAAGACCTGCTGTCCATGCTGTGGGAGTGAATGAAAGTGAGAATGCTGCTGTTGAGCGCATTTCCCCGGATGATGCACGTGAGCATGATGATGCTGGGAGCTCCACAGTAGTCCATATGGAGAGTGACGTCGGTGATCTGGCGGATGGAGTGTTTGCTACGGCTGACAGTGTGACTCCTGATGCAGAGAACACGACGGGGCAGGAGGTGATTCCGAGCAGTGGCAAGACTGCTAGCCGCAGTGAGTCCCGGTGTGCAGCTGCTGCGAGGAAGAAGGTCAAAGCTGTGCTGGACGATCCAACGGTGAAGCAAGCCATGAGAGGCTGCCATCGTGAGCAGTGGATCATAGCAATGCTTGATGAGTTGACCTCCTTAAGGGAACATGATGTGTTCGAGTTAGTCAGGTGCCCAGCAGGAGTGAAGCCTGTGACAGGCAAGTGGGTGCTTAAGATTAAGCGAGGAGCACAGGGTGAGATTGAGCGATTCAAAGCTAGATATGTAGCCAGGGGATTTACGCAAGTTGAGGGCGTAGATTTCTTTGAGACATGGGCACCTGTGGGCAGTTATGCTACCTTCAGGGCTCTGTTGTCTGTCTGTGCTGTAGAGGATCTGGAGACGAGACACATAGACATTAAATGTGCTTTCCTGAATGGTGTTCTGGAGGAGGAAGTGTATGTGGCACAACCTCCTGTACTGGATGATGGGTCTGGTATGGTGTGGCGTCTGAAAAAGGCGTTGTATGGTCTGAAGCAAGCTGCCAGGGAGTGGCATAAAGCGCTTGCAGAGCTCTTGTCGAGAATGGGCTTTGTGAGATCAGCCAGTGACCCCGCACTGTTTATTTGCAAAATAGGACGATGTCTTATTTTCCTATGGGTCGATGATCTGTTGATCTTCGGTCGTAAGGAGCAGATGGATGATGCCATCAGCAGGATCCTTGAGGCATTTGAGGGTCGTGACCTGGGGGAGCTGGGATATGTGCTGGGTATGGAGGTCATACGTGATCGGCTTGCTCGCACTATCACCATAACGCACAGAAAGAACATCAGGGACATGCTGGAAAGGTTCAGCATGAGTGAGTGCAGAAAGGCACCAACGCCGTTGGTACCAAAGCAGAAAGTGTTTAGTCTGAAGGATGATCCTAGCCAGGAGAAGGCTACTGTCGTAGAGCATAAGAGGTTTATGCAAGCCGTAGGAAGCATCCAGTATGTGGCTGCTGTGTCGCGTCCTGATATTTCCTTTCCGGCCAATGTCCTGGCCAGGCATATGGCTGGGAGTGCGAAGTGTCATTGGGCTGCTGTCCAGCATGTACTGAGATACCTGCGAGGGACCATAGATCTTGGCTTGACTTTTAGTGGCTCCAACGAGGGAAGTGAGGTGTTGGAAGCATTTACGGATGCTGACTTCGCCAATGGTGCTTGCTTGAAGAGCGTGTCAGGAGTGATAGTCCGGATGCATGGGAACTGTGTGTTCTGGCGTTCGAAGAGGCAGACTATTGTGGCTGGTGATACGACTGAGGCAGAGCTTATTGCGATGAGCTCAGCAGCCAATGAGGTGATGTGGGCAAAGCAGTTGTGCACTGATCTTGGTTTGTCGGCTGTGAAGCCAACTCTGTGGGGTGACAACAAGAGTGCCAATTTGCTAGCTGTGAACCCCATCTCTAGTGACCGCTCCAAGCACATCAGGGTCAGGGACCTGAGAGTCCGCGAGTTCGTAGAACTCGATGAGTTAACTATCAGCTGGGTTAGCACGGTAGACATGCTAGCTGATATGTTTACGAAAGTGTTGGCGGGACCAGCACTAGCAAAATTTAGAGATAGACTACAGCTTGCGGTAGTACAAGCCTAGTCTAGGGGGAGTGTCGTGATCCAGCCATGCACAGGACTACGGTGACCATGCATGGAGTGGATGCACGGTGCTGATCCGGAGTGGCTATGGGACGCCATGCACCGATGGCTTACCATATGCACGAGCAATGCATGCTAGATTGCGTGCCGCAGACAATGATTCTGATCGTATCCGTATGAGACGTTTGGTTGAACGCTTATATAGGCTCTACTGATCAAAGTGTAATCACTCTACTCTGCCAAAGACTCACGTGCTATAATCCAAGACTGAGAGCGCACTGTCACAGCGGAGGCCTGTACACCAGCCAGGTATGTGACAGCGCGACCCCCTGCGCACAGCTACACAGTGCTTAGATCCCACAGTGCCTTAGGGCTGCGGTCCAATGAATTACGACATATGCTACCTTCAGGGCTCTGTTGTCTGTCTGTGCTGTAGAGGATCTGGAGACGAGACACATAGACATTAAATGTGCTTTCCTGAATGGTGTTCTGGAAGAGGAAGTGTATGTGGCACAACCTCCTGTACTGGATGATGGTTCTGGTATGGTGTGGCGCCTGAAAAAGGCGTTGTATGGTCTGAAGCAAGCTGCCAGGGAGTGGCACAAAGCGCTTGCAAAACTCTTGTTGAGTATGGGTTTTGTGAGATCAGCCAGTGACCCCGCACTGTTTATTTGCAAAATAGGACGATGTCTTATTTTCTTATGGGTCGATGATCTGTTGATCTTCGGTCGTAAGGAGCAGATGGATGATGCCATCAGCAGGATCCTTGAGGCATTTGAGGGTCGTGACCTGGGGGAGCTGGGATATGTGCTGGGTATGGAGGTCATACGTGATCGGTCTGCTCGCACTATCACCATCACACACAGAAAGAACATCAGGGACATGCTGGAAAGGTTCAGTATGAGTGAGTGCAGAAAGGCACCAACGCCGTTGGTACCAAAGCAGAAAGTGTTTAGTCTGAAGGATGATCCTAGCCAGGAGAAGGCTACTGTCGCAGAGCATAAGAGGTTTATGCAAGCCGTAGGAAGCATCCAGTATGTGGCTGTTGTGTCGCGTCCTGATATTTCCTTTCCGGCCAATGTCCTGGCCAGGCATATGGCTGGGAGTGCGAAGTGTCATTGGGCTGCTGTCCAGCATGTACTGAGATACCTGCGAGGGACCATAGATCTTGGCTTGACTTTTAGTGGCTCCAACGAGGGAAGTGAGGTGTTGGAAGCATTTACGGATGCTGACTTCGCCAATGGTGCTTGCTTGAAGAGCGTGTCAGGAGTGATAGTCCGGATGCATGGGAACTGTGTATTCTGGCGTTCGAAGAGGCAAACTATTGTGGCTGGTGATACAACTGAGGCAGAGCTCATTGCTATGAGTTCAGCAGCCAATGAGGTGATGTGGGCTAAGCAGTTGTGCACTGATCTTGGTTTGTCGGCTGTGAAGCCAACTCTGTGGGGTGACAACAAGAGTGCCAACTTGCTAGCAGTGAACCCCATCTCTAGTGACCGCTCCAAGCACATCAGGGTCAGGGACCTGAGGGTCCGCGAGTTCGTAGAACTCGATGAGTTGACTATCAGCTGGGTTAGCACGGTAGACATGCTAGCTGATATGTTTACAAAGGTGTTGGCAGGACCAGCACTGGCAAAATTTAGAGATAGACTACAGCTTGCGGTAGTACAAGCCTAGTCTAGGGGGAGTGTCGTGATCCAGCCATGCACAGGACTACGGAGACCATGCATGGTGGCATACACAGGACTACGGAGACCATGTATGCATGGATGCACGGTGCTGATCCGGAGTGGCTATGGGACGCCATGCACCGATGGCTTACCATATGCACGAGCAATGCATGCTAGATTGCGTGCCGCAGACAATGATTCTGATCGTATCCGTATGAGACGTTTGGTTGAACGCTTATATAGGCTCTACTGATCAAAGTGTAATCACTCTTCTCTGCTAAGTCTCACGTGCTATATTCCAAAGACTGAGAGCGCACTGTCACAGCGGAGGCCTGTACACCAGCCAGGTATGTGACAGCGCGACCCCCTGCGCACAGCTACACAGTGCTTAGATCCCACAGTGCCTTAGGGCTGCGGTCCACTGAATTGCGACACAAAGTACTTAAACTGGCCTACATACAGTTTCGCGTGGTCTGGGAAGACGTACTCTATTAAGAACCAAGTATTGTCCTTGACCCGCTGAGTCGTGCATTGTTGGGAGCTGACATTTTCGCCGATGGGCAGTGCCGCTCGCACATGCTTCCGCATGTAGAGCTTCACTATATCAACAGGCTCACCGTCTACCGCAACCCCAAGTGAAGCACACACGGCCCGGCGCCGGGCACGGTCCCCCAGGGTCGTGTGACTCGGCCAGCCACGCTTGGCAAAGTCAGCGTGCTCGGCACAAATTAGGTAGAGCAGCCCTTTCAGGCACGCCCGTTCGCTGGTGGGCGCAGGCAACACCTCCAGCCGCTCCGCACCTGTGAGGTCAGTGCCAGCACCCAGCATCACGGGTGGGGGACTGGGCCCGCGGCCGCCATCAGGCAGGCGCGGAGGCGGCGGCGGCGCCGCGTTGGGCTGCTGTTGTACAGCGGGCTTGCGGATGCGCTTCCGCTGCTTCTCCCGGGCGGCAGCAACAGCTTCAGTCAGACGGGGCAGAGCCTTGGGGCCAAGTTCCTGGACCAAGCGGTCACACGCTCGCCGCAACAGGAGGTCGTTGACAAAGATGCGCTCAGAACCGGACGTGCCTCGATACTTGATCAGCCGCTTGAAGAACTGCACGAGCCTTTCGATCCAGTACTCAAGGCAGAAAAAGGCAGGGCCGCAGGCTCTCACCTGATCTGGCAAGTGGACGGCCGCCAAATGCAACTTCAGGGTTGCAAGGACCTGACCGCTGAACACCTACACCGACATCATGACTGCGTGAGACAACCCGTCGGCAGGAACTGCCTGTAGTACACACTGCACACCCGCAAACTTCTCCTCCTCGTAAAACGTACGCGTGGGCAGGGAGCCGGCGATGGAGACAGTACCTGCTGTACCCTCTTCCCATATGCCAGGAGGTGTTTTTGGGCGTCGAGGATTCGCTGCCAGGTGTGCTGCCCTGGCGTGTACTTCATGAAGTACATGACTCCGGCCCGCAAGTCCGTCCACATCGCCTCAAATTGGTCGCGCACATGAACTTCATCAGGGTTGGTTTCATCCCACGGCAGGTCGTGCAGCAGCTGGAGACTCCACGCGTCTGTGAAATTCATCCAGTCCTCCATGAGGTAATTGCCGCGATGCCTGCACGCCGATTGTGACCATGGTTGAGTAGGCAGGCCTGCAGGGGGGGCTGGGGGTGGGCCTCAAAATGTTGACAACATCAGAGTACACGACAGAACGGCTCGAGCAGGTGGCTATGTGGCTGTCGCCAGACAGCAGCCCCCGCCACAGTACAGTTGTACATGTACCTACGACTGGTCATACAAGATGCAGGAAGAGCATACTTGACAATATCTCGATAGGGTTTCTTTATCAGCTCCGTCTGGTTCTGTAGGGCAGCTCTGGAGGTTATCTTCCGACGCACCACCACAGGTAGAACATACTTCGCAGCCGGACCATGCCGTTTGGCAGTGGGGCCTGGTAGCCACTGCTTCCAGAAGTCCTTCAGGAGACCCAGGAGGAAGATGTGGGCGACGCCGAACCGGAGGAATGTACACGGACTGCACACGTCACCGGGGCCCGGGTCAAGCACTGACACAGAAACAGGTCTGTGCACACGTATGGGTCAGGGCTGGGAGCGCACTTGAAGTAGGACAGCTTATGGAACAATGGCAGCCTCCACAAGCCGATCTTCAGGCGCTCGGTGTGAGCGCGATTTGCACGCGTACTCCTGGCTGCGATACCAGTGTACGGCGGCCGAGTCGGATTGTCAACCTGCATACAGGATGCCAACGACTGCGACGATGGTGGTGTCCATAGCAACCGACGGCCTATGCAAGGGGCAGACACAACCCCGCCTTGGGCGCATAGCCTTGGGCATCACAGTGCTGTTGGTAGCTCGCCGAACCTGGGACTCGATCTCGGCAGCCTTTTCCGCCCTGGACATGATCTCCGAGCCTGACCACTTCAACACACCATCTCCTGTCCACGTGCCCTCTGGGGTGACAGTCGTGGGGGGAGTCCATTCATCTCTGCAGCCCTGCTCACCTGTGTCAAAGGACATGTAGCCAGGTGGCATGCGTGGCAGTGCGGGCTGCCCGCCCTGCGTCTGTGCTGAGGAGGCTGGCAGGGATCCGCCACCCGCGTAAGCAGGCACGGATTGAGTGATGTGGCAGTAGCTTTCCCACCTGCACACGGACCACCAGTAGTAGACCACTCCCAGAGGCTGCCAGGCAGAGCCTGCCAACCACGGGCATCGCGTTGCGAGATCGCGCGCGGGACAAGAGGGCGAAGCCGTATCAAGGGATTTGTAATGCGATTATAGAACAGCTGTGTATCACTATGTTTACAGCTATCAAGTGTTATTTGCATAGCCATGGATATTGCCTGAGTGTTCTCCCTACTAATCGAAGTGGAGCCTATCCTTGCAGTGAGTCACACCGGCCTATGGTATCGTGCCTGTCAATGGCCAGACGGGGGTGACGCACCGGACCGTGTTGGCATCCTTCACGGTTGCACCAAGGAAAGCGCAACGCACACAAGCTGACTTGGCCCCATGACCAACGGCGTTTGCCAGCTTCTCGAGCACAGGGATGTCTCCCTCTGCCCAGCCACAGACCGGCCACAGCTTCACTAGCCTCTTCTTGCTGTTTGGATCAGCAGGGTCCTCCCAGATCTCCACAATGATCGGGGTGGTTCCGTCCCTGCCTGCAGAGGCTCCCTCACATGGTGGGAGGTGCGTGTGAGGGCGACAGGCAAGCACCGGCACGCAAGTGCAGGCAAGTGTACACACAGTTCAGCGCCTGATTACCGATTCGCAGTTGGCACACTAATGGGCAGTGCACCAGACAGGAGTGTATACCGCACCGGGGTCGTGTGCGAGGAAGAAGTCCTCCAGAGACTCCAAGACGCTGTCCAGACGGTTGGGCTCGGTCGGCCCCTCCACAACGCCCAGGGGAGCCCAGGTGTCATTCTTCGCGGCCATCCCGTCGTGCAGCTCCTGGAGCCGGATGCCCCAGATGAGGGCGCCATGCTGCTTATTAACAAAGAGCTGACCACCGTCTGCCCCTGCACCGGGAGTCACCGCCTGAGGACACGGTTGCAGGCAAGTATCACGACAGGCACTCGTCTGAAGATCAGGAGGAGGACACGCATGCAAAGGCGACGCACCTAGGCTCACGAGCACTGCAAACTCGTCAGCTTTCATAGACGTCTCGTCGAATTTGTTCCCACAACGGGCGTTCAGCTCGCGGCCGGCGGGCGAGTTCCAAAAGGACTCTGGATCCTCGAAAGCCTCCTTGCGGTGACTCAAGATGGCTGGCAGCATATCTGGCTTGCAGACGAGGTCCACAAAGGTGCCCTCATTCCCGAAGTAAAATGCGCTACGCTTGGGGGAGACATGACCTCCCGGGCCACGCTTGAATCGGGGGTTGTTGCAACCCGGCCGCTGGCAGACCTCATCCGCATGGACCGCGTGTGAGTCACCCGGGATGTCCGGGAAGAGTTCCCAGCAAGCGTCACAGATGTGCCGCTCACAGTCATGGCTATCTTCAACAGCGAGCGCACAGCAGAGCATGTGGTACGATTTGGGGAACAGGTTTCCCTCTGGTAACAGCAGGAAATGCACCATCTGGCAGAATGAGTCCATGGCCGAATTCGTGATACGATGCTCTGATGCCAGCCTTGCCAGCCACACAGCAACCTCACGTACCTTGACCGAATGCCCGGCCACGATGGAATGTGCCAGGCGGAAGTTGAGATAGGCACCGGTGTCTCGCCTGGGCGCCTTCACGGGCTCCTCCTCCTCCTCCTCCTCCTCGTCTGGTTGTTCATCATCTGGCTCCAGGGCGTCATGCCATTCCTCCCCATCTTCGTCGCCGAGCTGATCAAGCCCATCGTACTGGGGGTCTACCTCGACGGGAAGCGCAGCCGCAGCGATGAGGTGTACCTGCAACTTATTGCTGGATTGCATATGTTGAAGGAGCGGTATGCGCGGCTGACACCATCATGCGATATACACATGTGCACAGTGACAGGGCAGTATCAGCTTACCGGTGCCTGTGGGATTGCGGGGTCTCCGACCGGGACGAGGTAATCGTGTGGATCTGATTCCGGTGGAGGGAGGGGTACTGGTGGAGGGAGGGGTGCTGGTGGTGGTGGCAAGGGTGCTGGTGGAGCGAGGGGTGATGGTGGAGGCGGGGGATCTTGGGGCATGGGTCCCCCGATATCTCGCGGGTCTTGTGTAGTGCCCGCGAGCTCTCTTGCTCCAATGCCGTCCAGGATCGCATCAGCACTTGCCTCGCGAGGGAAGCGCAAGCCATCATCAACTACCGCACAGTGATTGAGCAGAGGCGAATCAACGGACCGTGCAGCAGCTGATCTCCACGCCGCAGCCCGCTTAGGACAAGCAGTGACTCTAAAATGGCGCTCCGCATGAGCGACATTATTGAAAAAACCTAGACAGTGATCACACTTGAACAAAGACCTAGAGTCTTTGGTTTCCGTAGGCACACGGCGCATCCCATACTGGGCGAAGTCATCATCGATCTCTTGAGCCCTGCGACGGACCTTCTTATTGGGCTCGCCTGCCATCGTGTCACGACTGGTGGGATGAAGTTAAAGCCTATATAAAGGTTGATGACGGGTCCGCGCAAGCTATGTCGGAGCGCATCCGGAAAGCCACCGGGCAGCAGAGCGTCACGCACTGCACACCACTTCCTGTAGACACACCCCGACTTGACGGGGGTGGTCGAAACGACACCCTCTGCCCACACCCGCGTGTGAACGCTTCCTTTGAGGGTGGAGCATGTACAGTCTTCTACGCCCAGTCTTCTATCATGCCTATTGATATATCTCGCATAACTAAGTTTTGTTCGACTCGATTTTGCCAGGGTCTACCGTCGTCGCCACAGGAGTACGTTGTGCAAGATGGGCCAGCCGACGGACGAGACCACGATCATGCTGCAGTACGATATCGTCTACTATCAAATTGCGTATTGTGTGAATTCTGCTGCCCTTATTATACGACTGGGCCCCAACAGCCGGCCCGCGGTAACGCCAAGTAACAACTGCACGGCTTGTCAACTAGCCGGCGCTTGTTGCAGTGCCGGCGATGCTCCACCGTTTGAATGGAAGTCTGCTTATTCTAACACACCATGGGGGAGGGCTGTGGCAGACACTATCTTTTCGGCGTGTGGTGCGAAGCGGCCCTTCAGCAGCGCGACGCTGCGGGTGACAAGCAGGCCTAATCCCACATATTACATCGAATTACAGTATGCTGACTTCAATTCGCTTATGGATGTCGCTATGTCAACTGCCGCAGCGGCTGTGGGGAAGCAGGCGGTATGGTTACCGCCCTTCACCTGCACGCTGGCCCAGGAGCAATCCCCGGTGCTCACTGCCACCGCAACCGCTGTTTCTAAGGACACTGTGCGTATGATATCAACCGTGAGTGGGCGGAAGGCGTCTGTGTCGCCATGGGTTACGTGGAAGCCACGATTCCTGCGGTCGACCGACAAGATACAGAGCATCTTGAAGGACATCCCAGAAGGTATGAAGGCGTCGCTGGATCGCTGTAATGATGCGAAGATTGTAAAAGACCTCTTCGTGAAGTTCGTGAGGGCAAGCAAGCCAGGGGCCATCATGCTACAGTCGGTTGTTGAGGCGTTCGACATGTTGGCTGAGACGGTGCGCTTGCCCTCCTCCCGCACGTACGCTGCAACGAACCGACAATCACCGTGCTGTCTATGTTCCTAAACGTGCACGCCGCACGTCCAGCTGATACAGCCGTTTTCCTGCCGCCGAATCCCATCCGGACATTGCGTCAGTATCTCGATCGGCCGGATGAAGTGACTACCACAGCTCGGTTTTGCTGATGCAGTGGTCGATGTACTTTTTCCAGCGCACTGGTCTCGCAGATGTGGAGTGGTATTAACATCGAGCACGGGGGCTAGCGGTCCAGGTCATTCTGTTCTGCCATGCATCCCATTCGGCGGTTGCATTGCCATGCCACGATCGTCGTTTCAGATGGTAGGCACGACAGCGGCTTTGTGTGGTGCAGCTTCATGTGTCACAGGTGAGCCTGGTGGCGTCCGGCGGGTCGTGGTCGATTGGGTACAATCGACCATCGTGGCGTCCGGGGTGTCTTGGTCGATTGTAGCCGTGCAGGGCCCACATAATGTGTTCGTGCTTGATGCGAGTCACCATAGATGCATTGCCCCAGAACATGGTGTGCATGTTCCGCAGGACCACAAAGACTTCTTTGCCGGCTCCACCATGTCAGCCGCTGAACAGCAGGGTGCAAGGAACGCCATCGAGCTCTGCCGGAATCTATCCAAAGCCTGGACGAGCATGTGGAAGGTAGCTGCAAAGGAGCATGGTATTACGTACGCGCCGTCTATCTCACCTGTCGTGCGGGGCAACTGTTCGGAGCCATGCTTGTATTGATTATGGGTCCGACGCAGGTATGCTGATGTGCGCAAACGTGCATCAAGTGTTAACAGCGCCATAGATAAGGAGTACGGTATCAGCACTGGGCAAGAGATGCCTCCTACCCGCCTCGAAGCTAAGCTGTTGAGGGCCTTCACTACAAAGTTGGTATGCTGCCCGTGCAGTGTGCTACGATTGGCTGGTACTTGGGGTATGCGTGTAGAGTGTCAAAGCGTGTACAATGGACGTTGCTGAATCTGATTACCTATGCAAGCCGCAGTAAGCCGTAGCGATGTCCTGCTTGCTGCTTTGCGCGGCTCTGTGCCTAGACACGTCAATGTATGTGACCTGTAGGTCCCGAATCCAGATGATCCAACTGCAGCCCCCCGCACGTGCGAAGAGTGGGCCATGGATGGGATTTATGCGGTTCCTGCTGACCTGTTGGAAGATTCAGAACAGAGACCTGTGAAGCGCAAGGCATTGAAGAAGGCGCCGCAGGTGGCAGGACAGACTGCAGCCGAGGCCGCAGAAGATGTGGCTGAGTCACCCGCGAAAGCATCCGAAACGTCACAGGATGTGGATGAGGCTGATCAGGCACGCTTCCATCCATTTGCTAGTATCGCACGCTGAAGTTGCCAATACACTGAACCTGACAGGTAAGTGGCTGGTACAGTGTCGTGCGCCTACAGGTTGTATGCATTCAGGTCGAACACCAAATCACTTGTAGCGTTGCCAACCCAGTGTCATGTGTAGGGAAAGGCCGTCCGCCGCAAGCTGAATGTTACCGACGATGTTGAGCAGAGCCAAGCTGTGGCAAACAGCCTGTCAGCTCCCGCATGTTCGACAGCCGTACAGGCCTCAATTACCAAGCCCTCACACCAAGCTGCAGTTTATCCAGCCCCAACAGTACGTCCTGACTTACTTTGGTGGCTGCTTTTGATACTCCTCCACCTGTACCCAAGCCTGCCATCCACCACCACCTGCCAGGTCAGACCGGAATACAGCGGACAATATCCAACATCAACAGCACGTTGCTGTACAGGCCACATGGGCGCGTGCCTCAAAACTGCAGGACACAGTGACTAAGCTGAAGAACTTGCTCGGACCTGCAGCTGACGGGCCCCCTGAAACATCAGGGCCATACGCCGGGATATGGCAAAAGCTACTCGCTACTCAGGTAAGATCCCTCTCGCAACATGTACCTTGCATCTGTGTTGGGATCTGGTCTGTTGTGATGTGAATCACAATTACTGTGGTGTACAAGTCATCGGGAACAGGTGCAAGCTAGTACAGTCGCCTCACACACATTATCTTGCAGGAAGAGTTAGCCAACCTTGAACGCGAGATTGCGGCAGCGCTGGAAGAGGCTATGAAGTAGAAGTCCTGGAGCCATTGCGGCGCACACAAGGCCTGCAGGCTTGCTTTCAGCCACCAACGGCAGCAGTGTTGACGTCGCAGCATTGGCGTGGCCGTGAACAGCATGTTAGGAGAGCAGATGAGGGTTATGTGCAGCAAGGGGGCAGGGGGCAGGGGGCAGGGGTAGGGTAGGGGGGGGATGGCTAAGGCAAGGGGCATGTGAGAGGCCGTGCAGCGGTCTGCAGCGGTCCTCGTGGCTCCATGGGGGCTATGTGGTCGATTGGGCACGATCGACCAAAGTGGCGCCCGGGGTGCCTTGGTCGATTGGGCACGATCGACCAAAGTGGCGCCCGGGGTGCTGCGGTCGATTGGGCACGATCGACCAAAGTGGCGCCCGGGGTGCTGCGGTCGATTGGGCACGATCGACCAAAGTGGCGCCCGGGGTGCCTTGGTCGATTGGGCACGATCGACCAAAGTGGCGCCCGGGGTACTGCAGTCGATTGGGCCCAATCGACCAAAGTGGCGCCCGGGGTGCTGCGGTCGATTGGGCACGATCGACCAAAGTGGCGCCCGGGGTGCTGCGGTCGATTGGGCACGATCGACCAAAGTGGCGCCCGGGGTGCTGCGGTCGATTGGGCACGATCGACCAAAGTGGCGCCCGGGGTGCTGCGGTCGATTGGGCACGATCGACCAAAGTGGCGCCCGGGGTGCTGCGGTCGATTGGGCACGATCGACCAAAGTGGCGCCCGGGGTGCTGCGGTCGATTGGGCACGATCGACCAAAGTGGCGCCCGGGGTGCCTTGGTCGATTGGGCACGATCGACCAAAGTGGCGCCCGGGGTGCTGCGGTCGATTGGGCCTCCAGGCCTTTCTTGCATTTAGGATGTCCCTAAGCTGACCTCGTCCCCTAGGACTCCGTAAGGATTCATGCATGCCTGACTTAGAGTCCTCAATCGTAGATGTAACAAATCTGAGTGATGCCCTGGTGACGTCACACTCCATCATCGGGATGTCCCATGACTGTTCCGTGACATCCCTGTTATGCAACCTGTGTCCCCCAAGGATCCTCAGCCCATCTGGCACAGGTCCCGCAGCTGTCCTTGCTCTGTCCCTCGTCAACTCCACGTCCTCTCGGACAGTCCTCATACCGTCCTCTAGCAGTCGCTCCACTGTCCTTTCAGAGTCCCTATGGTGCCCTTCCGGCGTCCTGTAAGGATGTCCCGAAAGTGCTGGCACCATAGTTATAGTGGTGCTGGCCTGGACATGGCAAGCGACAGCGCTTACGCCAGCGTGCCTACGTCAATAGATCCAGCCGTAGCTGGTACTCCTGACGATATTGCAGCCTGCGAAGACTGCGGTATCGGACACTAGCAGCACCGATTGAACCTTACTGCAGCCTCAGGCACGCCTTGCTGTAAGGTTTCCTCATGTATGCCTTATGTATGCCTGGCGCCTGAGCTCAAACCTTACTGAAGTAGACTGAATCAATCGAGGGTCACATAAGGACACCTAGTCTGTGCCTTATGGAGTGGGCCATACTGATTGGGTAAGGACAAGAGCAGGACGTGGCTGCTGCCAAGTAAGGTCAACGTAAGGCTGCAAGAAGTATACTGAAATTAGTCCGACGTAAGGACACGCCGACCCGCCACTGCGGCCATAATTTCAAACATAGGTGCCTATGCTGCAGCTGTAAGGCCTCCTACACATGTATACGATGGTGTCTGCTTTCGGGGGGTTTTGGCCGTCTACTTTCCTTCTGTTGCCCTCGCTGCCGGGCTATTGCGTTCATCTCCGTGTAACACATGTATACAGTGATAGATCCGGGACCCAGCAGCGCCGAGGCGTCAGACCATGACCAGGCAATACGCAAAGTGATAGATAGGCCACCTCAGGCCACCTGAGGCTGGTGCGTTACACAGTGATAGATCTAGGACTCAGCAGCGCCGAGGCAACAGACCAGGCAACAAGCAAACAGACAGACCGGCCACCGCAAGCACCAAGGTCACGCGCCGCACGAGCAAATGCCAGAACAAACTATCGCCAGCGCGAAAGCAGACACGCACACACCACGCAGTACCACGCAGGCCGGCCTCGAGGTCCGGCAGATCCTGGAGTCAGCAGAGTGTTCGCTGAATGCACGGCAGTTGCTGCCTTTGTGTCAAGAACCAGAAAAGCGCCCAACCCAAGGGGTAGTTTTACTTCCGGACTGTCGGACGTTGTATACATGTGTCACTAGACTTTTGAGCGCACAGTATGGCTCATGACACAGTATGGCTCATTATGGTCATACGACGGCGGTGTTGAGTAAACACCGGTGCCCGGAGGCACGTGGAGCCCAGAGGCTCCACCCCTTGAGGAGCTCCACTACTGCCTAGAACCGCTGAGAGAGAGAGGCCATGGGCCCGATCCGATGGGGGGGTCACAGGAAGAACGCTCCAGCCACCCACACGCGGAGAAACCTCGCGGAGACTTGGAATCCTCTGGATCATCTACACCTGCACAACAGCATGGGCCCGGGCGGGCGGGATCTTAGCTAAAAGCTGCGAAGCACTAGCAGCGAACACCCACTCTGCGTGGCGAGCTGCTGCTCGCACCAGCCTAAAAACATTTAATCTCTGCACAGCACCCAGTCCACAGCAGTGCTGCAGACCCCTGTAGACACCGAAGGCCAGAGTCCTTCGGTCCACCGTCGCCACTCCCACCATAAGTGCGATTACATTCCACGTAATCCACCTGACACAGTATGGCTCATGACACTTTGCCAGGCATTGACTGCAAGTCATTGATTGATCTATTGGTACTGGTCCGGCCATAACACCCGCGAGCGACGGTCAGGGAGCAACGGCCAGGCTACAACCGTCGTGTTGTAAGCGGGCATGTTTGCATGTTTGACCTCTGGGATTACAGTTCTGCAGGAGTCTGAGGAGGGGGAACATTATACAGTTTCGTCTGATCCTGGGAGGCATGTCATGCCATCACCACATCCTGCCTCCCAGGATCAGACCAAATTGTACAGAGATGGATCATCACCTCAGCCGGCACTAGCAAGCAAGCATGCATGCTCGCAGCACAGCACAGCACAGCATGGCCATGGTGATCTTGTCATGGCTGATTGTGTATCACTCCGAGTGCCTGTTGCAGTACAACAAACACCTGCAACAACCGCCCGCATGCAAGTACAGAAGAGTGCCAAAAACCTGTCGTCAACGAACGCATGCATGTCAGCAGCTGTGGGATGATAGCGCAGGAGCAACAGCAGCGTGCTGCACTGATGGATGGATGGATGGATGCGTGCGGCGGTGCCAGGAGCAGGCCCTGTGGACACTGACAGGCGCCCAGCTCGGCAATGCATCTGCACGCCCCCTGCCCCGCCCCAGTGGGCCTGTGGCCGGAATCCAGTGTCAATGCACACCGGCTTGGAGGAGAAGCAGGTGGGCGCAGGCACGCACGTGCCCTGGCTGACCAACACACCACAGCATGTCGCAGGCACTGCAGCAGTTACGGTGTGCGGCTTGCGAGTGTGGCACGAAAGATCAACGCAAGAGCCCGACAGCGAGAACAACAAGAAGCAAGCAAGCAACTGAACCCCGGAAAGCAGCAGTGTGACTTTCGAAAAGGTGTTCCTGTTCAAGCAGAGCCGTACGAGCAAATGTGAGTTTTGAAGCGGCCGGTGAAGAGCGGTTGGGAGTGGTGGGGAGCACTGAAGATGCCACCTAGAAAATTTGAGCATGCTGACCTGCGATTCATGGATGGACTGACCGTTGCTGGGGCCAAGAGGTGATGACCAAGAGGTGATGACCATTGTAAGCCGGCTCGATTTGCAGTTGCAGTGACTGTGTACACCCCACTGCGCCAACAGCAGCGACGATCTAGAAGAGGAACCAGAAGCTCTGGCTTCTCCTGTGCTGGGGGGTGGGAATTAGCTCCCGGGTATGACATCCCAGGCACTGGCAGGTGTGGGATGTGTTACATGCACTGAGAAGCCCAAGCTGATGCATCTGCAGGCGCTTGTAAAGCCCAGCGGCCAGCACGCCGATACATCAGAGCTCTGCAGAGCCCCGTGCAAGGTGGTGTGACTTCACGTACGATGAGCTGCACTGGCAGCATCGATATCACACCCCAGTGGCTTGCCACTGCAGCTGGCAAAGGACACAGATGGCGCGTGGGCATGGATTGAGGTATCGGCCGCTGATACGCAGCAGTTCCCACCTTCTCCACCATGACTGTTCTTGAAGTTAAACGTCATCGGCCGTGACAGGTGCAGCGAGCGCATTATGCGAGAAGTATCGACGCGTGCATCATGCGACGCGCGCAAGCTTAAGAGAACACAGGAACGAGGACCACCAGATGCAGGTAGATGCGTTTGCTGAATTGTTGGCGTTGCTGTTGACGACGGCATGGCCGCAGGGACGCGGATAGACCGCTCGATGGTGCATCAAGCTTAAGCAGAATGCTGCATGCGGCCAATTCCCAGCATCCGGGCGACACTATACTCGAACATCCCACATATTGCTGTTGCGCGTGACGGAGGACAGTTTACGTTATGGGGGTAAGCATTCAGCCGCATGGCTTCCTTTCCCAGTGTGCCTATGAGTGTGCCCCTAGAGACATTCATCGCGAGGCTGGCATTGCTGACCACGAATACCTCTAATGTGTGACACATGCGTGCATGCGTAATAGCTGACATCTCAAAGGCGGTCGTGCGACACGTGGAAGCTATGTGGGATTCCATGCCGAGAAGTGCCAAAGCCGTCCATATAATGGCATCAACCATGGAGTGCACCACCTTAGGCACCACGTCGTGGCAAGGCCATGAAAGCAACTTAGAAAGGACTGCATCAGAAGAGGAAGACATAAGCAAACGAGCAACTGCATTGCTAGGCAGCGATCGATTGCAAGACGAAACGCGATCAGGCCGGATTCCCTGCAGAACGTGCGCTGCGACCGCAAATTGCTGAATACCACTGCACTGCTCTACACAATCATTTCATTTTCTAAGACATGTTCCTTTGTTTCTTACATTCCGTCCAAACGAGCGCTGCCCAGGGCCAACCTGGGGCGTCGCGACCTGCATCAGCGATTAGGCTCCGAACACGGCCGTCAACGCCAGCGTGCGCACGCTTCGCCGCAGCAACACCCAGCGCCGTACTTCCAGGACACCTGCAGAGTCGCAACAGGGAATGGTCGGAGTAGCGCTAGTTCAGCTGGCTCGGCAGGCCTTTCTTCTGCGAGCATAGCCTACCGAAAGCCTGAGCGTGACGTATACATCGCCGCATTGGTGATGCATGAGTGACCATGCTCGCAGGCACACGGATATGCTTGCAGCTGCGATAGCTCTTCGCCTTCGTCCGCCTGCGCGACACCAATTGAGCACTCTATAGCTACGCAGGTGCCCAACATGCTGCTACACATTTGAATCAGTGACCTGTTGTCACCAGCTCCTGTAGCATCTGCTTCCGTCATGCACATATCGCATGCGTGGATGTGGTTGTGTGTTGCAACGCGCCCGGCAGCGAGGGCAAAAGCAGGAAAGTAGACGGCCAAAACCCCCGAAAGCAGATCTAGACAGCAACAAGCAGCAACTGGCTCAGGCGAAAAGCCACAAAGCGCTGGCTTGGGTTGCACCTGTGCACACTACAGATATGCATGCATATCTGTGCATGCGCATGCACACATGCATTTCAGACCCAATTGCAAGGACCAAGTACACTGCAGTACTTCAGCTCTTGAAAAAAGCTGTCATCCTGCCCATCTCCTAAATTAGTGTCCACAGATTCTATTTGTGCGTCCCGGTCAGGTCAATATTAATGCTCGAGCCCCCGAGGTACATACATCTGAGGACCGTCTCTCTTGCATGCTTTCCCCGCGTCCCGTGGTCTTGCATCGCATTACAGAGGTATTCGGGGGCATATGATCATGACGAATCACCGTTCGGCGCGTCATTCACTCTCGCTGCACATGCGTCGCGAATGGATCAAATGCGCCAGTTTTCTGCGAGCTCTACAGCGGCATCGATATCGGTTGCGCTGATCCGATAAGTTTGACTACGCCTGCCTCGATTTGTGCACATGTGTTTTCGTAGGGAACGCTCCACGACAACATGCCGACAAGCTGGCGGGTACTGTGCGAAGCGCGCCGTACAAGATGCGTGGCGAGCGCGTGTGCATGCGCATGATGCATCAGCCACGCGAGCAGCCAGACCACCAGAAAATATCCACAACGTGTGCTGAATAATTCCAACTCCAAGCTGTGACAACATCACAAGTGCCCACAGGCTGGCAAGCGCGGCGTTGTCATATGCATGATCAGATTATTACAAATTGGCCAGATCTGCACAAAGCTGGAGGCAACTGCCCACTGATGGCAAATTGCCAGTGGGGCTTTGTCATATCTCAGTGTAAAGCAGATGCTACTGCTCCTTCAAGTTGATCTGCACAGAGTCTCCTATCCACTGACCAAGGCCCACAAGACCACCTCATGTCAATCACAGCTCATGTCAAGCACAGCTCATGTCCATCACAGCTATGCAATATCTTCCTCCTTGATATCTTCCACCGCGCCCTCCTGCACCCCATGCACACTGCCATCGCTGAATGCACCCAAGGGTGTTTACGCTGCTTGCGGTCCCCCGCCCTCGCCGTGCTGGGACGTCAGTCGCACCAACGTGCCGTGCTGTGCAGAAACCACCCAGCACAACCACCATGGTGACCCCCTGCCGGCTTGCGGCCGCACTGCTCGCCGCCGCCGCCGCGGCCACCCCGGCCGCTGCCTTTGTCTTCCAGAAAGACCCCTTTACCTGTGGCGACGCCGCCGGCAAGCTCTGCTGCCTGAAGTTCCGCGGCAAGGCCACGTGCGACACAGGCCTGCTATGCCGCTCGGGCAAGTGCACCCCCTGCGGCACCGAAGGAACCCCCATCTGTGACGGTGCGCCCGTGCCAAAGCCCCCACACCTGCACCAGCATATGCTGCTTAACTCATTAAGAACTGTTATTTTCAACCTAGGTTCAACAGGCTCTACACAGCACCACTGTCGGCCTGTCAAGATATACTGATGCATGCACCTGCCAGGAGCTTCCGCAACCCTCTCACGTGTTGAATAGGCCATGAAAACTTGCCACGTCGAACGGCCGCCTGTTGCGTGGCCCATGCTGGCGAAACAACCCGCAGCACACAGCAAGTCATCATGCATAGTACATGATGTAGAATCAGCAGAATCACCGGTTGCAAGCATACACAGTTGTGGGCATGTGGAGTTGGTTATGGAGTTGGAATGGGCGCTGGTAGCACCGAGTGAGCCTCCCAGGAGTATCATGGCTGAGGGTCTACCGTGCTGTGCAGGAGCCGAGCCGTGCGTGAAGGGCTTTGTGCTGAAGCATGAAAAGTGTGTGCCGGTCGTGCAGCCGCCGCCGCCGGACGACCGTTGCGGCTCACTTGACGAGCTCTGCTGCGTTGGCGACGGCGGCTTCTCATGCGACGCAGACCTCGTGTGCGACACCAATGTGCAGGGCCTGCTCGGCCCCGGCGTGTGCCGCGAGTGCGGCGCCCTGGACGAGCTGCCCTGCGGTGCGCCCCCTCCCTTGTAATTCAACTTGCCACTTGCAATTACTCTCGCAGTTGTGATTACCCATCCCCATGTGATTACCGTCTACAATGGTAATTACTATCCCCACTGTAACTGCACCCACTGTAATTACGTCAACATGTCTGATAGCACAGCTCCTGTCTGCTGGCATGTGCTAACAACCTGCACAGCTCATGCAAATGCCACCTCGGCACAGGACCGCACAGCACAGCATGCTGCATGAGCCCAGCAGCGAACACCATGTCCAGCTGCACTTCGTAATTACATGTCCCCCACTTCTGTATCGTCAGCTGCATCCTCCATGTCTGACGTGCCGCTCACACGCATGCAGCTGATGGGTCGTGCGACAAGGGCCTGGAGGACGTCGACGGCATCTGCCTCGACCCGACTGCCCCCCCGCCACCCCCTTGCGGCGCAACCGGGCAGCCCTGCTGCACCGGCGTCAACATCCCCTTCGACTCAAACGGCTGCGACCCAGACAACAACTGTGACTTTGGCGAGGACTTTTCCGGCCCCGGCACATGCACAGCGTGCGGCGCGGTCGGCGAAGAGTGCTGCACGATCCAGAACGACGACATCCTGACGGTCGAGTGCTCCGGAGACGCGGTGTGCGGCCGCGAGGAGGGCGTGTGCGTCGAGTGCGGCGGGCTGCGCGAGCCGTGCTGCGGCTCGGACGGATTCAGCTCCAACCCGACGTGCGAGGTCGGGTTTGTGTGCAACAGCGACTTTGAGTGCGAGTTTGAGGCGATTGTGGAGGGGCAGGCTCCCGTCGATGACGATGTCCTGGAGCCCGTTCCCCAGCCGCAGCCGGAGCCGGAGGAGGACCCCGAGGAGGACCCCGAGGAGGACCCCGAGGAGGACCCCGAGGAGGACCCCGAGGAGGACCCCGAGGAGGACCCCGAGGAGGAGCCGGAGGAGAAGCCGGAGCCGGAGGGGGACAGGGACGTCGACGTGGACATTCAGGAGGGCGTGGCCGTGGCGGGGATGCGGCCGCCGGACGCGCCGCCGGTGGACACCAGCGACCAGGAGACGGAGCGGACGGAGGAGCGCACTGAGACGGACGAGGGCGGCTCCAAGTCTGTGAGCGTCAAGGTGACCGAGTCGACGGTATAAGCTGCTAGCGGCGCTGCGTGCTGCGTGCTGCGTGTTGCGTGCCCAGTGATAGGTGGTGTGGATGTGCAAAGGTGGAGGTTACGGGACGTTGTTGCTGGCGGGATCGAGGCGGAGTGCGGGTGTGGTGCTGGCGGTGATGGCTGCGTCTGCTGTGCCATGCATGATCGGCCATCGATGCCGGCCGCTTTGATCGTGCCGCTTTGGTCATGCCGCTTTGAGGCAAGGCAGGAGTATGGCGCAGCTCCGCAGCGGCGCGATGCGTTGCTGGTGCACCAGGCAATATTAACAGCCAGGCAACGTGTTCAGCTTCAGTGCCATTGCACAGCCGAGTCTCGTACAATGGCCCTATGTGCACCTGTGGACAGAGCAAGGAGCGGCTTGCTGGCGAGATGGAGCGGAGGGAGGCACATGTGAGGCGCATGGGGGTGGCCTGTACGGTCCTCCCGGACCGACGCTTTTTGGCGCTGCGGCTAGTGCAGTGCACTTTGTGCCAACGCTGCGGCTAGTGCAGTGCACGCAGCACGTGCGAGCTCGGGTCAGGTACGGCGCGTGCCACTGACACACACGACAGCACAAGCAGCACTGCGGCCATTTGCCAGTAGTTACGTTCAAGCGCGGGTACTGGAGCAGGTGGCGGAGGCGTCTGGCACCGTCCGCCGTAGAGCGGCAGCTTTTCTACAGCAGCCCATTTTCTTAGACTGTGTGTGCGCGTGCCACAAATTCGGTGCTGTCGATGCTGGCACGCCAGCACGCAGACCAAGCTGCAATTATTCATTGATGTAAGACAGTTTGTATGTGCACACTCGACGTTGGTGTGTAGCGCTGGTGAGTCCAGAGATGACACGTGCTCAGCATATGTCCAGAGATGGCACGCGAGTCCTGAGATGGCACGCGCTCAGCATATGCGAAACACTTGTCTGAGTGCAATTGCAAGGTCGTGAACAAATAGAACAGCCACGCCCGACCCTGCGTACCAGGCAGTTCTGTACACTCTTGCCTGCTGATTTCAGCCTGTCCTATGTCATGACATAGGACAGGCAGGTTGCCACACTGCAGCCATACCCGGCCGATCTGCTGTGCATGCACATACCTCAACCTTTCACGTACATCACATGGTTGTGGCTACACCATGTGGCAGTCCATGCATGAGATAGAGAAACGTATCATGAGACAGAGAAATGTCTGAATCGGTCTTGACGTGTGCGTGTCTACGTTTGGCTGCACCTGTCTTCACAGTGCGGCGGTGGTTGAGCACGGCCTCAGCGGCGCCGAGGAGAGCCAGCACGAAGCACAGCACACAGCACAAGCAGCAGCGAGCACAACTGAAAGCGCGCGACGCCGTGAGCTGCACTCACAGTCATAAGTCCTGCGGTATTAACTCACGATCCAACCACAACTGATACCCAGCGTCCGCACGGCCGGGCTCACGTTTGTCTGCTGTGAGCCCAGCAGGAATTCCTTTAATTTAAATGGCCAGGTATTCTCCTGCACTGCATACGTCAATATCAGAAGGCTGGGCAGGAATGGTGCGCCCGGTGTCCTTGTGGCTGCAGGTCTTATGTACTACATGACATGTACGTTGGGCCTTCTGTAGACAAAGCAAATCATAGAACTATTTACCAAGGTTTGACCATCATGCCAGAACCGGTCGGGTTTGACCATCATGATTCGCTACGGCACCCCTGCGAGCGGGAAGAGGGACTCCGAGTGTACACGAGCCTCCGAGAAGCAATGCCCGCAGAACCAGGCAACCCACCACCCATGTGCGCACCTGCGGCCACACTGGCATGCATGCCATGGCAGGGATCCTCGCGTTCCACAAACGAGTTTGTTTCCTCATCCGACATATATGGGTACTGTGCCTGATGCCTGTTTGGATTATATTTTGGCGGCATACCCGACCCCCCCACCCCCAACGCCCCTTTCTATTTAGCGTATGAAGAGCTCAGCGGAGCTACGAGGCAGCTGGTGTCCATTGAGGCATCGAAGGTTCGCGAAGTCTGGTGCATGAGGCCCCCCACCGTGCCTGCCGCGGCATGCCGGCGGCCGACGCGGCGTGCTGAGCGATCCTCCCGGTGGTGTATGAACTGGCGGTTTGCACATGTGGGCGCTGTGCCACGGCGGCGGCAATGACAAGGATTGCGTCGTGTGGTGCGCAGCCTACGTGGAGCGGGCAGCACGACCCGACGTGTCACGCCGCGCTGCCGTCCTGCTCGGCGCCGCTGTTCGGGTGGACGAAGCTTAAGACGGATGTCGACAGCGCTGGCGCCTGCGACCTCAGTCAGGAGCACAGTGCTGCCTGAGGCCTCATGAGGTCGAGCCTGATCAACGCTCGGCAGCGGCGCCGCCTCGACCATCGCCGGAGTTCGACTGCAAGGCTTCAAGTTGCTGTGACGAGGACATGCCCGAACAAAAACGTGGCCCGTGAATGTATTCCGAGACTGCATCCACGTGCGCGCACTGTGTGGCACGGCAGCAGCTTCAGCGCTATAGCGTCTCCGCTGTTCGGCTGGTGCCTGCGGCTCCGGTCCGCCATCTGTCCTGTAGCTTAAGCAATTGGCCTGCAGGACAGGCATGCAGCAGGCTACTAGTACACTCCACGCAGCAGATCTAGACTGCTAGTGTCGAGTCGACGACCGCTTGTGGGCCCGGCGAGTGCTGACTGTGTGTTTGGTGTGTTACACAGTGACAGATGGTGCTTGCGGTGGCCGGTCTGTCTGTTTGTTTGTTGCCTGGTCTGTTGCCTCGGCGCTGCTGAGTCCTAGATCTATCACTGTGTAACACAGTGACAGATCCGGGCGGCTGGAGGGGGAGGGCCGGTACGCCTGGCACTGTGGGGGGCGTGCGACCCCGGGCTCTCATGTGCGGGGGGCCCATGATGGAATGCTCCAGTGGGGCAGGATGGAGTGGGGGTGCTGCTGTTGGGGGGTCGGTGGTGGCTGGTTTTGCTGGGGTGGGCAGTAGTGCGGTGGTGGTTGTTGCTGTGTGCGGTTGTGGCGCGGGTGCCGTAGTGGAGGGGTGCGGGAGTGCGCATGCGTGTGGGTGCGTGGGTGTGGTTGTGTCGGCTGTGTCGGTTCGTTGTGGCTTGTTCGCCTGGGACAGTGATTGCTTTTTGCTGGTGTCTACTTTCGGGTGTTTTGGCCGTCTACTTTCCTTCTGTTGCCCTCGCTGCCGGGCTATTGCGTTCATCTCCGTGTAACACCACAGTGACAGATCTAAGACTCAGCAGCGCCGAGGCAACAGATCAGGCAACAAGCAAACAGACAAACCGGCCACCGTAAGCACCAAGGCCGCGCCGCATGAGCAAATGCCAGAACGAACTAGCGCCAGCTTCAAAGCAGACACTCGCACACCACGCAGTACCATGCAGCCCACGCGCACACCAAACACACAGTCAGCACTCGCCGGGCCCACAAGCGGTCGTCGACTCGACACTGACAGTCTGCACGGGCGCGCCAGCGCGCGCTACGTCCATGTCCGAGGCCGCTAGGCTCGAATTTGCGTCAAGCGCTTAAGCTGTCCCTGCATGGTCCGCATGCGCAACAGTTTCACAGGCACTACTGGCACCGAGCGGCAAGTGGAGCACGGCACTACCGCAGTGCTCCATATGCATTCAGCAGTCCCTGGCTGCATCACATGTAGTGCTGGCCGACGATCAAGAAGCAGCTGAGCTGCTGCTGCACCATATCATATTTTGACATCATGATGATCAGGCACAAGTTGAGCATGCGCATTTGCATCTGACGGTTCACGTTTGCTCATGAGCAAGCTTTTTCATGTTGCCTGCCAGCATAGCTTTGCAAGGAGTTAGGCTGATAGTTTTGCAGTCCCAGCCAAACATATTCAATTTGTCGTGGACGAGGAGACAGCATGTGCTAGCACCAGCCCTAGTGGCGGCACGGATGGCCAGACTGCGCTGTCAGTCCCTGCAGCTCCGACTCGGCGCGAGGTGTCCACTAGGCACAGTGAAGCATTCGACCGCCGCACATCTTGCAGAGTGGACCCAGCGCCGCAAGCCTTGCAACGATAGCGCCGTGCCGGCGGGACAATCCCGCCATTGCTGCTCCAGCTACCAAGACGCCATGGCATGAATGCGACATTGCTGTAAACTCAGGGCTTCCGCTCAAGCTCATGCTGTGCAGCCCTGCTGTCTAGCGCAATAGCGTGACTGCCGATGATCGTCATGCACGAGCGCTCCGGATCCATGCAATCGGAAGCTTTGCCGCTTTCGCTTTACCTCCCCTCCGGTCTCTCCGGATCCTGTCGACGCGCATGAAACGCAGCTGTTTCTTGACAGTCGAGTCTGGGTGTCAGCAGCATCGTGAGGGACGAGCCTACCGTTCCTAGTCAACTGGCGTATTGAGTCGATTCGGGCATTTCCTCAAGACTTGTGCCACGAGCGACGAACTTGAAGTCGACCCTCGGGCAGGTACGACACCTAGCTCTGCGCTAGCCAACTATAGCCCGGCATGGTGCGGCAGCCAGCCAGCCAGCCATGCTGTGCTGTGCTGTGCTAGCTGGTGCCCAATCACAGGCAAATGCGCGCTGCCATGGTATAGCAGTGTGCACACGTGGCATGAATGGTTGCTCATAACAATTCGAAACGTACAAACAGGTACCTCACCCACATCTCTGTAAACTCACACCACAGTCCCTGCAGCGGTGCCCTTGAGATGCATTGTGACAAAGCCACTATCGGAGGCCGCACAGTTTGCCGGTCTGTTGCCTAGGCGCTGCTAAGTCCTAGATCTATCACTGTGTAACACAGTTTGTGCCACTGCTGAGACATGTGCTTGCAAGTTCAGTAGCTGACCCCGTGTACGCACGTGTAGACACGTTGCCCAGTCAGCAATGTACACAACAGTGAACTTCTTGGATACATCAGCCATGCATGAAGCCTGTTCGGGCCCACCATCTCGCCTGGGTCCCACTAGGCGCAACACCAAGACTGCAACACCAAGACTGCGGCAGTTATATACTGTGGGGGCCTGCGAGGCCCATGGGTGGGGGAAACCAATCACAAAAAGGCATATCTGCCAGCATACCTGATCATTGGTCATGACTGCTTGCACCAATAGTCAGAGGCACGCTTTCATTCTACTGCTCCTGCTCATACGGATTCTGGTCTGGTGCCCATGCAGGGTGTGGAGTGATGCCTGACCTTTAAATTTCCCCCATTTTTCAAATACATATTGGGCATCTGGTGATGCCCCATACGTGCACCAGTCCTCCATGATTGCAAGCCCCCCAGTGTCATCGTCTACAAGCTTCATGCCATGCACTCTGACTATCTTGCAGATGACTATGTTCTGCATGATCATTTCTATCATATCATTGAGCGTTGTCAGAAAATGATGAGCTGGGTCAGCCTGGTTGCTGAGTCATGGTGTCGTGCGTCTGATGTGCTACTAGTATTTGAATTTGCAAGGCCGAGCCTTGGCAACATTCTGTACTGACGCGCACTTGGCAGCCAGCACACAGTGCACCTGGGCCCAGGTTTTCGCCAGAGATGTCACAGATATGTCAATGGCCTGATCGGCTCACGGTCAGTATGTACGAACGTACGACGTCACTATGTACGACGTCACTATGCACGGCATCACTATGTACAACATTGTACGTATAGGTTCAGCAAAAAGTTTGGATGTGCAATGCCCAGCGCCAGCCAGCCCCTGAGCATGCAGGACTCTTGAGGCCTCCGAAACGCCAACCCAGCCGCACCAGCAACTTAGCAGCATTGCACCAAGTTAGCGATGATTCAAGCTACGGCAGTTTTGATGTCGGCTGCCGCGGCGCTGCTGCGTCCACATGCTGCGCGCGCTGTGGCTGCCCATGATAGGCCGCCGCGCTGTGGCCTGCAGAACCTTCTATGCTGCCTAGAAGAGTCTATTCCCACCTGCGGCATGGGCCTTGTCTGCAGCAGCACCGGCGCACACAGCAGCATCTGTGTTGACCAGTCACCCCGCTTGAGCTCGAGGCCCTTCCATTCTGGAAGGTTCCTGCTCGATTCCAACTCCGCGGACATGCCAGCTCCAGCTCCAGCAACACCCCTCGACACAATTACGATGGATGAGACGCTTGTGGACACCTCAGCCACACTCGATGAAAACCCTGATGTGCTTTTGGCCCCGACGGTGACATCCGACTTCATCCTAGCGCTCGAGATGGAGGCTGGGCTGCCCATTGTGCTGCGTGCTGTGAACCTGCCAGCACCCGCCCCGGCACCTTCCCCAACACCCATACCAGCACCGGCTCCCACCCCGGCTCCCACCCCAGCTCCCACCCCAGCTCCCACCCCGACTCCCGCTCCGGCTCCCACCCCGGCTCCCACCCCGGCTCCGGCCCCAGCTCCCACCCCTGCCCCCATGCCAAGCCCCACAATGGCCCCGCTGCCCACGCTGACCCCAGCTCCGACTCCAGTGCCTGCTACCACCATCGTCCCATCCCCCCCTCCGTGCCTGGACCTAAGTGACGGGTTGGCCACTGCGCTCACCCATGCCGATTCGCCCGGAACCGCCCCCACCCCTACTGACACACGCATGTCCGCCACCGCGCCATCCCCCGATCTCCCTCTTACCCCCGACCCAACCCGGCCTCCTAGGCGCATGCGAGATCCCGCTCCGACCCCCGCTCCGACCTCCACTCCAACCCCCGCTCCGTCCCCTGCGTCCATGCCGGTGCCAATTCCCGCTCCCGACCCGGTTCTGACACCGGAAGTCGCTGCACCAGACCCGCCACCACCTCCCCCCGCAGGCACCGAGACAATGCCTGAGCCGCCTTCCCCTCCATCCACGTTTAGGAGAGCCGAGGGACAATCAACCGACAACGGCAACCCCGACGGCCCGCCGCCCGGCACACCGCCGTTTTCCAATGTTACCATCATCCGCACCGTTAGTCAAGGGCCCTCAACGAGGACGCCAGAGCCCGCGTCCGCACCCAACCAAGAGGTCTTCATCGTTCGGATCAACGCCTCCAGCAGCGACGACCCCCCGGCTTAGCATCTCGCATCTCTGTGGGGAAAGAGCTATGGTCCCCAGCGGCTGGCCCCCTGCAGGCTCACGTCGACGTACATGGTTCTGTCTGGCTGTGTGCCCCTTAGATATGACAGTGTGTGTCCGTGGCTGATCTGGCTGTCAACGGTCGGGTGATCGAGCTGCAGTACGGTGTAATGTGACCATAATACTGCAGCGTCTGCCCTGTGGACCTTGCTCACACGTATGCTGTAGTCGTATCTGCGCGTGGCTGGTGCTCGTCGATCATTGATGCACAGAGTAGGCAATGCTACTAGGCATGTGCACGCAGCAACGGTTGAACTATCCCATTTCAAGTGAGTAAGTATGCGATAACTAGCGCTCTACGCCCTCCAGCCACTCAGTTCCCCTGCGCCCCGATTGCACTGGTTGCAGACAACACTGTACACGCCTCTACCATGCTCTTTGCTAATGTCAGCGTATTTTTCCAGTCATGCTCGCGAACCCGCTTGGTGGGCCTACTGCTCATTGACACACACGACTGGACGAACTTGTGCATTGTGCACAGCGTTAACGGCACTGCTAAATCGTAGCAATCACGGAAATACACAGTAGTACGCTCGGTACTTTAAAAGGGGCGTGTGCTTGCTGAGCTGTGTCTTGTTGCTGCGCACAGGGCTCTGCCTGCGCCGCCTGCGCATGCACCGCCAGCGCCATGCCAGAATGGTCAGTCCCTCAACGATGCCCCGGAGGAGGGAAGGGGGAGGCAGACAGATCGCGATGGGCGGCGGGGGGGGAGGAGGGGGGGCGGGGGGGAGGAGTGGGGGGGGGGGGGCATTACACGGTTGCTGCCTACACGCGATGCCTCGTCAGCGCCGGCACGCCGTCAGTGGGGACAGTGCCGACGATGCCGCCGCCGCTGCCCGAATTCCCCACTGATGAGGCGCTGGCACAGCACCTGCCCCATGTGTTGCAGGCCCCCCGGCTTCGGGCGTGCCCCAAACCCCTTTTGGCACCCAAGCCCCGGCCCCGGCCTCCTCCATCCGCCCCGCCGCCACCAGCCCCCCCCTCCCCCCCCCCCCCCCCGGCCGCGGCCCTGACCCCTGCCACTGTCCCTGCCTTCACACGGCTTGCCTTATCATTCGCAACATCGTGGAGAGCTGACCGGCAGCGTGCCCCGTCCGTCGGCCGGCGATGACCGCCCCACGCCGGCACGGCGGGTGCGCCCGCAGCCGGCCCTGCGCCGCCGGCAAACCTCCCACCGCCCTCAGGCGTCGCGGTGCCCCGCGCCCCTCACCAGGCACCTGTGCAGCCACTCTCGCCACTTCTTCCTCGATTGCAGCGGCCACCGCAGGGCGGCAAACTGTAGGTCCAACTTTAGGTCCAACAGCATGGCGCTGTTGGACCTAAAGATATTGCCCCCGCTTGCCCAGTCACACGGACGCAGTGCGTCGGATGCCGCCGGCGCAACTGCTGGGAAGGGCGATTGACAGAAGCATGACAAATATGGCGCCACCACTGGCGCCGCCCGTAGCATCCTGCTCGTGCATGAGACATACGGCAGGGTTGGACGGACGCGTACCGCTTCCTCCACACGATTGCGGAGGTGGCTGCGGGACACGGCGCGGTCTCTAGGCGCACTTTCATGCTCAATGCCATGTGCGGTCTGTCTACGACGCTGTGCCGCGCGCTGATGCACCCCTCCACACTAGGCTGTGCCATAGCGCGTAGACCAGCTCCGAGTACGGGCTCCCCTGCCCCGACGCCCGTTGCTCATCTCTTCCTCCCACCGCGCCGCCCCTCCGTTCCCCTCGCCCCCTCTCCCCCCTCCCCCCTCTTCCCTCCTCTCCCCACGCCGTTGCCCCTCTATACGGCTACTCCCCAGCCACGGCTTGGACCGCGGCATGCGCACCGGCGGCTGCGGTTGCAACCTCTGCTGCAGGTCGCTTGGGGCCGCAGCTGTGGTGCACGGCCGCGCACCCGTCTGGACTGCCGTAGCCGGAGCGGCGCCTGCCAGGCGCGGTGGACCCCGGTGCCTGCTGCCCGTGATCAGCGCGTACATGGGCTGCGCTTTGATGCACTCGCTTCCTTCGTTACTCGTGTGCCTGTGCTTTCGTTCCGGCTCTAGTCCGTTTCAGCTTTTGCTCGTGCGGATGGTGGCCTTGGGGTTTGTGACGGTTTATTTGTTTTTCTGTTGACTGCTCTGTTGCCTCGGCGCTGCTGAGTCCTAGATCGATCACAGTGTGTCACAGGGGTCTACGCCCGCGTGCGCCCGTCAGTGCCCGTGGCTAGCAGTGCTGTCTGCAGGTGGCCATGGTGCCTCTGTACATATGCATGTCATTGACTGTACCGTCTACACACGATTTTCTGAAAGTCGCGTCTTCTAGAAGATTTGTTTGCTAAGACCGTCTTCAGCCAATACTGCATGCATGGCCATGGTGCGTATGTGCATATGCGCATATGCATGCACCCATTGCCACACCGCCCTTGCATGCATGGTTACTAGGATGCCTGTGGCCAGGAGCCGCCGCCGCCCCTGCTCACACAGACTCCTCGACGAGTCCCCTGAAAGTTCCGGGCTGACGCACAAGCACTGGATTCTGCAATCAGTGGGTGTAGTTGCAAAAGTGTAGCCGCTGCGAACACCTTGAATCCGTACGTGGTCTGCATGCGCGCTTCACTGCAGTTGCACTCCACGTGCAGACCGCTTAAGCAATTACACCAAGATACACTGCAGTGAGATAGGTCCCCACCCACACCCCTTCGGCCCAGACACGCATCATGAATCATGATTCATGATCACCGGTGCTGCAGAGGTGTGGCCTTGTCACAGGTACCTGTTCCGCACACCGTACGAGGTGCCAGGCAATTGGTCTGCTCTCTGAACACTCGCAGCGTTGCGCATAAATTCTTCCGGCCTTGTCCGCAGGGGTGCTGTGGCCGACGCCCGTTTGGGTTTGGCGTGATGCCCGATTGGTTTGTTGGTTTTTTAAAATAGTATTATGGCCATACGACGGCGGTGTTGAGTAAACACCGGTGCCCGGAGGCACATGGAGCCAAGAGGCTCCACCCCTTGAGGAGCTCCACTACTGCCTAGAACCACTGAGAGGGAGGCCATGGGCCCGCTCCGATGGGGGGGCACAGGAAGAACGCTCCAGCCGCCCACACGCGGAGAAACCTCACGGAGACTTGGAATCCTCTGGATCATCTACACCTGCACAACAGAATGGGCCCGGGCGGGCGGGATCTTAGCTGAAAGCTGCAAAGCACTAGCAGCGAACACCCACTCTGAGTGGCAAGCTGCTGATGGCACCAGCCTCAAAACATCCAATCTCTGCACAGCCTTCTGTCCCCAGCAGTGCTGCAGACCCCTGTAGACACTGATGGCCACAGTCCTTCGGTCCACCGTCGCCACTCCCACCATAAGTGCGATTACATTCCACGTAATCCGCCTGTTGCTCCGGTGCGTGTCTCAGAGCTCCGAGCCCTTTTCAACGTTGCATGCGTCAGTGGTCAGACAATGTGATGCAGGGAGGGTCTGGGCCAGCAGTCCACGTGTATACACTGCCACTCTGGCTCATGATCATGCTACAGAATCCACAGTAGTACGTTACGAGTGTGGTTGTTAGGGGGGGGCTCGAGAGCTGGTTCTGGTGTGGCTGTGTCTGCTGCAGTCGTGCGTGTTGTTCGTTCTTCCGCTCCTGCTCGCAGGAGCGCTGTTGCCAATGCCCGTTGGGTGTGGCATGATTCCCGACCTCTTTCCCCGACCTTTTTCTTTTGTGGTCATATTGGTGCATTTTTCTGCAGCAACTGCACCTCCACCGCTACTGTGCTACGACTCAGAGGGTTCCTGGTGTCAATTTACTCTCTACAGCATTTGCAAAGGTACAGTGCAGTCAAGTTCACATGCCCAGGCGATCATAATGCAGCTTATGGCCTGCATCACAGCAACCCACAGTTCTTTTTATTCCGCAAGCCCTGTTATGTCTGGCAAGGAGCAAGAGCTTCTGTCGTGCATGATGGGAGCACGTGGGACATTGCCACGTGTCAGAGGAATTCAGCCTGCGCTCCATGCAGTCAGATCTAGAGTTTGCACAAACGCATGCGTAGTCAACCAGGCAATCGCAGCCCTGTGCCAGGAGAATGGAATGTGCACAGCCAACAACCCTACACCGACAACTGAAGCTAGCTACTGCTGCAGCTCAGGCCGCAGTTGCAATGAGCTTGCAGTTCGCTTGCAGATCATCTGTTCGAAAGCCATTGCGTGACACTGGCTGCGACATGCCCGAGGCTGCATGCAGATGAACTCATTTGAATTCAATTTCGAAATCGAAATTTAATTCACGGCTAGTACACCCGGCCTGGGCAAGAGTGCGCCGGCATGCAGCATTGCCAACAGTGCAAATGTGTATCATCTCACTTGTGGGAATGCCCGGATTGGATTCCGGCTCAGCCTGGCCAGGCCTGCATGGTCCACAGGATGTCACGTGACAGTAGCAGTCAGCACACGTGCCACATCACCGATGATCTACTATTTGCCACCTGTGGCCACGCAAGCGCATGTTGCACTGCTCCTTCCAGCAACCTGGTGGGACGTTCCCACATCACCGCCACCTTCCAGCCAGAATGCAAACAGCTAGGGCGGAGAAGCGGCAAGTGTGAGCAACGCTGGTGTTGTTCTTGAGTGCAGACGGCTGCAACTCTGGGTAGGACACGGTCAATAACTACAAGTTGATTCTATCTCCTTCCTACACTACTAGTAGTAGCTTCTAATGATCAGCTGTCAGGCTGCAGGCCATGTCCACTGTGGCGCCACCTAGTAGACATGCCTAGGCACGGGACATGTGGCTGAGGCACACGTGTACACAACCTGAACACACACAGGAGGTGGAACTTCTTGCCTGCATGCGCAGTTGAAGATTCAGGCCCTGCAGCTGCCAGTGCTGATGCCCCTTCTGACATTGGCGTGGTCCTCCTGCAAGTCGGTGTGCATCGATGTGGTCCGGACACAAGCTTCTGAATCTGTTGGGGACCCGGGCCCGGGCCTCGAGGATCCAGGATCCAGATGCATGGCGTCAGAGCAAGTGTGTGCACTGGCATGACTAAGCAAGGCTGCGAGAGCCAGAGCTGTTGACATGGACAATTTTGGCAATTGGCTAGAAGGTTCAGATCTGATATGTTGGGTCGCGGTGCGCACATGCCAGACATGGCCGGAGTGCTGACTCCGGCAGTTTGACCAACGAGGCGAGGTCACTGTGCGGACCAGCGAGGATGCCGTCGGCCCGGATTGAATTTGTAATGTGTTTGAGCTGGCGAGACAAGCGACCGCGAGCTATGGCTACAGCTGCGCAGAGATCGTATCGCGTCACAGTCGACGCGGGGTCCGCGTCGCCTGGCTTCCATGAGCGCATTCCATCAGCTTTTGTGGCTACAAGAGCGACCTCGGGATGCCTGTGGCGACGCGCTCGGCTGGGAGCTCACGATGGCTGTCCCGCGAGACAGCGAGTTCCGGGTGGGAACCGTACATACGCATTCGCCAGGGGCATTGAACCTGAGCTGTGGACAACGTGCATAAAAGCAACATGGCGTCGGTCAAGGCCAACACACTGCCCACACCGCAGCACTCTTCTCCACTTGCATATCTTTGCATTGTGCAACAGCTCCAACTGCCAGTGCTTGCACGCCTTGCAATTGAACACCCACCCCAGCTTAGGTCAAGTACTGCGGCCGGACCTCGCTCGAAGCCAGTTCAGCATCCTTTCTGAGAAGCGGCTTTAGAAGAACTGCAAACAGGTAAGCCTCTACATGCAGCACAGCTGCGCTGTAATGCATCATTGACGTGTCTCAGAAGTGCGCATCAATGTCCGATGGTCACGGTCCGTGTGCTGTGTTGCCCGCGCGCGACGTGACCTCCGGATCCAGAGAGTACTAAAATTACAAGAACTCGGCCGGAGGCAGCAGGCAGCTGCAGTCACATCCAGAGTAGAATGACGCATGCCGCCGTACATGTCCGATAGGCTCAAGCATGTAACACCAGCTTACCTGCCAAACTTTTTCTGCACGAGACCGTGCAGTTCAAAGTCCCCGGGCCGGTACGTGCGCTGGCGCATCGGCACACTTGCGGATGCCGCGCACACGTGTCCGCAGCATGTGACTGTCCATGCATCACCCGCCGCGTTCATTTGTATGTCATGCACGGCCTGCTGCACACCAGCTACATCCACTCGAGGCATATACATCTCAGCTTCACCACACACTGCACCTTTCGTTCTGCTGCTCTACTGTGTGTGCATGTAGTCTTCAGGTAGTTCAAGTGTTGTGCTGCACAGCAGGTTGAGAGTTGCTGGATTACACATGTGGAACATGAGTGTTATTGATCAGCACTAGTACTCACATTGGCCAACCCACCAGCTCTGGCCCTGCATTACCATACCAGCATGTGGGCAAATCCCATCAGGGACTTCCCAGTGCATCACCACTGCAACAGATACTCATCCACAGCCCCTTGAATATCATGTTCACATGGTGGGGTGTTAGGCAGAACATGCACACCCAACATTCCAAGCTCACCAGCCCAGCTCCAGTACCAATTAACACAGCTTCTGCTTCCCACTGCCACATGGCTACGAGTGCGCCATGCAGTATGAGTATTTCAAGAGCCTGCAGTGGGAGCCACCCACAGCATTGACACTGCTGTGCTGCTGTGCGCGCGGCTTGATAGATCTATTCACATATCAACCACCTGTCACGCATTCTCTCTTCCAACATCGCTGACTTCTGTGAAACTAGCATTTGCCATTGTTCACAGCTGCAGGCCTGCCAGTAGATTCCAGAGCTTGCCCATTTCCGCACAGCGGCAAATGTTTGAAAACTCATCATTCAAACATGCCCATTCACAGAGATTCACCTGGTCCGTGGGACCCGTGTGGTGTATCGTTGGCGATGCTGTCATCGAGATGCACATGCATGCATCGACCTGCCCTGAAACATCGGAGTCGTCGAATCACCACGCTGCGCGCTGTGCGCCCAACGGCCATCAACAGTTGTGTTTGGATAAACGCTCACCGGCGGGGATCTGCGTACAGGTCATCTAGAAACGATGAACCGAGTCACATCGCTAGTCATTGTGGCCCTCGCGGCCCAGGGCGCTTCTGCGCAGGGGCTCGGGCGCCGCGGCGGCAACACCTGCGGCACGCTGGGCACGCCGTGCTGCGACACCGACATGCCGTGCCGGGGCGGCCTCCAGTGCGCTGCCAGCGGCATCCTGCGCAACATCTGCATCACGCCTGTGCGCAGGCTGCCTCCCGTGGAGGTCGGCGCGACCGTCGTCGACCAGCAGGGCCCCCCGGCCACTGGCGACGGCGAAGTCGTCGAGGTGGTTGAGGTGGTTGAGGTGGCGCCGGAGCTCCCTGAGGAACCGGCGCCGTCCCCGCCGCCCCCGGCGCCATCCCCGCCGCCCGGGATGCGGAACCGGCGCCCCCGTGATGATACTCCGGAGCCGATGCCGGAGCCCATGCCCGAGCCGATGCCGGAGCCCATGCCCGAGCCGATGCCGGAGCCGGTTCCGGAGCCGGAGGAAGAGCCTGAGGAGGAGCCGGAGGATGACGGCGACGCGGACGTCGACCGGCAGTTCGAATCTGTCACAGCTGGCGAACGGCCGGAACCGAACCCGGAGCCGACCCCTCAACCCCAACCTCAACCCATGCCCCAGTCCATGCCGGAGCCCATGCCGGAGCCCATGCCGGAGCCCATGCCGGAGCCCATGCCGGAGCCCATGCCGGAGCCCATGCCGGAGCCCATGCCGGAGCCCATGCCCGAGGCCATGCCCGAGCCGACGCCCGAGCCGGAGGAGGAGCCGGAGGCCGATGGGGAGACAGACATTGACAGCCAGTTTGAGTCAGTGACTGTCGGCGAAAGACCCCCCGGCCAGCCGCAAGCAATGACGAGCCCTGACGACGTCGAGACGACCGTTGAGGAGGAGATGATTGATGACGGCACGCGGCAGGTCGGTGTTGTTCGCCTGACATCCGTCGCCAACTAATGCATGGGTGCCATGCATGGGCGGCATGAATACTCCCATGGGAGTGCTGGAGTCATGGCGGCGGCTGGTGGGTGCCGGTGAGAGGATAGTGGCGCAGGCGGCGCAGTCGCCGGCGGCGCAGTCGCCGGCGTGTGCGGGGACGGTGGTTATGGTTGCGGAAGAGATGAAATTGGACGCTTGTTTGGTACTGGATGTACGAAGGGAATTGATGCCACATGTATGGCGGCATCGGCGACAATGGGGGTGCGGCTGGGTGTCCGAGCGGATGTTTGCTGGGGGGCTTGCAGGTGCATGCTGCCACGCACGGCGCCGGCATGCCCCTGGCAACAATCCTGCCACCTCCAGTCACAGCATGCCGAGACTGCAGGTGGCGCAGCGGTTCAACAGACACTATGAAAGCTCCTCATGGAGCAGCCGAGGGGCTGCCGCTGCGTGCTGTGCACGACAACTATGGCCACATGCGGGGCCCGCAGGTCCAAGCCATGCATGTCGCACATGGACGCCATGCGTGGGCCGCCATGAAGCCGCGCACGGTCATGGCTGCAGCGCCAAGCGCCAAGCGTGCCTTGGCGTAGCGCAAAGCATGGCCAGCTGGAGTGGCGCTCAGTGCATGACGCGGTTCCGATGCACCATGGCGGGCCACGGAAGAGCAGGCATATGCATATGCTTGAGACTCAACAGGAAGATGCGCCGTTATGGCAGCACCCACCTGGCGTGCTGAGCATGCTGTGCGTGCTGTGAGTGTTGTGCTAGGTGACCTTTGCTTTGCGTTGTGATGCAGGCCAGCAGTGCCGACCTTGCCGCGGCCTGGGCTTTCCTCATGGCTTGGAGACTCGTGTTTAGAGCCCCTAGGGGCAGTGTCGCTGTTGGGGTCTGGGGGATTTCAGCGCGCTCGCAAGCGCGCCGACCGCTGCCTCCGCTCCGCGGCAATGTTTTCATGCTACTTGCTTCTATGGATAGGTGACGCATGTTACGCTGTGTTACACTGTGCAAACCCGCTTGAGAGCTCAACACGTTACACTGAGATAACACAGCACACTTCGGCTTCCTCGCTCTACTGCGCAACATGAAAGATGCGTTTTTCATGATCAAATGTGCCGGCGCATCAATTGGCTGCGTGTTTGCAATGCACTACTCTACCACTAGACTGCACAATCGTGTTGCACATGCTATACTATTGTATGCAGGATATAGTCGCAGCCTAGTACACATCTTGTAGCTGCAGTCTACTATTCGACGCCTAGTACTATACCAATCGCAGTGGTATTAGCTAACTATACCTCCATATAGTTCTGCAAATTGACAGACTGCGATCCTAGCATCGCATGCATGCCCTCTGCCTGCGGTGGCATGGATGCGGTCCCCCACAGGTAACAGCTGTGTTGCGAAGCTCCTGTGACAGATGAATGACCATTACGTTGAACGCAGTGAAGTTGCATGTGGACATGTACCATGGCGGGGGCTGGCGGCTTGTAGCTAGACTGAGGTGCGGACTGAGTTTATAATTAGGCTGGCAAGGGCACGGCGTGTGTTATGGCGTACACGTGTGCATGCAGCAATTGCACAACTGAGGTTCTGCAAACAGGAACTGCAGAAATGGGGATCTGAGGAGGTGTGAACAGCACCTAGGCCTGTAGGACTTGCGCAGGTTGCTGTGCACAGCCACGCAGCCACAGTACTTTTTCTGGTATATACAGCTTCTGCCACCAATGCATCTACCTGCACATACCTCGTCACTATGTAACACGTTTAGCGTATCCTATTGGGCATGCCCAGCATCAGTGGGGTTGATGTTGCTGCAGTGCATGGCAGACCAAGAGCTAGCGTGGAGACGATGGCTGGAGTTAATGACTGATTTCCAACCAGGTGCTATGCCCACATGTGTTACACAGCGATAGATCTAGGACCCAGCAGCACCGAGGCAACAGAGCAGGTAACACACACACACACACACACACACACACACACACACACACACACACACACACACACACACACACACACACACACACACACACACACACACACACACACACACACACACACACACACACACACACACACACACACACACACACACACACACACACACACACACACACACACACACACACACACACACACACACACACACACACACACACACACACACACACACACACACACACACACACACACACACACACACACACACACACACACACACACACACACACACACACACACACACACACACACACACACACACACACACACACACACACACACACACACACACACACACACACACACACACACACACACACACACACACACACACACACACACACACACACACACACACACACACACACACACACACACACACACACACACACACACACACACACACACACACACACACACACACGTTGTCTGCTTTCGGGGGTACACACGTTGTCTGCTTTCGGGGGTTTTAGCTGTCTACTTTCCTGCTGTTGCCCTCGCTGCCGGGCTATTGCGTTCATCTCCCTGTAACACATACGCACGCACGCACGCACGCAAGTACCACACAGCCCACGCGCACACCAAACACAGTGAGCATGCTACGAGCCCACTGGCGGGCGCTGACTCGACACGGGCGCGCAGCCGCGCGCTACGGCCATCTCCGAGGCCGCGAGGCACCGGTCCCAGTGGCTGCAGCCACAGCCAGCCCGGCAGTACGAGTGGTGTCCGGGAAGAAGGGCAGAGGAGAAATGGCGGAGGTGCGTGGGCAGGAGGGAAGAGGGAGGGAGGAGGAGAGACGGGGGCGGGGAGGGGGGGGCTGCAGGGCGCAATGTGCGGAGAGGGGGGGGGGGGGAGGGTGGGGGGGGGGCACGATGCAAGCCTATGCGCGATGGCCCGTCAGCGCCGGTAGGCCACATGGGGACAGGAAGGCCCGGCAGCAGCGCGTGCCCGATCAGTCTAGCGCGGAGGGGCGTGGACGCGCGGGCTTGTCGCGCTAGCGCGCGGCACAATGTTTTGGAAAGGTCGCGCATCGCATTCAGCAGAAAAGTGCGCTTAGACATTGCGCCGTGTCCTGCCGCTACCTTTGCGATAGTCTGGAGGAAGTGGTACGCGTCCCGTCCAACCCTGCCATACGTCTCATGCACGAGCGGGATGAACTGGGCGGCACCTGTGATGCCGCCATATTTGTCGCGCTTTTGCCGTTCGCCCTTCTCAGCGGTCGCGCCAGCCTCACATGACGCACCGCGCACATGCGACCTAGCCAGCTGGAGCATCACCTTCACATTCAGCAGCGCCATGCGCTTGGTGAGAAATGCCGCCTCGCTGCGGGGGCCCTCCTACTTGCATTGGCTTCTGTCTTTGGGCCGATCTGGGTGTATGCGCGGGCCCACGGTTCAAACCTGTTCTGACCGTGCAGCCTGGCCATGCATCAGTTCTCAGGGACCCTGCAGCTGACAGGGAGAGAGTGCCTTCGCAAAGTCATGCACCTGCTGTGTGTAGACTGCCCGTTGCTCAATCATGATCAGCCGTTACAATCATGATCAGCCGTTACAATGACGTGCGTCGATTTCTAGCTGTAGATCGTCCCTGTCAGCTGGGATCATCGCATACCATGGCGCGCACAGTTTCACTTCGCAAGAACAGAAGACCGCTCTGCGTTCAGTGCGGCCATTCACGAGTCGCGTCATCTGTACAATCTGATGTAGTACATTCAGCGGCGGCACAAGACGACTGGCCCCTGATTGGGCCACGCAGCGCGCAGGGCCCAGAACTAGCTACTCGCAAAAGGATTTTCGTGCGCATGCAAATTGCAGACCACACGTTATACCCACACAAATGATCACGCCGTGGTGTGACGCGCCAGGTCCTCCCTGCGGCTCCGCTGCGCATGCGGCTGGTGGGCCGGGCGGTTGTGCCTGGCCGCGCTGTCCCGTCGGACGTGCTGTAGGCGGCCGCTGGCCGCCTTGATGGACCGGGTGCCGTGGTTGCAGCAGCGCAGGCCGGCCCTGCGTCTGGTCGTGCTGGCCCGCCCTACCTTCCCGCGAGCCGCCGTTGGGGGGAGTGATGCGGCGCCGCCAGTGCCCTTCGCGCCCCGCTCTCAGGCCCCTGCCGGGCAGCCGGAGGGGGAGGGCTGGTACGCCCCGCACTGTGAGGAGCGTGAGCCCCTGGGCTCTCATGTGCGGGGGGACCTGTGATGGAGTGCTCGAGTGGGGCCGGCTGTAGTGGGGGTGCTGCTGTTGGGGGGTCGGTGGTGGCCGGGTTTGTTGGGGTGGGCGGTAGTGCGCAATGTGGCTGGTGGTTGCTGTGTGCGGCTGTGGCGTGGGTGCTGTGGTGGTGGGTGCGGGAGTGCGCATGTGTGTGGATGCGTGGGTGTGGTTATGTCGGCTGTGTTGGTTCGCTGTGGCTTTTCACCTGAGACAGTTGTTGCTTGTTGTTGCTTGTTGCTGTTGTCTGCTTTCGGGGGTTTTGGCCGTCTGCTTTCCTGCTGTTGCCCTCGCTGCCGGGCTATTGCGTTCATGTCCGTGTAACACAAATGATCATCGTCGCCTGACGTCTATTCAGGTGCTAAACAAGAGAGTCCTTGTAAAGTCCCACTTGCAAGCCAAACCCCGCATGTCCGCGCCTGCCCAAATCTCAGCTCATGAGCATTCAAATGATGCCCACTTGAACCAGTCATAACAATGTTATCGCGATGAGCGGTCAAATAACGACAAACGTGCATCGTTCTTTCCAGCGGCGTGAATAGCTTTGACCGTTGTTCGTCTTCGCGTCCCTCTCCATCAGATTTTGCAGCCTCGTGCTCATGATCATTTCATCTATTGTATGCCAATCACGAAATCTCGTGAGGTGCGGTCGCCTTGTTCCCAATCGCTGCCTGGGCAGCTCGTCGACGTCTGCAGACCCGCGGCCGCTTGCTGTTTCCGTGGTTCAAATTCCTGATGCGGCCAGCTGCAGCCCTCGCGAGGCCACACGTCCCCGGAATCGATGTTTATGCAGGCATCCGTCTTGCTCATCCGCCTGTAGTAAGGCGCCACGTACGATCAATGCCGGAACACAGCTGTGTACCTGAAGCCACGTCGAGGTATGCCAATCCATGCCAGGCCTAGGCAATTGCCGGGAAATCGAAACCTTCTTTGTAAAATTCTAAAATTTCAATGCTTTTGAAAAATCTTTTAGATTTTTTTCTATTTAGTATCCTGAAAATCATGAACCTCTTTCTTCTGTTCTCTACTTCTGTTTGAACAAAACGAACATTGACCTTTTCTGAATTAGCAAAAAGTTCTGGCCGACACCAAAACATGACAATGAGGATCTTGGTAGTACTGATACGTGGATGACTTTGTGTGAAATATCACATACATGTGGTAAAGGCCCCCTCGCTGGCCGCCTCAGGAAACGTCGTCGCCCGCCTCCTGTCCAGCGCAACCCGCTTGCGCAGGGGCTTTGCGTCCTGGACTCTGGTGTTACGCCGTACACACGGTCCCCGTCTTGCATTAACTACATATCTTCCTGGAGATTATGCTGTGCAGTATCGTGATGCGCGCTGCCCCGATGAGTGTCTCCGTTGTGTATGAAGCACATGCTGGTTTATGTGTTGCTGATCCGCGTGGGCACAGGTGGCGTTACTTCGAACATCTACAGCTGTCATGCCCTTGTGTTCACCCGCCCGTAGTTTGTCATGGCATTAATCAATTGGCTGTCTCCGGTCTGATTTCATGCACGCTGTGGCGAGTGACGTGGCTGCACGTGCCGTTGTCGACCGTGCTTTTCCGACTGCGCCTGGGTGTGATGGTGTTTTCGCGACGGCGCCTTCACTGCGTGCACTGTTCCTTTCCGCCTTGATCCCGCCGCTGCCCTGCCTTCGTGTGTCGCCCAGCCTGTTTGTGGCCTCTGCTGTCGCCTTGTGGCCGCTCTCCTGCTGGCACGGCCTCCCGGACTTCTGCCTTGTGCGCGTCTGTGCCCTCTGCTGTGCCTTCTGTGTGGCTGCCACGCTGGGCCCGCCTGCGTGTGTGGTCGTCTGAAGTGTGTGCGTTGCTCGAGCCTGCGCGTGCTCCCTCTGCTGCCCCGTCTGATGCGCGCGGTTGCGCGTGTTGACTGTTCTTCCGCCCCTGTCCGCACGTGCTGTGGCCGATGCCTTTTTGGGTTTGGCGTGATGCCCGATTGGGGGGGGGGGGGGGGGTCTGTATTTTAGTAGTCCAATGAATTGTCATATACATCATGTGCACAACCAAATTGTGCACGTTGTGCACATCTTGTGGCTACCTGTGGTTTTCTGATGAGTCACCATTAATTCCGCTGTGTTTTGCCCAAAATCAAACAAAGACTACATGCCTGCCGGGCTGCACCGAGCACGCCTCACAGGCATGAACGGAGGCTACGGCTCCTGGGACCGGTGCCTCGCGGCCTCGGACATGGCCGTAGCGCGCGCTGTCGCGCCCGTGCAGACTGCTAGTGTCGCGTCGACGACCGCTTGTGGGCCCGGCGAGTGCTGGCTGTGTGTTTGGTGTGCGCGTGGCCTGCGTGGTACTGCGTGGTGTGTGCGTGTCTGCTTTCGCGATGGCGTTTGTTTGTTCTGGCATTTGCTCGTGCGGCGCGTGGCCTTAGTGCTTGCGGCGGCCGGTCTGTCTGTTTGCTTAATGCCTGGTCTGTGGCCTCGGCGCTGCTGAGTCCTAGATCTATCACTGTGCAACACAGGCATGAACCGCTTCAGTCTAACCTTGCCTGCTCTTGTGGACCTTGCATGCTCTTGTAGCCACACACACAGCATCCGATAGGATTCTGTGAATTAGGATCCTAGCCTGTCCCATATGTCCGTTCCTCAGGTTGGGTATGTACTGCATTTGGTAATATTGCCGCATGCATGATCATGATATCACAAACACATTTACACCTGTGCGTTTGCTGGGGAGAAAGTGAACATGGGTCAAGGAATTAGCTCAATCGTACTTCCAGCAAACATTGAACCCCCTCTCCTCTGAAGTTTTGGCTGTGCATTCCCAAAGACAGCAGCTTTGATGGACATTTTTTAGAGCGGTCGTCCGTTAATTTGCAAGACAGGGTCCAAGCCCTGCCACGTATTTGCACATGCACTTGCACCTGGGAGTTACGACCTCCAACTTCTGCTCGATTACGCCCACCGGTACCCGGCCGTCCAACACACCAGGCAACCTGCCGTAAAGGCCATTCTGCGGAAAATATTGCAATCGCCAACATGCACGACGCCTGTACCACCGCACACAGAGCTTTGCACCATGGCGCGCTGCGCCTCCGCCAGTCTGCTCGCGAGATGTGCCTTCAAGGTGGCGTGCATGCAGGCAATGGATGCTCTTGGGGACACCATCACGCTGCAACGCATGTGCCGCATGCAAGCGCCGCGCGTGCTCGCGGCGCTGCGTGGCCTACAAAGGAGGAGGAGCTGCATGCCGGAATTATTCGATCGCTTTTTCAATTGTCCGATGACGCATCCGTTGGCAGCGAGGCTCTCACGGACGGTGCCGAGAAAGTGGCTGAGCGGCTGCCGTGGGACTTGCCAGAGGTGCCACAACCCTCCCAAACTTTGTTTGAAAAGTACTGCATCAGTGTGTTAGCTGAAGGCCAAAACTGTAATTGATTGTATGTGTACGATGCACATGCAAGATATTTTAATTTGGATTTTCGGCTTGACCTAAACGTTTGTCAAGGTGTGATTTCCCGGTCGTTGCCAAACTTTCCGCGCTGCACAGTCCAACAGTCCACGCGAACTGCTACTGCTTCGGCGTCACTATCTGTTGCGTCTAAAGCGCCAGAATATGATGCAAGAAAGCACCTGCGTTGACTTTGATGCTGATGTCTGTTTGACTTGGCGCGGGTCCTAGTGCCATTTGCGCAGAGCCCAGCAACTGCAAAGTCTGCAAATTTAAAGCTGCGCCATGTACAACAAACAGCAGCATCAAAGTCGAGCTGCTGGCTCTGACCTGCTGGACTCGCCGTTGCTATCCATCACAGCATACTGTGGGTGCTCAAGGCAACTTGGCTTGTTAACGAGGCTTGTTAATTGCAGTTTAGTGCACTTAGGTACGCGGCTGTGACGCTGCCTTGTCGTGTGTTGTTACGCGTATACGGCTGCATGTTCGGAGCGCCCCGGATGAGTGGCCTCGGCACCAAGCACTTGCAGCAAGTCCACGACTCCAATCGCGATTGGCAACTTTGAGCTCGTCGCGGACCGATTCACTGTCACGGCAAGAGGTTTTGTGTCGGCTAGCTGCCGACTAAGCTGGGCCATAATCGTATGTTCATCGGTAGAGATACCGATTTTTGCTCTAAACAAATAATTTTAACCGAGCAAAATACCAATGACAATTTTCGTATTCGCTTCTAAACGCCACATCGGCTATAGCTAACGCATCAGCTGTAGCTAACACATTGATGTGTATTGCGCATGCTGCAGCCCGCTTCCTCTTCCCATGCATTGTCGACATAGACTTGCATGACTTGCGTTTTTCAAGTTTTCGGAGAACCCACCTCGCCCCGGCCGGTCAGGCAATGGATGCAGTGCGGTTGTGCGCACGACTCTGTACTGAATCGGACACAATTGTGGACTGTGTTCGCCTGCGTATGCATTGCTGCCTAAATCGTCACAACGACAGTGCGTTGCTTTGTAGCTGCAGACGCCCCTGGCAGATGACATCATGACCATCACATACCATGGCGAGCAAAGTTTCGCCGCGCAAGAATAGAGTACCGCGATGCGTACAGCGCGGCCGTGGTAGACGTGGATCACCTGCACAACGTTAACTAGCTGTACATACTTGGCTCTGCAGACTAAAGCCGCGTTGTACATGCTTGCCAGCCTGCACGCAACCGCGTATCTAATGCCGCAGCCGCATAGGATATCACACCCCCCTTAGTATCATTTGCATGGCCCCCTCGCTGTCCTGTTCGCCGCCGGTCTCGCTTGTTTACTGTCTCCAGACTACATGGGCGTGGCAGTTCGGGCATCGAAGCGTAGTGGCATTGCCTGTGTATACACAGTATACGTGGCTGCGGAGGGCGGCCGCCTGCATGTGCAGCACACAGTGCACGTGGCTGCGACTGCCGACCGCCCACCCGTACCTCGCGCTCCTGGGGGGCCCACACACATCTGCCGCTCATACTGATATCAGTACAGCAGTGCTTCTCAGGCCTGCGGGCTTTGCATTCGCGAAGCAGACATCAGGCCTAGGACGGGTATCATGTTGAGGGCGTGCAGGCACGTTGGTGCTGGCGCTGCTACCGACGCCGTCGCCACCCCGCCGAGGTGGCCGCTTTGGGAAATCCCCTGCAGCTGGCCACTCCCTGCCTTTCGCAACCCCCTCGCACGTGGGCTCTGCCTCCCTGAGTGGGTGTCGCGCCGGATACTACAATAAAAGGGGGTTATGGTTAGTTCTGCCGTGCGCTTTGGTTGTCACAGATCAACTTGGAAGGTCTGTGTCCACGATATTGATGATTGCATGGGCTCTCCGAGGCTAGAGTTTGTGCTATGTGCGCCACCGTGTGCCACTGGAGTGGGGTCTGGCCCGCAGCGCACTGACCGTATGTGCCCCCCCTTTTGTGTATGGTACACGTCGCAGTCCCAGGTTGTGTACCCCGGCACATGGGCAAGGGCGCTCATGCCGTTGCGGTCTTCTCACGTGACTATGTGGCGTCGTATGGTGCCGCACACCACCCGCATGTGTGTGCTTTCTGTGCGAGCGTGCTGTGTATGACGCACACTTTGACCTGACCTGCGTGGTGACAACCCTCACAATCGGGAGCACAGGGGGCTGCAGAATTTGACACAGCGGATTCGTGACGGGCCAAAACTCAAGCCAAAACTCAAATAACGAGCGAGTCAAAACTCAATGCTAGCCAAAATACAAATAACGCCGTAAGATTACTGTTCGTAAGAGAAATTTTACAGAAGTGTGCTGTTCGTAAGATAACCTCGTCATTTATGGCCAAAAGTTCTTGCATGCATGGCAGTTTGATGTCATGCATGACATGGCTTTTGCATGCATTCAGCTTTTCTAGGTCGTCGACGCGACGTCAGCGTCATTTACCCCAGCGTTAACGTTGTGACGTCAACATTGAAAAAGCTCGTCCTTTATCCAACAAAAAAAAGCTCGTCACGTCAGATTCATTTTTCCCTCGTAACTTACGCTCGTCACGTTTTCGGTAACAGTACCATGGCCAGCGGGGATTATACTCTGCTGAGTATAAGACTGCAGACCCGCGCGCGATCCAACACACAACGGGGGTTTTGGCCGTCTACTTTCCTTCTGTTGCCCTCGCTGCCGGGCTATTGCGTTCATCTCCGTGTAACACACAACGCATGCGCAAGGCGAGTCTGCGACAAGTGCGCATGCCTCGGTACCTTTAACTTTAGCTTACCAATTGCAGCTCTTGCACAAATCGTGAATCATTTGTCCGCACTATACAAAACCAGTAACAGCTTGTGCTTTTGGCCACCAGCTGCAACATGCGTGACAACCGCGATTAATATTTCACGAAGGGCTCCTGAATGTGAATACCGCATATGCATGTGTACGAGCGAGCGAAGCGGGCGAATGCATTACTTTCTGGATCGCGATAGACCATAGATAGCAAGCCACGAGCTCACAACTCGAGTCGGGACACAGCGTGACAGCGCAGTCGACTTGTGGGACGTCCCACAAGGCCTGGGTCGACCTCGAGGTTGTGATCACGAGTTCAGCCTGCAGCTGATCGCGTGATATCGATGCGATCAGAATTGCTCGGAGTTTTGGTGTCAGAGTGACGTGACATTCACGAGCAACTTGAACTCGATTTATTATTTACAGTATTGCAATTGTCAACATGCAGTGTATAAGATCCTCCGCTCTCACACTAGTCATATGACTAGTATAAGCCTGTATATGTGAGCCTTGTATGAATATCACGGCGCGTGGGCACGCTAAGCACGCGCAGGTCTGCACGCGCGAGACGTCGACGTCCCTTCAATCGAATTCAAGATGGCATGCATGCAGGCGATGGATGCTATGGGAGCACCGTCGTAGAGCAGGAAGAGCTGCACGCAGCTGCATGTCGACATTAATAATTGCGGGTCGCTGTCTCGCATACGTATGTCCGACGATCGCTGCCGGCGGAGGCATCGAGTACTAGTCGCTCGCGGACTCTCTCGCGGACGGTGCCGGACAAGTGGCCGATGGGCCGCCATGAACGTTGGACTTGCCAGAGGTGCCAGAACCCTCCTGAACTTTGTTGGAAAAGTTCTACGTGTGTGCGCACGTGCTGCAGCCCGCTTCCTTCACATGCATGGGCATGCGTTGTAGATACCGGCTTAAGCCAATTGCCTGCCTTTCTTTTGTTGAGTTGCCGGTGCAAAAATCACACGCGCCGGGCCGCGTATACGTAGCGCTACATGTACAGGCAATCAATGCAGTGCGGGTGCGCGCGGCTCCGTGTCAGTTTTGGGCTGTTTTGTCAGTTTTGGTCTGTGTTTGGTGTCAATCGATAAGGATGTCTGCGGACGTTGATGGTTGATGTGTACATGTATACATGGCATGCAGCACAGGGCATTTCCCGACCAAAAGCAATATGCTGTCGACGCACGGGGAGGGCAGTTCCGCCGCTCAGCCCCAGGGGGCAATCGCAACGAACACAGACTTGCGGCAACGCTTGAAGTTTCAGCTGCTTGGCGAGGTCGATAGCGCCCTCACCTGGACGCTGACCCGTGCAGCAGCAGCCCAGCAGCCCAGCGCACACAGCACATGTGCAGCCCGCAATTGCGGTCCACGTGCACAACACCGAGTGCATGTGGCACATGCGTTTGTGCTCATGTCGCATCCGGGCACCACACTCGGCTACCCGTTGTCAGGCCCAAGTTATGAGTGCGACATACGGCATGATTACATACCGGTCGGCATATGCATGCCACTTGAGCATGTCTTACGTGTGCAGCTTCTGATACCAGATCTGACAAACCTGCCACCGGACCTCGTAGTCATGCTGCTGCGTGCTGCGGTCGCACCGTCGGGCCATAGGCTCCTCAGAACGCCCCCCCATGGTCGTGGCCCCTGGTTGCGCTCCCCTCCGCCCCCCCACCCGTCCCCCCCCCCCCCCCCCGTGCTGTTGCGCTCGCCCCCGCCCTCGCCGCCGTCACCCTCCGCGCCTGCACCCCCCCGCCGTTGATTGCGCACCCGCACCCCACAGCACGGTGCGGCCGTTTGTCTACTCACCCATGCACAACACCACAACACCACAGCACGCACAGCACGCACATCATGCCATGCATGCGCTGTGGTTGCTCCGCTGTGTGGTGCGGTGCGCATTCAGCAGCTTGTGATCTGGGCAGCCTGGGCTCGCGTCTGTGCAGCAGACCGCGTGCCATGGTGTTTCTGTGAGCGCAGCGTGCTCGAGCGTTTCGGTAACACGTCATTCATCCCCTTGCAGTCGCCTTTGCGGCTCCAACACGGTCGGTGGCCACAGCCGCTGCGGCACGTCACCGCAAGCGCCATATGGCCAATTAAAAACTACATGGCTGGTACCAGCTGCAGTACACCAGCTCAAATCCACTGTGATACCTACCTCCTCCCTAGGGAGGCCTGCACGTGACCTGTGTGGAAGATGGTGGCGATCGAACAGACTTTGAGCCGCGCTGCTTGCACAGAATCATTGATGATCGTGGATGCGATCGGCCTCTCAGCTATAACCAGATAGGCCGCGAGCGCGCGCGGCCAACTCGGACTTCTCCGAGGCGCGTCCGAGGCGCTGTGCCCCCAGGCGCACTCCTGCAAGCGCAGCAGCGCCGCCAGTCTGCTGCGGCTGCCTGGCGCCGCCAGCCTGCTGCGGCCATTGGTGCTTGACCTGTGCAGACATGCCTGTCTCCCAGCTCGGCCGCGAGCGGCTGGCCGCGCTACAATCGGGCCAGGAGAGCCTGCAGAGCCTGCGCGAGTTGAACCTACGCCAGGCGGATTGCGTGTCCGGCTGCATGGTCGACGCGCTGCGTGCTGCAAAGCCGGACCTTGACATCATGTACTTCGCTGCTGCGGGTGCTGTGTGCTGCGGAGGTGGCGCTGGCGTGCTGCTGCTGCAGGCTCCATGGACACCCCCACGCACCTGCACCCGCAGCGCGAGCAGAACAGCGTGTTGTGGTGTGTGATGAAGCGCGCTGTGCATGCTGAGCGGGCTGTGTGAGCTCGGGCATGTGCTGTGAGTGCCTGCGAGCCCAGTGCGAGCGCTTCTCGATCGTGCGTGCAGCCTTTAAATTGCTGGTGACAGCAATTGCTGTTGACAGCAGACACACCATGGCGTGTGAGTAGATGATTAGTTGTGCACCTGGCATGCGTTTACGTGTACATGTGAGCGCTGGCTAGCACGTGTAGAAGTAGACATCCCAACTGCGCTGTGCTGAGTTGTGCTGTGCCGTGCTGTGACCCAAATTGAGCGGTCTCTGTCGGCTTTGCAGATTCCCGCCGACAAAGATTGTGCTGTCAACATGACTTCCATGGACAGCATTTCTTAAATTTTGCTTTCTGTTGCGCTTTCGGCATGGGGTGGGTGATGACGGTGATGACCGTGGTGACTGGTGTGTCTGTAAATGCGTTGCGGTTACATGTGGGATTCTCCGCGAGATCCATCTGGGCTGTGCACCAATATCATATGCCGCAAGCACCTAAGCACGTGCATTATGCCGCCCTCACAGGAGCGTGTTACGGGACGCCGCACGTACGGCACGTGTTGTGGAGCGCCAAGCTCAACAATGCATGCACATATGCATCGTGCCGCACTCCTTGTGCATGCTCATGCCGTACTCACGGAGGCCGGCCTGCAAGTTTCAAGTAGAGCGTACGTAAATTTTAAAATGCTTGGCTTTTTCTGTGCGCACAGACGGTGATTCGCATGCAGACAAGCCTGTGCGACCTCTCTCGGCTGTAGGTGCATGCATACAATGTATGATCAGCCACCATGATGGGCCATTGGTGGCTGTGGTATCCCTGGCTCTAGCCATAGATCTGTTGTCCGGTCACACCTGTGGCAGGCCTTCGAAGAATTCTGGAGGGAGCCAAACCCGATCTAGCACGGCGAGCGAATCGGCGAATCGGCGTTTTACACGGAGATGAACGCAATAGCCCGGCAGCGAGGGCAACAGAAGGAAAGTACACGGCCGAAACCCCCGAAAGAAGACACCAGCAAAAAGCAATCACTGTCCCAGGCGAAAAGCCACAACGAACCGACACAGCCGACACAACCACACCCACGCACCCAAACGCATGCGCACTCCCGCACTCCTCCACTACGGCACCCGCGCCACAACCGCACACAGCAACAACCACCACCGCACTGCTGCCCACCCCAGCAAAGCCAGCCACCACCGACCCCCCAACAGCAGCACCCCCACTCCATCCTGCCCCACTGGAGCATTCCATCACGGGCCCCCCGCACATGAGAGCCCGGGGGCGCACGCCCCCCACAGTGCAAGGCGTACCAGCCCTCCCACTCCGGCCGCCCGGCAGGGGTGCGCGCAGGGCGGGGCGCACACGGCACTGGCGGCGCCGCATCACTCCCCCCACGGTGGTTCGCGGGAAGGCAGGGCGGGCCGGCACGACCAGACGCGGGGCCGGCCTGCGCTGCTGCAACCGCGGCACCCGGTCCAGCAAGGCGGCCAGCGGCTGCCTGTAGCACGTCCGACGGGACATCGTGGCCAGGCACCACCGCCCGGCCCGCCAGCCGCATACGCAGCGGAGCCGCAGCGAGGACCTGGCGCGTTACACCACGGCACAGAGTGGTGGAGAGTTCGCACATGGCATTCTGCAAGAACGCTTGCCTGGACACGGCCCCCGAAGCCGCAGCAAAGTCAGCGATCTTATTTAGGAAGGCGAACGCACCCATGCCCACACGGCCAAACGTCTCATGCGACAGGGACACAAAGCGACATGCGCCAGTGCCGGAGCGGCCGTACTTGTCTCGCTTCCGGTCGTCCATCAGCTGGGCGGCAGCGCCTGGCGTGTTTGCCGCGGCGACGACCCGGGAGGGGGCCACTGGACAGGTCACGCACACATCGGCCACAACGGTGTCGCAGGGCAACATCACAAGCAGATCACCCCGTTCCGGGTCGCGCTGCGAGCGGGGGGGTAGCGGCCGGGCGCAAGCCGCGGCCGCGCGGCCCCGGCGACCATCGGGCAGGCGTCGCGGCGGACTAGTGGCCACCGGGCCCACCTGTGGCAGGTGCTCACACCGCACCGTGCACTGGCCGGCCGGGGCGGCCGCCTTCACGGCCTCGGCGGCGGCGGCGGCAGCTGCCGCGCTGACCTCTCGCGCGCCACTGCAATCGACGGCCGCCTCGCCGGGGACGTCTACGTCCATGGCGCCTGCCGTGTCGGCCGCGGCAGCCTTGACCTCGGACGAGGCAACAACGGCTGAGATGGCAGCAGCGATGAGTGCTGCCGCGGCGGCTGGTCCCTCTGAGGTGCCGTCCGCCGTGGCGGCGTCGCCGAGCGGGGCAGCGTTGTCCGCCGGTCCGGAGGGGCGCAAGGGGGCAGGCGGGGAATGCGCCAGCGTCTGGGTGCCATATGGGGTTGAAGGCACAGCCGAGGCGCTGGGGGCCGGGGTGGGTGGAGTGAGCGCACCAGCGGCAGCACAGCTGGCAGGCTCACAGGAGGGGCCGGGCGGCTGTGCGGACGGCCGCGCGCCCGGCACATCCGGGTACTGCGGGAGGCTCTTGATGTTGGGCTCAAGAGACGTGGAGATGCCCGCCCGCATGATGAAGCGGCGCCATGCCTGCGTGATCGCATCATGGTGGGCGACCACCGTGCGCCACCCCGCATTGCACACCAGGGCATGCGAACCATCAGCAGGCGATGCCCGGCCGCACACGCAGTTGCCGTCCGCCTCTTGGCCGGTGAACAGTGACTCACCTAGGCGCAATCGCACATTCACGCGGAACTCTGTGGCAGTCAGCTCAGTCGCACCGGGCCTGGCTTTCAGGAAAGCTGAGGCCATCGAGCCTGCGCAACTATGCAGGCGCGCCTTGCTGATCAGGCTCTGTTTGCGTGTTGCTGACGACGGGCTGCGCGTCCCTTGATCAAGCGCTGCAAGCAGCGCAGCCGCCCGGGCGTCAGAGTCGGCCCGGCCGACTGCATTCTGCAGCCGTGACATGCGGATGGCAGACCACCCGCCGCTCAGGCCCGCCCATTCCGCGGGCTCGGCGGGGCACTCAGACATCCCCGGGATGCTTGGCCACTGCTGGCGCAACTCGTCGAGAGTGTGGCGCATGGCGACGCCCGCATCGCCACGGAACGGCAGGCCTCGATCTGTCCCTTCTGCGAGGGCTGCATGGGCGAGTGCAGCGGACGACAGGCGAGCAGCATCGGCGATGGGTTGGGTGAACCTGCGTAGGCCCATGCCGCCGTGGCGGTGGGGAAGCAGGGCTTGCAGGCACTGTGCGTCCGTGAGGCTGGTCACATCCAGAATGTCGCCGAGGCCCTTCAGCAGCGTTGTCTTCACCTGGTGCAGCGGCTGCTCCAGAAACCGCCACTGCGTGCTGCGCAACAAATGGGATTCTCTATGCTGCAGGCAGTTGTGCATGACAAGCCATTTCACCTGAGGGGACAGTGACAGTGCGGTCAGCTTCGCGATCTGCGCGCGAGTGGCTGCGCAGCGGCGGGAGACATGTGCTGTGACGAACTCATCGCTACCCAGCGGGGTGCCGCACACCACGATGCCGTCCGGGGCGACGTGCGCACCGAGCAAGGCGGCGACATGCGCAGCTGTGTCCGTGTCCTTGCAGTAGACGCTAGTCTTCTGCGGCTGGCACGGGTGCCTACCCATGATCAGTGCTGCGCCGGCAGCGACATCTTGCGGCCGTCCTTGCAGGTACGTGTCATCGTGACATGCCGTGACCAGCGCGCCCCGCTGACCTCGCTCGCTGCTCGCAGAGTCGGCTGGTACGTCAGGTTGAAGAGGAACGGCCCCATCGTGTCGCCCTGTCGCACGCCGGTCTCGCTCCACAGCACTTCATGTGCACCGTCCGGGCGCCGCAGAAGCAGCGCCGATGCCTGTTGGTATGACATCCGCACGAATGGCAAGAGACCCGGGGCGTGCTGTGCAACGGCTGCCAGCATGGCGGTCCGATCGAACAGATTGAAGGCATTGCGGAGGTCCACTTGGACGGTCACAACATCGGGGTCATGAAAGTCAGGATACAGCGCATGGCCGGGGATCTCAGCACCCCCAGAGATGCCGACTCCGGCCTGCAGCGGGGCAAATAGGCTGGCTGCATCCGGCAGAGTCGCCAGCGCGCAGTTGCCCGCCAGGTGCATCAGCGACTCACCGATTGCGATTGGCCTGACGCCGCCTGCCGGCTTGGCGAGGGCGATCAGTCGGCTGGCTTGGAGGAGAGCCGTGTGGGGGTTGCTCCCCGACAGGAGGTCATTGACAAAATGGCGCAGCGCGGCGCGGCTGCGTGGGTCATGGAGTGCCACGGCGCGAATCGGCGTGTCACCGAGTGCTAATACATGTGTTACACAGTGATAGATCTAGGACTCAGCAGCGCCGAGGCAACAGACCAGGCAACAAGCAAACAGACAGACCGGCCGCCGCAAGCACTAAGGCCACGCGCCGCACGAGCAAATGCCAGAACAAACAAATACATGTGACATGCAATTGTATAAATTCTATCCCATGGCACTGCAGGTACACCTTGGCCGAGTTCTGAGAGCAGCATTTGCATCACTGTCAGTGACTGCACGTGCCGCTTACCACTGATGCCTGATTCTATGGATCTGAGGAAGTTTTACCAGTGATTCCATGGAGGAAGTGGATAGCCACTGGATGCTCCACGTACGTGCCATGCCCTCACCCAGAGTTGGAGATGCGCATTATCTTTTCGTAACTGAGCTGCCTGGCCTGCAACAACAACCTGTACTTGTGTTTGGAGGGCTTGATTCATGGTTGGACTCGGAGTGAAGCAACTGAAGCCAAAGTGAGTCATCTGTGATGCTGTGGAGTCTCCAGTGGAGACCAAATGAAATGAAAACGCCAAACACAGTCAACCAGTGGTTTGAACACAATCCTGTGACCTATCAAATGCAACAAAGAAATCAAAGGCAAAAAAACCAAAAGATACCTGCTGACCACCCCACTACAGCACAGCTCAGCACGGGACCTCGAGTGACTCACCAGCCAGTGGCAGTTACTAGCGGCAGGGCTGCACTACTGTTGTCTCAGCTGGCAGAGAAGACAAAGGCAGAGATGATGCACTGGACTCTCTGCAAACAGTTGAACACATGCGCTGGATTTAAATTTGATTCTGGATCTGTCACCGCTACTACTAGTAGTAGCACTGTAGACAAACCACCCAGGCTGTCCACGTACACGTGCACTGGCAGGCACACATACCAGACAAACCGACCGGCCGACGAGTCGCGGCAGTGCAGGCTGACCACCTGACGAGGCCCTGTACGCGTAAATATATATAGCAGGTAGCGGACTGCGACTGCAACAGTGAGCCGGGACTGGCCCCAGACAGCAGGTGTCATTTAATTTTGACACTGTCGAATTGGCTCCAATTGAATCCAATTTTAAAGTGGTGTGGGGCAGTACCACTGCATGTACAGGAACGAGTTGCCAGTGACTGGAGACATCTGGATCCAGATCTCTCCCGATCGAGTGGTCACAACACTCGTTTAGACGTCTCTTACCATGGCGCCAGTTGTGGCCACATCCGGCCCGCACATTGCGTGCTCTTGTGCAGCAACAGGGACCAGCAGCGACAGGCTGAGGGTGTCCACATCCATGCGAAGGCATGAGATGGCCCATGCTGTGAGGCCCGAGCAAGCATGGGCTGTGTCTGGATTGATAATATGTATGATATTAGTGTGGCGTGGTGACTGCAGCTGTTTGTCTCAAGCGGTGGTTGCGAAAGAGTGCATGTGGCCACATGTGGGTGTATACGAAAGAGTGCATGCATCTCGGGGAGCCGTGGAGGCAAAGCCACCACCACGCACGCCGCACACGCGCCCAGTGTTCAGCCCACACATAGTGCCGTAGCCGCAACAAACACGGGCAAGGAAGGCAGGAACAGTCAACGTTGGGATCCTGGAGCACCACCTTTGTGAGTATTAGTGTAGTGGTGTGAGGCCTCACGTGCACCCTAGGGTGGGATGGGAGTACAGGGCCGGGTAGGCCTACCCCCTACGGGGGCGTAGGTGAGATACTTTACAGAGGTATGCTCCACAAGGTGGTAGAAAACACAGTTAAGATTCATGGCAATGCATCAAACGCATAACAATAGCCGTAGGGGGGGTAGGGGGGGGGTCCATGGAGGTCTGCAGCTATACTGAGAATCCTGTCGGGCCTGGGGGGCTGCCCTTTGCATACGAGGGCTGCACCATGATGATGGGTGCCATGGTAAGTGAGCTTGCAGGGATCTGATCAGGCTATGTTATGTCATCTTGCAGGGCAGGGTTGCCACATGATCCAGTGTGCAGCGTGCTCGTGGCAGAGTGGCTCAGAATTCTCAGTGGCCTCGCTGGCGGCATGCACTGGTCTGCCAGTGTGTATCCTGATCTGCATTCTACTCATGGCTGGTCACATGAGAGATGGCCGCAACGCTCCTCGTAGTTGATAGGTATTGCACCTCAATGCACCTCAACGTTGATGGAGCTTTGAAGGAGCTCTTGAGTTTGCTGGACTGCGAGCAACATGATACTCAGCGGCTGCGGTGCCGTGGCAGGCTGTGGCAGGCTGTGGACGGTGGATTGCTGCATGCTGGCCCAGCAGACAAGCGCATGCAAATTGCACACTCTCTTTACCATCAAGCCAGGAATGAGTAAACAAGGGAATGATTCATGCTGATTGGATCCCGGGCTGCATGCCTTTGTAATGTACGGGTATGAAATACCCGCTACTGTGCTGGTTTTGCTGGTGTCAAAAGGGCTGTTTCACAGCTGCACAAATGGCAAACTTACCGCTAGCTTGAAGCACCACTGAGTCTAGTCTGGACTCCACACCACTCATCCACGCACACTTGTTGTGCTCAGTCGAGGGTTTAGAGTTGTAGGCTTTCATATAACAAATCTGAACGTCATTGCTACCTTTCAAGTTGCTGCAGGAATGTCATTGGGTGCCAGCAATCTCGCTGATGCACGGACATGTACATGACGCACTGATCATTGTCAGGGATCACAATGCTTCAAGTTCAACTTGAAGTTGGTGCTATTCTCCACAGGAGCCACTGCCAACAAGTTCTATTAATTCGCACTGAGGTTTGGCTATCTTCCACTAGGCTTCAGGTTGATGCAGCAGTCAGTGCCCACACAGTTTATCAATCCACACTGAGGCTTGCAAGTGGCTATCTTCCACATGTACAGAGGCATGGAACATGAAAGTCTGCTGCTGGATGCTGCAGCTGCCCATACAATTTATTAACAACATGTTAACCCTGCCTGTCATAATGTCTGCCAGGCCTGATGCAAGGTCTCTCAGCAGACAGACATCAGTGCAAGAACGGGACGGTCTGTACAGATCATAGACAGAGTAAGGTAGCATGACAGAGTGCGAAAGTGCAGATAGTGCGCTCTCTGCTGAGGAATTGCTCTCTGCTAGAGGAATTGCTATGTGCTAGAGGAATTGCTCTCTGCTAGAGCAGTTCCAGAGGACAGCCCTACAGCTAGCTAGGGCTATAGATGGCCAGCCTTCTGCTGCCTGCCAGCTGTAACACATGCAGGTCCTGCATGCTTCCTCCCCAACTCAACACTCCTCAAGACTCTGTAATACATGCAGATCGTGGTGAGATGTGGGCATGCAAGGCGAGCCCAGACCAGCAATCCTGGAACCAGTGTGACAGGCTGGGAAAGAATAAGATCTTGCGAGCAGCGTTTCCTGGCAAGCTAGGGCTAACCCTGCTAGGTCTACCTAGGCCTCACCCTGCTAGGCCTCACCCTGCATTACTCTCTGATCTGCTGGGAAGATGAGACACCAAGAACCTCTTCACATCTGGAGCCATTCCCAATTTTACATTTTCAGTCAGGCATGAACTTAGTCAGGTGAACATTCGTACGAAGTTTGGTTGAAACGTCACATTCTTGGAGGTGGCATGTGATCAGCTTACATAATCATCAACACATGCACAGCTGCTTGTGCACAGCTGCATTTGCAAGTAGCATGCATGCATGGCCATGGCGATGGCACTGCTCCGCAGTTCTGAGTCATGAAGCTCGAGATCATGCAGATTGATCCATGTCGCGCAGGTCCGTGCAGTGCATGCATGCGGGTGTTACACAGGTGACCGCAAGAGCCCGGCAGGGCAACAGCAGGAAAGCAGACTACCAAAACCCCCCCTAAGCAGACAGCAACAAGCAGAAACTGTCTCAGGCAAAGAGCCACAACGAACCAACACAACCATACCCATGCGTGTGCACACAGACTTGGAGCCATCACAGTACCACTCAAGAGAGGGAGATAAAGTTCTGGAAGCTGCACCAAGCAACCGCTGGTGAGCCATGCCATGCCACCTTCAAGTTCCCCGTGCTCCCCCTCTGTGCTGGTGATGGGATTTCGATTCCAATAGTACACTGTGCCGTACATCCATGATGCAGCAAAAAACCCCCCCAATCAGGCATCACCGATCGGGCATCACCAATCGGCCATAGAAAAGTAACAAATTGGACAATGGCACGCAGCTCTGACATTGGCCTGTATCTTACACTATGATGGACCAAGGCCCCAGCAGCGCCAATGGAAGAGCAAAACCGACAACCACAGCCAGCACGGTCCCCCACCACATGATCTCAAGCTGCACGCACACGGAATACAGCTGGCTGCTCAAACACACAGCATGCCGGCCCAGCGCAGCACAGCACGCCCATCCAAAAATAGTCACCATAAAAAAATCGGACATCTCACGCAGGGACCAGGTGGAAGGTACCGCGGCGCCAAGTCAGTGCAAAGGCAGCCACACCAGCTGGCATGGCCACGTGTATGACATGTTGCCGCGCAGCTCCACGGTCCGCCGCCATGCATGACTGCCTCGGCCTCGGGCGCAGACTCAACAGTGCCAGAGCTACTGCCCGTCATGATCACAGCATCGCGGTCAGGGCAGTGGCTTTTTTACGACGCCACGGGCACGCCGCACACACCGATGTGGGCAGCCTGTGCAAACGTTTGGTGTGTGCATAGGCTGCGCGATGCTGGGCTCGCTACCTGCGTTGTTTGCTTGTGTTTGGGCTTCCGTCTCGGCTCTACCCCATTCTGGCGTTTGCTCGTGCGAATGGTGGCCTTGCGGCTGGTGATTGTGTCGTTGTTCATTTGTTTGTTTGTTTGCTTGTTTGTTTGTCTGTTGCCTGATCTGTTACCTCGGCGCTGCTGGGTCCTTGATCTATCACAGTGTAACACGATGAGGTCGATGTGGGCCGCACGGCAAATCAAAGATTTGCCCGATTTGTTTCCATTCAACTGCTTCCTGTGGGGGGTTGCCCAAAAAGGGCAGGGGGCAGGGCAATTGGCCAATTGTGAGAGTAGTACGAGGTTGCAACATGTATGAAGGGCGGCAACACCATTAATGATGGGATGGGCCGGTTCGCACGGCCATATCGAATCACACTGACAGTGCAGCCCTATGGGTTACAGCGGCAATATTCCAGTCTACTTGTGTGACACAAGTTGGTCCTAGATCTATCATAGTGTAACACAAGTTGTGTCAGGCACGCCCGCGCGCGGCAGATCAGCGGATCAGGTTTTCGACAGCTCTTGAGTGACAAGGGTGCAGCTATGCTGTGGCCAGTTTGTGTGAGTGTGTTTGCGCGTGTGTGCATGTGTTGCAATTGGAGCCACTGCAAGCTGTGCTGCAGTGGTTTACTAATTCACATGGGCAGGATCCTTGAGGCGGGGTTTTAGCAGGTTATTGTTGGAGCAGGTTTGAGACATTAGAACTGGCTGACAAACCTGAAGGACCAAGGGCAGTTCTAAAGTGCATGGGAACACACACACACATGGAATGAAAGCCAACGCGCCACACTAACCACACAAAGCTTCCCTGCCCGCATAAAGCGTGCCCACAGAGTGACACACAACAAGGGCACAAGTGACATAAGTGCCCTGCCTGCCAGTGGTCACAGCTGAAACCATCAGGGGCGCATTGATACCATGGCACATCATGCGCATGATGTCAATTGCTGAGCATTGCTGCTAGCCATAGCCTTGACTCACATGCCACGTGTGTGCACTCTCAACTGAATGGATTCTGGAAACAGTTTGCATCACACAGATATAGATAGCACGCAAGGGGAGGAAGGAGGGAGGAAGGAGTAACACGTGTTTGTTGTACAACAAACAGCACAGGCACGTTCCAAACTTTGCTGTCCAAACTTGGATGCTTCAAGCATGATGGTTGCATTGGAGGCGGGCCTAGACAGAAACTCTGATGTCCCCTACTTCAATGTCCAAACTTTGATGTTTCAAATCGGATGGTTGAATTGGGAGCTCTAGGGCCTAGATGCCATCACATCACCCACTGCAGTCCATGTCATGACAGCTGCCCATATGCAGCTGAAGCAATCTGCACACTCTTCTGCACACTCTGTTGCATCAGGTCTCAACTTGCATGTGTGCAGATTGTGATGGTGAGGCTGCGCTTTGCCTCACTGAGTGTGTTGCACTGAGATACATCACTGTAGTTCAAGGCCCCAGCAGTTTTGCATGAGAGTAACACATTCTTCTGCTGCAATGTGCGCACGACGAGGCACATACGCTGCACATGCTATCTGAAGCGTCTTTTTAGTTTGGAGGACCTCTAGAGGCCTCCTGTGGCTTGCATGTGCACATGCATGAGCAGCTGCTGGCCATGGGTACTCATGAGTTCTTAGCAGAGCACTCTGCTGTGTGAGGCCCATGGGGTGCTGCAGAAATGTAGGATCAGCGGGACTGTGTACATGTACAGTGTAAACAACCTCATGATCAGTTGCAGCGGAGGTATACATGCAAGTTCAGTGGTCGCAGTGCCAGTGGTGGCAGCTGCACACAGTGGACCAGACCAGACCAGGGGCAGGGAAACAGCTGGTTAGCAAATTTAGAAAATTTAGCATATGTGGGCAGAAGTCGTTCTTGTAGTGAAAAGCAGGCCTGCCTGCAACCCTACTAGCGTCTGATTCCAGTGGTACCGCAGTATACCGATGAAAATACACAGATCAGTACTGTAGCGTTTCCAGCAGTACTGCAGATTGCCTTGATGGTCCGCCCGGATCCGCAGGGGTATTTTCAAACTTTGTCACGTGCGTGCGAAGGGGTAAACTTGATATCGCAGCCCCATGCGAGGCCCTGTTTTCGAATTCCGGAAATTCGAGGGAAGTTTTTGCGGCCGGACGGATCTGCACGCGCGCCTGGCGACCAGCGCCTCGTGGGGCCCTGTCGGATGACCAACGGGGCATAGTCAACCATTTAATGCGTGTATCACATGATGTATAGATGCAGGTCAACGTCGGCGTCTTGGGGTCAATGGGACTGATTAAAGTACAGCTGTACTATGATACCATAGTTTTGAGCGCCGTGTACGTACCATGACGGCCCCAGGCATGTCGCGCCATTGCGACCGCAAGCTACCGAGCGGGAGATCTAGCCTCATGAGGCCTCAACGGATGGAGCCCGGTTATGCAAGCTTGGGCACACATCAGCGCGCCCACAAACGTATGCGCGCGGTACAGTCACGCTGTCCACGTTCGGAGCGTCTGAAGGTCCGAGTGCTCGTGCGTATACTCGCCTTCAGCTTCCCGACGGCTGCCGCGCAATTGCGAGGGTAGGTATCATGCGGAGAACTTGCACCTGCTGGCAGCCGGGATAAACAAGCTTACGATCAAGGCGCGAACACCGCACTTTTGCGTGCCGCATGCTGCGCATCGAAACACATCTATATGCACGTGGTATTAATATTAGTTGGGCCCGGCGCGGGTGTCACACGGAGATCAACGCAAGAGCCCGGCAGCGAGGGCGACCGTAGGCAAGCAGACGACCAAAAGCCCCCAAGCAGGCAGCAACGGGCACACCCGGGACGCATACGTCGACGTGAATGTACTGCCGGTGAAACGCGTCGAATTCGAATTCCGGCGCCCGCAAACATCAATTGCGATTGGCCACGGGCACGGTGTCCCCGAGCTAGAGACTCGAGGGCTCGAGGGCATGCAAGAGTAGTACTATCACATGTAAAGCGTTAACCTGTGGGGTGTCGTTTGAGCGCATCTTCAGGACCCAATGCGTCGGCCGTCGCCGTCCGGACCCCCGGGGGCCCGAGCGCGACTGACAATATATTAATATGCAGACGCGCATCTGCGTGTAGCGCGCCCGCGGAATCGGAAGCTAGCTTAAGGGTCCCCCTTTCAAGAGTAGGTAATCATGTTAAAGCAGCTGTGGCCCAGGTCGCGGCCGGGCGCCAACCCATAGGCAGCACAATATATTTGCAATATCCGTTCCAACGGAATTCTGTACACACACATGCATGCGTAGGCGTGCCGAACTCGCCTATAGCTAGGCCTTACGCAGCGACGGCAGCCGTTTTTCAGTCGCGAGCTACCCGCATGTTCCAGGAAGCTCAGCGCCCGCAGAAATGTGTGGAGCAAGGAGGACGGGGGTCCCCTAGGCGTAGCCAGGGAGGCCTCCCGGCGCCGCGGGCCCGGATGAGAAAGTGGCGAGAAGGGTGTGGTCAAGTGTGACACGATTGCGAGCGAGCCCCGGAGGCGCGACCATGAGCTCCCCGCACGCTTGCGAACTTGCGCTCGCATTACGCATGCTCGCAGGCGCCGCACCTCGCACTTTTTGAAGCCTTGGTACGCCACGTCCATCCGGATGCATTCTCCCTGGTTTGCAGAATACATGCAATGCATTTACAGCCCCTGCCGCACAGACACTGCACACTCGCCCCTTCTCCCTGCCTGCGGCATTTGCTTTTATTATTAAAACAACCGCTGACAGAGGCACTGTAATTGACGTCGATCGGTATCAGTCGTAGCTACCAGGAGTGTCTGAATTGTGCTACGAGCATTTGCAAACGCTTTAGCTTCTCGAGCGTTGCCAATTACAGCTTGCAGGTGCGGGGCCCACCCCTTCTATCACTGCCATTTAGCACCAAGAGCTGTCTGATGCAACCAGTCAGTGCTGTCGCGGCTGATTGTGCTTTCGCGCAGAGCAGCCATTCCGAGCGCCCCAGCACAGGCGCAACAGAGCTGGTGTGAATACGGCGTCTACATGCACGCACCGGCCACCGTGACTGTCCGGAAACCCGTACGCACCGCACAAATATCTGTTTGCCAGACGTTTGTTTGGAGCTGGAGTGTCCTACTGGATCAGGCCCGGGAGCACACTCGGGTCGCGGATCCGAGTTGCAATTGGCTAGTGCGTCTGCAGAGCTCCCCGGGCCCAGTGACCATCGCCGACTGAACTGTAGACAGATTCCGCTAGCACGTGCACTGGTCAGACGCATTTGCCTTGCAGAAGTCCGAAGTCATCTGAGCCTATCCGTGAGTCAGTACTAAATCATGTCCGTGTTTATCGTCACGCACGACTCTGGCGGGCGAGTCTAATGAACTTGAGGTAGTACTGACCAAGTTCAAGCGCACAGATCTGTAGATGTCCACTTCTCGAGCTGATGAGCCACAAACCAAAGCATCCACAGGGACGCCTACATAGCTGCTTGGTCCAGATGGTGTCATTGTCACGAGGTCAGCTTGCTGCTGGGCATATGTCACCTGTCACTGGTGGGCCTGCAGCTGTGAAACTCGTACGTCACGCACATGCACACGACGACGGCCGCAATTGGCCAATGCATCGGCAGTTCGTGCAGCATGCCCAATGAGGCCAACTTGGGACCTTCTGGCAGTGTTTGTGGGCAGTTCCGCTCGGGGGGCAATCGTCTTTCAGCGGATGCACGTTTCGACGCCGATGTTAAGCCCGGGAGATCATTTCAATCTGACGCTCGAGTGCATTCTATTCAAAATAGTATTAGTCGTTGTAAGTAGAGGGAATGGTGATTCATCACGCTGTATGAGCTTGACCGCCGTGAGAAATTCAGCATGAAACCAAACATCGCGCTCTAGGTCATCCACCACCCGTTGTCAACGGACCGAAAGGAACCTGCCATAAATAAATAGCTGCTGAGATGCCTGGGCAAGTATTCGAGTGTTCGCACGCTCTCCTCGAGCTGTCGTGAGACTAAGTCGCGCGCAATCGCAACGGTTTTGTGGGGTCGATTTCACAGGCGCTGCATGCTTACCGCGTAGCTGGCGCTATTTAATCAGTACAGCATCATCACACCTTGTTATGTTCAGCTGCAGGAAGCTGAAACGCCACAGCTACCAACATTGTAGTCGCGACCCGGGCACTGCAGTGACCGGCCTGCGCGCAGCTGCGAAGCTTCGCGAAGGAATCGCGGAGGCCGTACCAGGCCGTTCCGTATGCAGCTAGGTTCCGTATGAAACAAGGTCGACAGTGTTCGTACGTCACACAAGCTTCCCTCATCCAAATCTCCACAGAGCTCTCCTCAGGAACTGCCATTTCTTGAGACAAACACATCACGATGCATTCCTGCATGAGCACCCAGTTGCTTGCTGTTGGACTAGCATACATCTGTAACGTATCTCGAGATTGGACTAGCTGCGAGGCTCTTGCATTGATCTCCGTGTAATTCCCAGTAGCGATCTGTCACCCTCTGCCACTGTGTTACACAGTGATAGATCCAGGACTCAGCAGCGCCCACCCAGGCAACAGACCAGGCAACAAGCAAACAGACAGACCGGCCGCCGCAAGCACTAAGGCCTCTGCCACTGTGGGCTGTGGCACTCGGGCATCAGATGCATACGTCAGAACCTCAGAGAGAGCCTGGCCTTACACCACATCTGCTGACCACTGCAATGCATGCAGCTGTGGCTACAAGCATTACCATGGGCCGCACTACAACCCATCTCCTCCTGCTCGCCCTCGCGGCTTCCGCCGCGCCCGCAATTCGAGCGACGCGGCCTGCCCCCAATGTCGCGCGGGCCTTCGTGACGGTCACCGCCGGCCCGGACGGAGTCGTCTCACAGTCCAGCACCTTCGAGAGCAGCGACGAGGGCAGCACAACCCTCGTCAGCGCAACCGTCAATGGTGTCCCGATCCCCCTCGGTGACTCGACACCCACCCCGGCCCCGGTCCCGGTCCCCGCCCCAACCCCAGCTCCGTTTCCCGTGCCAACCCCAGCTCCGGCTCCCGTGCCAACCCCAGCTCCGGCTCCCGTGCCAACCCCAGCTCCGGCTCCCGTGCCAACCCCAGCTCCGGCTCCCGCCCCCACCCCAGCCCCCGTCCCCGCGCCAACCCCCGCGCCTCGCCCGCGCGCAGCGCGGCGCCCCCGCTCTGCGAGGGTGGACACCCCCCCTGCCCCTGTGCCAGACCCTGAGCCTGAGCCCATGCCTGAGCCCATGCCCGAGCCCATGCCTGAGCCCATGCCGGAGCCCATGCCGGAGCCCACCCCCGAGCCGGAGCCCATCCCTGAGCCTGAGACGACGCCGGAACCCACCCCTGAGCCGGCGCCCTCCTCCAACGTGACCGGCACCGTGACCCCTGACAGCGTGGCAGTGCGCATCACAGCCACCGACGTGGGGGGCTCCGACGAGCCGGCCGTCTTCACCACCAACGTCGACGCTCCCGGCCCGATTGAAGAGACTGTCGACGGCGACACACAGACAGTGGGCACCGAGACTGACACCACAGCCTTCAACGCAAATGTCAGCTTCGGCGGCTAAGCGCGCCTGACAGCGGCTGCCTCTCTCATGCTGCGCGCTGTTTGAGGCACGCTGCGAGGCATGTGATCCGTTTTGCGCGACACGGTCGGGGGGGGAGCAGGACTGCCCACAAACCCATGTGTGGGCAGGGGCGCCATGCATGCGGTGAGAGCACAGAGCCATGGTGGGATGGCGGCACTGTAGCGCGCATGCATGCCCGCCATGCATAACAGCCGCGTCTCCGCTGGCAGCGGCTGTGGGCTCTCACGGGATGTGGGGCTGTCGTTGTGTGGCATGGCGTGGCCTTGAGTGCCTGGAGCGCCTGCGGTGTCACTCGAGCTTGATCAAGGGGAGGTCAGTAGTGGAAGCATGCGTGATGACAGTGGTCACAGGCCAGAGCCGGAGGCCTGAGCCAGAGATGCACTGGCAGGTTAGCGGCCTTGACCGGTGGCCGCAGCTGCTTCGACATAGTAGCGACCTGATTGTTCAGACAAGCCCCTGGCACGGCCTGGTCCGCTGTGCTGCGTGCTACGTGCTGCGTGCTGTGCGGGTCTGCAAGGATTGGGGGTGGGGCCGAGCACAACTCGGTGCCTGTCCCTTGTGCTGTAGACCTCAAGAGTCGTGGATCGTGGGACGACAGGCGGGCACACGCTCATGAGCCGCATCTTTGGACGGCTCCAAGTTGGGAGGTGTTGCGAACGGCTGGCAGAGCACAGAAGAGCATTTTAGAGAGTTGACTCCATGGTCTAGTCTGGGGCTGTTGCCGAAGGTGTATACGGGCATGCCCTGGGTAGGAGCAAGCATGTTGGTGAGAAGTGTGATTTTTTAAGTGGTGGTAGTATACGGTAATGGGGATCGACCGCTTTCGTCGTCTCTGACGTGCTTTTCACAATCGACTTTGACATCTTACCACTGCATATAGGGTACCAGTAATTGACCAGTGCTTTGGGTTCCTCTGAACATGTTGGCCATCGTCGATCAGCATCATCGGGCTTGCACAGCACCTGTTTAAGCGCAGCGCATGCCGCAAGGCACAGCACGCAATCCAGCTGTTGTGCCATCAGGCGCATGGTGTTGTCTATGTTATGCATGCTGAGATATAGCAGGGCCTCAGCAGCGTCTGTGTGCATTGTGCATGGTTGAGCATATGTATATGTATCACACCGGCACTTTTTAGGCTGTCACGCCCCCAAATTAGTAGCTTTTTGGCTACATGTTTACAAGCTCGCTCCAGCGTAGGTGAACCTCCAACAATGTGTCACATACCCATGTCACTATGCCTCATTCACTTCTGCTCTGCATCACCGACAGGATCCTACCGCGTACGTGTCACTGCATACGTGTCACATCGCGATGTACATGGGCGCTGCTGGGTCCTAGATCTATCACTGTGTAACACACATCGCGATGTACATGGGATTCATGGTAGAGCGGCTACCATCTACCAGAATCATCACAATGCGTGCCCCTGCGCTGTGTCCATCGTATGTGTCCTTATCATGCTGGCCGGTCTTATCATGGGCTGGTGGTAGGTCAGTCGTGGTGCTCATGGCAAGGGGGAGCCGGAGTGGTTTGCTGGCATCACCTTGATCAGTGTCAGGCGACCGCCCCGCAAAGGCTGCTGTGCGAGGGACAACACATGAAATACTTTAAGCCCGCTTCCGCGCTGGCTTCGGTTTTAGGGCGCATTGCTGCCAGCATGCAGAAACTAAACCCCCTCGCACAGCAGCCGTTGCAGGGCGGTTGCCTGACACTGGAGCTATGAGCCGAGTACCGACGCTGGTTGGTACCGGCTGAGGGTCCGCAGGTTGCAGGTGGGTGTCGTGCCAGCTCAGTCAGCTCTGGGGCAACCCGCACATCGCATGTGCGTGCAGTGTGCTGTCATCAGTGCCGCCGAGATCCAAGTCTGCCTCAGTGTAACACACGGTGTGCGGCACATGGTGCGTGCTGTGGCCTCAGCGCCGCTGGGATATCGTCAGTGCCAGCAGGCTGCAGGTCTGCCTCAGTGCGACATGGGTGGTGCCCGCCACAGTGTATACCACAGTGTACACGCAACACTAGCGCAACACAGGGTGTTGCGCTTCAGCTTGTACCCTGGTCAGGACGTGCACACGCAACAGCTAGCACGCATTCCTGACAGGCCACCATGTCCGAGATCTATGTAACGACCGTACAGCCACCCAATTCCTTGTATTGTGACAGCACGAGGGTTCCTTCTATTGTGACAGCACGAGGAACCTTCTATTGCAACCGTGCCATGCTGGCAGCCTGGCACGCGCGCCATTGCCTGCGCCATGCCTGCGCGCCAACATCGCGTACATGAATGTGTACTGCTTCCCCTCCAGTGGGCCTGCACCCTACCATATCTCACCCTCATATCCACTTTTAATCTACCACGGCCAGCTACTTACGCGCACCCCTCACCAACAAAGCCTCACCTTCACACACACACACCTCACCTGTGTGGCAGGTGTGCATGTCACCAGAACACCTGAGGCTGTGCTGATGACATCACCTGCAGCCACACACCTACCGATCCAACCCAAGCCCCAGCCACAGCCTGATAACACAAATATGGCCGACCTCCTCCCCCCCGTCGTGCACACATCAGCCATGATGCATCAGAAAACCACAGAAACAAGCACCAACGAAACAAAAATAGGCCTTGATATCACGGTACCGCTTGCGAGGCCACCAATCACGGTCTGTAGGGCAGCGTCAGAGAGATCCCGGGTTCAGCGTCTTTAAGGCCGGCTGCCCCGGCCGCAGCCGTCCCTGCACGCGCCGCCCCAGCCGCCGTTGGGCGCTGCACGGTCACCTCCTGCTCGAGGAAGCCCAGCATGCGCTCCGTGTGCAGCGGGTCGCCCTCCCGCAGCCAGCGGTGCAGCCGCTGCTGCGCGTCCTGCACAGTATCCCGGTCCGTGTGCGGCGTGCACGCCGCGAGCTGCTCCATCGTGGCTGTGAGGTCGCGGAGGTGGTCGGCGCGGGAGAGGTGTGCGGAGGAGCGCAGCATGAGCTCCACAGCACAGCTCGTGTGGTAGCACGCGCCGGAGGGAAACACCTGTATCTTGGGGATCGCTCCACCTGCCGCATTCACGAGATGTGTCTTCAATAAGTTTTCAATAAAACGTCTTCAATAGAAAGTTTTCAATAAGTTTTCAATTTCAAACATAGTGCCAGATCAAGGCCTCAGCAGCGCTGTCGGAGCAAAACGGTGAACCAAACAAACAATCAAACACAAGCAGCACAGGTATCCATCACGGGGTGTGACGCTGGCAGGCTTCACGCAAGCAAACACCACAATGGTAACCTCTAAATCATGGCCGGCCGACCGACAGGTGCGCGCTCACATGCACAGGCACATGCTCACTGGCCATACCACCCTACACGTAGCTACGGTACCTCAAGTTACGTTGCCTCAGACCAGTTGTGATCAGATCAGCGAGGCAGGCGCGATGGGACAGGTATATGAGCCGGCGGTTGCTGCCGGCAGCGGCCGCCGGCGCGATGGTGCTGAAACTCTATGGGCCTTATGGCCTGAGACTCGTTACAGAGTTCTGCTCCACAAGGTGGTCATGGCCTTGAAACGGAGTTCATCAGGTCTAACACATTTGTATCTCTGTACAATGGGCCAACATCTGGCAGACATGGGTGGGCGCAATGCGACATGTTTGGAATCGTGCAGCGAAGGGTTTCTAGCACGTAGTCATGCTCTGATGTGGCTCGTGCCGAAAACGCGGCAAAGCTTGCTGGGAAAAGCCGCCACGGCCACTGTGAGATGCTTGGAAGATGCCATGCGAGTTTGAGACCTTGTGGGCTTGCAATGGCAAGCCCATGAACTGTGTGTATGCATGCTCGATGATCTGGCAGAGCAGGATGGCGTGCGCTCATGGGTCACAATTCAACACATGCATCGATGATTGAGCTGATATATCCATGTACAGTACTCCCGCCAAATATTGAGGCCTTCATCTTTGGTTCTTTGGCTGAGCCAATCCCACATACAGCAGCTCTGATGGGCACTTTTGAGAGCGATTGTCAGATATTATAGGCGGTCCATTAATGTGTCGGGTGCACCGTTGTCGCTCAAACACAGCAGGGGGTACGGGCGGGGCCGCACCGGAAGGCACCATGGAGGCGGGCGGCGAGCGCAGAGGCGCGCCGCAGGCGAAGCACTTGGAGCTCCACGCGAGGCTGCCCGCGCGCTTGCGGTTCTGCAGCAGTTGCGCCTCCAGCGCGCCGCTCACCTGCACCGCGCGCCGCGCCTTCTCGCCGGCTCCTTGTACCTGCATGCATGCCGCACTTTGATCAACCTCAAACTGTTCAACCTCCCTGCATGCAGCTGCATGCGCGCTGCCGCGCTTGCCATGACACCCGTCGCAGCATCGGCATGCGCCCGCCACCGCGGCGCGTCACCCCCACATCGTGCTGAATCGTGCTCGACACGAAGCCGTCAACGTCTCAGAGCCTGCCAGGTGGCCGCACGCCATGGTCCCGCAGCGAACCTGCCAGCACGCTCAGCGCACTCGGGAAAGTTGGCAGCGCAACACAGTCCATACGTGTCTGTGCTATCGGATGGCCTGGCTGCCGCCGGGCCACAGCACGCAGCACACCGTAGCACGCAGCACACCTTGTGTGATGTGGTCTCCATGTGCTTGACCAGGAGGCCCTTGTAGCTCCGAAGAGTCTGCTGCTCCGGCAGCAGTCCCAGCACGTCCTCCACGGCCAGCAGCTCGCGCTGCACTGTGTCCGATATGCATGCATCCAGTGCATCTACACTCCCATCCACCTCGGACAACTTGTTCGGCGTGGCATTCGCGCCGCCATTGGTGCGCAGATTCTCCGCGCTGTCGTGCTTTGCTGCGCTGTGTGGCCCCTTGCTTGCTGTGCGCGAAAGGCGAGCAGCGGGCTTGCCGCCCTGCTTGTCAATGCATGGCTCGGAGTCGCCGTTGGCGGCACGCTGCGGTTGCGACTCCATGACACGGCGCAGCACGGAGAGCCACAGCCGCCGCTGCATGTGCCGGTCCGGCGCCTGTAGCCACAGCCATGTGTCACAAGCAATCTGCAAGGGCCCGGCAGGAAGGATACGTCCAAGGACACATCCCGACAACGTTTTAAAAACTGTGAGCGATTATGTGACTAGTGCGCACATCCTCATACACTTGACCGTATCACAGTATCACACATGATGGTATCACACATGATGGCGTTTTTGCCAAGGGCAGGGGGTGGGTGAGGGGGTGCAGGGGCGCCGATGTCAGCACACACCAGGACACACACACCAGGACACACACACCAGGATACACACACCAGGACACCAGGACACACACACCAGGACACATGGACACACACACCAGGACACACACCGTCTCAGCCAGGACACGCCAGGACACACCAGGACACACACCAGGACACACACCAGGACACACACCAGGACACACCCAGGACACACCCAACACACACGCCAGGACACGCTAGGACACGCCAGGACCGTCTCAGGACACACCCTCATCATGCCAGATGCCAGATTCAAGGCGGCGGGTCAGCAGTAGTTCAGGTATGAGGCCTCGCGCAAGGCCACGCCAGCAAGACAAGATGCAACAGCCACCCCTATAGGTCCACCCCCATAGATCCCTATCACGCAGTGACAGCGCCATGAGCACTCGCAACGCAACACATCACCCACTCCCGGGGGGTGCGGAGCAGCACACCTCCTCCACAACCGCGAGGCCCTCGGCGTAATTACTCGCGAGCTCGATCGCCGCCTCAAACGCATGCAGCTCCACGAGGATGCGCCGCGCGGCCGCACGCTTGCCGTGCGCCTTTGCGAGCCGCACCGCGCGGAACGCGTCAAACACAAACGGGTGGAGCCCCGGCCCCGCTCCCTCGATATCTATAGAGCCGCGGCCCGCGCTGTGCGTGCTGCTGTCGCTGGTGGGATGGATGCTGCGCTCCGCGGTGATCGGCTGCAGGTCGCTGACGGGCAGCTCCGGCTCGAGCTGCGGCGCCGGCACGTCGTTCTGCGGCAGGTCGTGGTTGGTGCGAGACTCTGGTGAGTCCAGATATCTGCACATGCATGCAGAAACGTTACAGAGGTATGCTCCACAAGGTGGTAGAACACACAGGATAGACATCTGCACATGCATGCACAGCTGTCACCGCACCTGCCTACACTGCACTGCAGGGATCATGTGATTGTGTAAGTCCACGTCGCCAAATTGAACATTCCGCCACGTCGACATCAACATTCCACCACTGCCCGTAGGCACGTACAGCTTTAGGCATCTACTGCTGCAGCAGCTTCGCCATCCACATGCCTGTGCAAATGGTGCAAAGCAAGGAAAGCGATGGAGAGGCAAGCGCACCTGTGTAGCTCGAACTCTTCAGGGTGCAAGATCAGCAGCACGACATACAGGTCGTGCAGAACCCTGGCCCTCACCCCTGAGAAGATCACGCGGATCTGGAGGTACCGCAGCAGCGCGGTGCGTGTGGCTAGAGGCACATCCGGCCGCGCGAGGCCGCCCATCGTGTGCGCGACCATCAGCGGCGTAATGCATGCGAGGCCTCGCCCGCGCTCAAGCGCCGTGCATGTGGCGAGCGGGTCCGCCGCAGCTAGTCGCGCAAGCGACGGCGCAAGCAGTTCCCGCTTGAGCTTCGGCAGCACTTCCAGCGCCCCCCGCACGTCGCCTGCAGCCAGCGCAGCACTTCAGCTTGTACCCTGGCACTCCGCAGCGGCGGAGTTTGTGGTGAGACACGCTGCAGGAGTATGCTGCCATATGAACGTTACAGGAGTATGCTGCCACGAAGTGATAAAACATAGAGGCAGGCAAGCATGGCAATGCATTAAACACATGAACCATGGCCGCATGCCGTACACAAGCGGGGGAGTTTGTGGACATGGCCGCTGGTACACGGGCTAGACCCGGAACGCCGATGTTCCGGGCACCCGCAACGCCGATGTTCCGGGCACCCGCAACGCCGATGTTCCGGGCACCCGCAACGCCGATGTTCCCGGCCCCCGGCGGCTGGTGTTCAAGCAGACCCCCTGCCGCCAAGCACAGACAGGACCCGTCACAGCGCAGCATGGCCCAGCGCGCCTAGCAGTGGCAAACGAGCCCATTTCTGTTGTCTGCGCCACGGCGCAGAGCACAGCAATCCCGCCAAATAATGAGCCCCTCATATCTGACTTTTTGGCTGAGCATTCCCAAATACGGCAGCTTCAATGGACACTGTTGAGAGCAATTTTCTGATTGGGCGGTCCATAAAACTTGCAAGCATCGGGTCGGCGCGTGCATGAGATCCGAAAAGCGTTCAATGCAAGGCACCACAGTATAGCAAGAGCTGCCCGATATTCACAGCAACGATCAACACGGTGCAACACAGGCACGCTGGCAGCGGAGTGCGTGTGCATCATGCTGCACACCTGGCACAGACAGCGAGAAGACGATCGGCCAGACGCGGTAGATGCGTGCTGCGGCTTTCAGGTCAGCCCGGCGGCCCCCAGCACGCAGAATCTGTTCCACCGCCTGCCACGGCAGGATCGCCTGGTGGCGCTTGAGGAAGGTTGCGACCTCTGGCGACGGCTCGTCGTCGTGCTGTGCTGCGCCCGGCCGCGGGGACACCGCCTCGCTGGCGGAGCGCGCCAGCAGCGCCTCCAGTAGCCACAGCGCGAGGGAGGTGGCTGCGGCATCGGAGGGCATTCCAGAGTACTGCCGGAGCTTCGCAGAGAGGAACGTCTCGAGTGCGGCCGTCTGCACGCATCGAGACAGGCGTTGCGCAACCCATCATGCGGTGGGCTGTGACACATGAGTCCGTCCCATCTTTAAATACAGCTTGTGGCTCAGAGAAGCTCGTGAATCGTGCTCCATGTTGTGCTGGGCCCTGTGCTGGGCAGTTCACATATTTGGCAGTTCATATATAACCTGGCAATGATCACACAGGCAGCGGCTGCCCGTCTGTGTGCATGTGTTCTTGCACTCTGCCGCGATGTCGTTGTTGAGCTGAGCGGGGAGGATCTGCAACACACTGCTGGGCGCATTTAGCAGGACAGCATGGTTACTGCTGCGTGGCTCGGACAGCAAGCGCAGCACGTGAGGCAGTGACTGCAGCACAGCGCAGCACAGCAGCACAGTGCGCAGCATACCTTGGCTTCTGACACGGCCAGGGTGTCGTACGGCACGGCCTGGAACCACAGCGCGAGCTGCTGGAAGTTGGGCAACCCGCCGGCGGCCGATACCTCGGCAGTGATGTGGCCGAGGGCGCGCGCTGCCTTGACCAAGTCACCTGCAGCCACATGCATGTGGCTGTACATGTGGCACATGTAGCCACAGCAGCATCACCGTGGAGCACCAGTCTGTCTGTTGAAGCGATACAGCAGTCGGATCGCGACGGATGTATGCTGTCCCTGCTGTGCTGTGGACACAGAGCAGGTATCGAGGCACGCGTGTGAACGGACAAGCTGCAGCGGCAGAGAGCCGTCAGCGCACTGCCGTTGTGAGCCGTCAGGGCACCGCACATGCATGAGCCGTCAGCGCACCGCGCATGCATGAGCCGTCAGGGCACTGCCGTGCTGCGCATGCGTGCGATACCCACAAACACTTGGGGAGCGAAGGGGGGCGATTTCCGCACCTGAATCTCGCGCGGTCTCAGCCTGTGCCAGCCTCACGCGCCCCTTAGCCACCTGCAGTTGCAGCCGTCGCTCCCTCACCTCTTCCTCCAGTTCGTGGCCGCCCAGCTCCATATCACGCAGCACGCCGAGCTCCCCCGTGCTGCCGCAGCCGGGAAGCTGCGGAGGCGGTGGCACGTCTAGCCGCTCAGCCTCAGCAAACCGGAGGTCGAGGTCTGCTTCATCGAGGAGCCGCAGCGCGGCAGTAAAGTCCCCCACGGCCACAAAGTCCCGCCACGCGTCGTGCGCTGCGCTGGTGGACAGCACGGCCGCAATGCCTGCGCTGCCGACGACGTAGGCCTGCGCTATGCCTGCTGTGGCGGCGAGGGGAGTGCGCGCGGAAGTGGCGGGGTCGGCGGATGTGGCTTGGGGGTCTTGGATCAGAAACATGGGGTCGCCGATGCCTTCGGGGCAGGTGAGGACTTGCGCCTGCATGGATAACATGATATTAGCAATATTAGTATGTATTGATCCATTGGAGATCAACATGAAGGAGGGTGTGAGCATGCTCGAGCATGCATGCTGCAATTGAATCATGCATTGCAATTTTCAGCGTCCGAGATCTGTGATGCAGTACTGCTGACCTGAACACCACTTTTTGCAGGGGGCGCGGGGGGAAGGGGGGGGGGGGGGGGAGGGGGGGTTATACAAAGGCGGCCGCCGCCATTGATGTGTGGGTCTGCCCCTCCCTTGCCCACCAGGATTGCACACAGACCAGGATTGCTGCGCATGCCGGGGAGCAGTGAAACGTTTTCGCGACAGAATTACTGGCGATGCGAATGCACAGCACGGATCAGATTGTCCACAAGCGCACCACTTCCCCAGTGATGTGGCTGATCAGTGCAATGCTGGCCACCTGCCGGCCCGCCGCGTCCGCCCCGGTCGCAAGCACCGCCGTATGCCACCGCCCCATTGCCGCGCTGACACACCGGATCGGCGCCTCTTCGCTGTCTGCGGCGGCGACCTGGAAACCACCTGCGAGCGGATTCCCCTCTGCAGCGTCCCGCACTGCAGCCTCGACGTCTGCGGCGTTGACCTTGAAGCACGGCACATCTTCCTGCGGCGCGGTGGCGGTGGGTGCGGGGGTGGGGGGGCCGCCGCGGGCAGCAGCGAGGGAGCCGGAGGGGGTAGGGGCGAGGATGGGGGGGACGGGGGGGAAGAGGAGGTGGTGAAGGGTTGTTGAGGTGAGCCAGGCAACGCGGCAGCCGTCTTCGGCAAGGGGCCCGCCGGCCGGAGCCACTGACACGCATGACGGAGTGGTCGACTCGCCTGCATTCTCCCATTGATTTGCCCCTGCGGCCTCCCATTGATTTGCGCAAATCTTCGCGTCACAAGGGTCTCAGCAGCCACAAACAACCGCGGCCAGGCATCGCTGGTCCGTGCGCGCAGTCACCCGTATATAGCAATGCAGGGTGTTCAAACGCACGCACAGGCTGCATGCATTCGCGAACGGCAAGCACATCGGGGAACCAGCTGCGCATAAGCTCTGCAAAACGAGTGCTGCACCTGGGGGCGCCTCCTGCACGATGCGGCTCGCGCCGACGGCCTCGTCCGTCCGCAGAACCTTCCCGAACGTTCCGTAGCCCGAGTGCCACACCAGCGCCCCCCGCGTCGCCAGCACCACGCTGCGTGGCCCTTCATCTCCCCCGTCCACACTGCTGGACCTGCCGCTCAACAGGCTCTCGCAGCCGTCTGCGGCAAAGTCCCCGCCCTCCAGCACCGCGAGCCCGCAGATCGCCTCCCCGGCGAGCGACCGGGTGAGCTCGAGCGCGAGCTTCACCGACGCGTTGACGTGAAGCGTCGGCACGCCGCGCCGCTCCCGCAGCGTGACGCGCCGCAGCGTGATGATGTGGCACGTGCCGTCAGCGCAGCCGACGGCGATCTCAACACCGCTGAGCCAGCACGCGGAAGTCGGGGGGGCGCCGCGCAGCGGCGGCAGGCGGCCGGGGCTGATTGCGGAGCCGTCGCAGGATGTGAGGAGGGCCTCGTAGGCGGACCCGGCGGGGCTGTTGCGGGGGCCGGTGGCGGGTGCGGGGGGGTATGTGAGGCTGACGAAGGCCTGCCGGGTGTTGTGGGGGGAGATCGCGAGGACGGACGCAGCGCAGGGCGTTTCTTCGCGGCCTCGCGGTGCGATGTTCTTGGTGCAGCCTGCATGCATGTGCTCGCTTGTGATACACATGTTCTCGCAGACGTCCCGCTCTGTATGCTGGCGGTTTTTCCTAACTGTGGGGCCGGACATGGGCAGGGGGGTTCAGCGAGCGCGCAGCCTCATCTGTCCGGACATGAGTGCAGTGGGCGGTCATCGTGCGCATTTAGCAACCAGGTAACAGCGGGAGGCGGGTATGGCGGTGCAGACACAACAGAGTTTTCAGTCTACTGCTGACCAATTCAGGACGCATTGAGGCCAGCAGGCGAACAGGAAGATGTGAGGCTGCACTTGCTGTGTACGTATGTATGATTACGACATCATCAGCACATGGTGTCACAAGGCTCGTATGAGAGAGCTTGCTTGGGCTGAAGATCAACTAGGCAATCAGGCACCTGCTGCTCAACACATACATGGTCTGTTGCAGCTGGTGCTGCAGCGTGCTGCTTGAATCTGCCGTCTGAGGTCTGATCTGAGCTGTGGATGGTGCCTGCGAGTCTCGATCAAGCGATACACAGCTAGCCAGCATCCCAGCGGCGTTCGCAGCACAGCTGGAACAGATGAGCACGCTAACTGGTGCTGTCTATTGTGAAAGCGAGGCCAGAAAATGAGGTGAGCAGCGCACGGAAGCGTTCTTGGACAGTGAGGTCTCCAGCATCGGTCAAGACGTACGTCCAGCCGGCCATCATCGCCACATTGATCACCTGCTGCGAGTTTGCAGCTCTGCAACCAATATATACTCAGTACTCATGCAGCGTGTGGGTCGAGAAGAGGAACCCATGTAGGCCAGGCCAACAGGAGCTGATCAGCTGTTGAACAAGCACAGCGACCAAGTCGCTGCAAGAGTACAATCCATGTAGCACGTGCGAGTCGAATATTTACGCTGCATGTTCAGCGTGCTGATTCAGCTGTGGCAGCGTGCGCGTGCTTAAGTACGCCCGTTGCCAGTACTGCAGAGCGCGCACTAGTGCTGAGCAGAGAAAGGAAGCGAGACGTACTGGCCGTGCAGTCCGACAAACTGTTCCACTGGTCCCAGCAGGAACGTGCTAGGCTGGCCTGACATTGCTGTCGCGTTCCGCTGCAGCTGAACACCAGCGCTGTCTGAGTCAACTTTCTGACATTCTTCTCATTTGATCACCATCTTTAAAACCAGACGGACATTTCAGATGACTAACGTACAGCCAGTGTGCTTTCTTACGTCGACACGCACTAGCCCCTGGACATGCTCGGACAGGTGATCATGAAATTCCACGACCGAGAAGCGATGCTCGGCCCACCACAACGATCATACGGCAAACATCAATTCAAATATCATATCAATCTATGTATAAAGTCAACATGTATCGCGATGGAGTCTGTAGGTCGTATTTGACGTGTCAACTGTTGCAAATGCAGCCCATATGATACACAACGTCCGTAACGCTTCGGATGGCGCATGCGACATTCTCACGACGCAACTGGATGCTGCTATGTTTGTGTGGCAAAACTGTCCTGCCCACCCGCATGCCTGAGCATTGCCACTTGTGGGTGTCAGCTGCACATTGTGCTCCGTCACCCCAGTAACCACAGGATCAGGCTATGCGTGCAAGTTGCCATGGGCTACACACAAGCGTCTGGCATGTGGGGCGATCAAGAAAACTCTCGGAATGCTCGAAAAGGTCACATGCTACACTAAATTAGTACTGGGAAAGGTAATGAACGGTGATGAGTTACAGGGGGATAAGGTTCAGACAATTTGGTTGCTGCTGCTGCTGCTGTTCATGCCACAAAGACACCCGATGCCTACACACGCACCAACTGCACACTCCCAATTTCATTCCAAGCAGAACCACATGCCGACACGCATGGAGTGTCCCAACGTTATCAACGCGTTACAACAAGAAGGGCACGCAGCAGAGCAGCAGAATTCCTGGTCGCGGTAGAGCACACGCATGAAAACACACACATGAAACACGCACACCAAGCTCAACTCAGTCGCTGCATCTGCCCTGCGCCAGTTCGCGGAAGTCGCTGCCTGGACAGCATGGGTTCTGCCCACCCGCCAGACCCCAGAGCGGAGCCTTCGTCTAACCACGGCGATTTGCCTCCAACGCCGCACACCCCCAGCGGCACCCTGGCACAGCACGCGGCACTGGCGCACACCTGGGACAGCTACGGCTATAGGGTACCACAATTGATGCTCTGTGGACAGTTGCAAAGGAGCGTGACTGTGACTGGGAATCCGTGGCCCGCTCGGCGATGATCGGCAGGGCGCTGCGGGAGTGCAAGCGTGGCTGCAGGGGTGCAAGCGTGGCTGTAAGGAAACCCCGAGACACGTGTTTTAGTGAGTCGACACCCTATTGGCCCCAGTGCACTGACTGGGTCTTTGAGATACGTGTCTATTGAGTGACCCTGATGGCCGTGTGCGACACGCATGCAAGAGCCGTGACACCGGCAGCGTGCGCCTGCTGCTGGTTGGGGTCAAAAGCCGGGGGTCGTGTCTCTGCCGGAGGTTGCAAATTCAACCTGGTGGAAGGTCCACTGCGAGGCTCGCACAACACAGTTCTCCGCGGCCTCCTCAGGCCCATTCGCAACAGTCCTCCTCTTCACTGAGACAGGGCCACGCAGCGGCTGCGGAAGGAGGAGGCGCTTCAGTGCATCGACGATGCATCGACAGCGCTAGAGCGCGATCTTTCCCCATTCCACACCCTCCTCCGGCAAGAACCCTGTGGCCGCGATCGCCTTTGAGCGGGCCGCGTCCCCGTACCACAGAATCGCGGCCACCATCGCGGCGGCCTGCACCAGCGAGGGCCCCGACTTGGCAAGATACCTGCACGTTACCGCAGCCTTGAGACGCGCTGCCCGTGTGCCGGTGCTACATGCATGGATGGCATGCATGCTATGCATTGCTGAATGTGCTGCAAAGCGCAATTCCTGTCCTCCGGTGGGTTCGCGGTCCGCACGATGTGGTGAACGCCACGCGCAGCAAAGCACAGCACAGCACAGCGCAGCGCAGGAGTCACACCGGTTCCCGTCTGCCGCGAAGAAGTGACCCTCCCGGATCGCGCGGACGCCCTGCAGCACAGGGTTTTGGCGGACGGCGTCGCAGCCGTCAGTGGCGTTCCGGGCGTAATCAAAGCCGCAGCATGACACGATGATGACGTCAGGGTCGGCGGCGGCAACTTCCTCCCACGTGACGCGTTTGGACTTTATCTGGCCCCATGGGGCCCGCGGGCCCGGCAGCGTGCCGGAGCGTGCCGCAGCGGAGCACGACGTGTCCTCGTAGCGGCCCTGTGCAACCTGCACGCGGCGGCCATCTGGTGGGGCCGAGCATCACGGTGGTGATTTCACAGCAGTTATGACAGCCGTGGCAGGAGTGCGCTCACAGTGATCGTGTCGGTAGTGGTTGACGGACTGTTCATGCGTACCAATGCTGGACTGTTCATGCCGACCGATCAGGTTCTCGAGCTCGCGTTTTTGCACGCAACACGACCAGCATATTGCACAGCATACAATCCGGTGAATACGTCAGCAAGTGCGCTGCGTCTGCTGAATGACGAACGTGTTTCAGGCGCAAGGCGCGTGCATGGCAGTTAGTGCCACAGACTCTGCGAGCACTGGTGTAGATGGACAGCAATCGATGCTGTCGCACGTACAACACACCGCTGCAGCGTTCCCTCGGCGCTGCTGAGGCCTTGATCTATCACAGTGTAATACACCGCCGCATAGAATGTAGACTGGAGCCATACATGACGGCTGCCAGCTGCTGACGGCATTTTTTTTTGGCCCCCCCCCCCCCTTTTTTCTTTTTTTTCAAAGCCATGGCATGCTGTGCCGGTTGCTTCTGCGCACAGCATGCCAGCACACAGCGCGGATGAGCTCACCTGGATGACCTCTGGGACCCAGTTGCCCGCATCGAACGGCGGGTCGGTCCACTCCAAGATGAATACCTTCTTCTCTGCAAGAGAATCAGGGCATCAGCACAGCACACAGCACACAGCAAGCTCCACGGATAGTGCACACGTGTAGTCTGGTTGTTTTTCGGCATTGCGAAAGGCAGCTGTGGTGGAAAAAAGTACCGATGCAATAACGGCAACACGATAATAATCACACAACAACGACAGCAACACTCCTGTGCCGTTTTGCACAACGATATTCAACAATAATGACCGTTTCTCACATCAGTACAACAGCGCACAGGGACGATGAAGCATCGCACCGGGCAGCCCGGCAGTCGGCCCAACGGCATCAGATATCGCGTGGAGGCCCCCGAGGAACCAGTCCCGAAGCTCCTCGCCCCGCTTCTCCACGCCGCACGCGCGCGCAATTGTCACGCATGACTCTGCCACGTCAGCGAGTGCCTGCGGCTCTAGGCTCACTACCACCGGCGCGCCGGAATCCGCGATGCTGGCCGTGTTGGCCGTGCTGTGCGGCTTGTCGCAGCTGCCGGTGGCGCAGTTGTCTGCCGGAGGCTTGTTCTCCATGCTGTGAACCTCGGCGACTGCAGCAGTGATGGCATGCATGGTGGTACGCATGTTGAGGCATGCATGCTGATTCAGTGCTGGTATGCATGCTGTGGACCTCGGCGACAGCGGCAGCGCGCATAGCGATCTGGGACCCCCGAAATCGGGGGTTTGCGGGCATTCAAAAACCTCGGCGATTGCAGTGATGTATGCATGGTGGTACGCATGGTGGTGGTATGCGTGGTGGTACAGTGATGGTATTCATGGTGGCGCTGTCCACGCAATACCCAGTGGCGGGGTCTCGTTAAGTGCGGCACGCGCCACTTTAATTTCATGACATTATGAGGCACGTGCGCGGATGTGTGTAGCGCAGACGGTCTCATGGGATGATGTGTAGGTCCATACATGTGCTGCGCCGGTCGCATGTGCTGCGCCGGTCGCATGCGCTGCGCCGGTCGCATGCGCTGCGCCGGTCGCATGCGCTGCGCCGGTCGCATGCGCTGCGCCGGTCGCATGCGCTGCGCCGGTCGCATGCGCTGCGCCGGTCGCATGCGCTGCGCCGGTCGCATGCGCTGCGCCGGTCGCATGCGCTGCGCCGGTCGCATGCGCTGCGCCGGTCGCATGCGCTGCGCCTGTCGCATGCGCTGCGCCGGTCGCATGCGCTGCGCCTGTCGCATGCGCTGCGCCTGTCGCATGCGCTGCGCCGGTCGCATGCGCTGCGCCGGTCGCATGCGCTGCGCCGGTCGCATGCGCTGCGCCGGTCGCATGCGCTGCGCCGGTCGCATGCGCTGCGCCGGTCGCATGCGCTGCGCCTGTCGCATGCGCTGCGCCGGTCGCATGTGCTGCGCCGGTCGCATGTGCTGCGCCTGTCGCATGTGCTGCGCCTGTCGCATGTGCTGCGCCGGTCGCATGTGCTGCGCCGGTCGCATGTGCTGCGCCGGTCGCATGTGCTGCGCCGGTCGCATGTGCTGCGCCGGTCGCATGTGCTGCGCCTGTCGCATGCGCTGCGCCTGTCGCATGCGCTGCGCCGGTCGCATGTGCTGCGCCCGTCGCATGTGCTGCGCCCGTCGCATGTGCTGCGCCGGTCGCATGTGCTGCGCCGGTCGCATGTGCTGCGCCGGTCGCATGTGCTGCGCCGGTCGCATGTGCTGCGCCGGTCGCATGTGCTGCGCCGGTCGCATGTGCTGCGCCGGTCGCATGTGCTGCGCCGGTCGCATGCGCAAATGTGACGCGGCGTCGAGCAGTTGCTCGTCGGGGCGTTGATGCCTGGCGCAGGGGTGGGAGATGTGGCATACCTATCTGCAACAGACTGCGCAGCGTGCATACAACTGCATACATGAGGCAGCATGGCAGCGATAAGTGCAGCATGGCAGCGACGACGCAGTCACCGGCAGCGACAACGCAGTTGACTGCAGTCGAGGGCAGGGCCGGCACCTGCGGCTGCAACAGGGTGGTGGCTGGGCACGTTGCAGGTGGTGGAGAGCGCCGCAGCCACGTCTGAGGATGTGGGGGCGCACACGCTGCAGAGGTCCTGCGTGACGATGACGTTGGGCCGCGCCTCGGTCACAGCACGCTTGTCGATGCGGTACAGCGCAAAGCCGGTGTCCACCGAGTCTTGCACGATGGCGTCGATCTCTGCCTGCAAGGCGGTGCGGTCGCTATGCAGGTGTTGCATGGAGATCCACGCAAGCGCGCGGCAGTGGTGCTGGCGCTACGCAGGTGCGAGTTTATCTCCGAAGGGAGCCCAGCACACAGCAGGCAGCGCAGGCAGTGATTATCAGCGCTGTTGATCTATCGCGCTCAATGCGATGGCGCAGCCAGTCACTACAGACTTTGAGGGCAGTGTATCAAAAGGCGGTGGTGTTTTTGGCTGTCCAAGTTGCGGCCAGCACAGAACCTTGTCAGTGCTCAGTACTTGATGATACACACTAGTTGCTGGATTCACACAGTCCCAGAGCAAGCACAAATCGCATGCATGACCACATGCAGCAGCGTGCAGTTGCTGTCAAAGGTATGAGATTACTGAGGTTGTGATTTCAAATCAAGTTGGGCCGTGTGCAGGCTCGGCTTTCTGTGCAATCGCTGTGTGGTGCTCAGGTGGTCGAGCTATTGCCATCGGCGTGCATGCTGCATGCCTGAACATACCCAGCAAAACGATAAATACCGTGCAGAGTTCTGCAAGACGCGCGCAAAGCATGACTCTGTCTGGCCGTTGGTTTATCAACAAGGCCAGGCGACAGCGTCAGCGTTTGACAGCAGGGCCGGGCACTTGCATCGGGGACCGCCGGGTGGGTGGGATGCGAAATGACACGGATATGGGGATGATTTGTACCTGTGTCGATGTGTCCGGGTTGATCGCGGAAGTTGTGACCCGTCGGCAGGTGCCTTGCTTCAGGATGCGCGCCAAGGTGGCCTCGTCTGGCGCAGCGTCGCACTTATGGGTCACGCACACTATGTTATCAGACATGCCCAATCGACCCATAATCTCTGTCGCAGGGGGCAGTAGCGAGCATATGCGCACGTTGGAGGCCATGATTGTACACCGATGTGTCGTTTCGAAAATGCTGGTGAATGCAATGCTGCAGCGACCATGCAAGGTACAGACTGTACATCCACTTGATTGTGTTGTAATTGCATCAGAATCGTGTGTGCGTGTGATACGTGGCCATTAGCCTGCGCAGTGTGCGAAGAGTGGAATCGTGGCGTGGTGTTCACGCCATGCGCATCGCTTCGAAGGGAGCACAAGGCTGCAGCCGGCTGCATAAGGTGGCGTAGTTGCGTGACATCCTTCGCGCTGGGAGTACTCAGGCCCAATTGCGGTCCACAATCGACCTCGCTCGGCAGTGGACCAGTGCATAGATCTGTTTTGCCGCGCTGTGTGTTCTTCTGTTAGCGTGCAATTCACAGCACAGGCTATCGCTATACTGTGACCACTTCAAGTGTGATTACAAAAGAGTGCACGGAAACACACGGAACCATATCTGCCACTGCATATACCACACGAAACGAACAGAATTGCGACCTGCAAGACCCACTGGCCCAGACACGGGCACCCGTCCAACACTGAGTGACCACTTCCAGTTGGCCCGATCCGTGCATGACTGCTCTGCAACATGCGCAGCCATGCAGCTGTGTTTACAGTATGTTGCTTGTAAAGAGGGCCTTTGCACGGGACGCCACGTTCGACTGCTGTGCAGCCCGCACCCCTATAAGATGCCAAGCCTAAAGCGCGTTGCAGAGGGGGAATGCCAACATGTATGCTCAGTCGCTGTCGGCCATTGCGCGTGTGACCGGCAAGCGCTTCATGCCGTGCCTGGACGTGCCGGTGGAGCAGTTCTGAGTGTGTATTGAGCCGTGCTGTGAGCAGCACTAGTGAATAGCGTGTGAGAATGTGTCGAGGGAACTTTTGCGCAATACAGAAGCTGCTGTGTTTCTGTCTGTGTACGGCGCTTGGCCATGATGATTGATTTTTGGTGCATTGCCATGAATCGTGCCTCTGTGTTCTACCACCTTGTGGAGCATACATCTGTAACGTTTCACTAGCCTAAAGCGCTGGCAGTGGTGTTTGTGGCACATAATTAGTTGCCTCCGGCTCCAGATCCAGACCATGCAAAGCTTGAGCTGAGAACACATAAACTGGATGAGGATGGAAGTTGGGTATCACTGCAACGCTGCTGGCTACATTTCTGCTGTACCTGCACGCGTGCCAGCCCGCTCAGGCTCGAATATAATGGGATGTGAGCTGGGAGGCCTCCGGAGCCTGCGGAGGTGCGCTGACGTGGCCTGCATGCATGCGTTTACCGAGTTTGGTGCCCATTGCTCTGGGGCCCAGCGCGTAGAGCAGAACGGTGCTGTAGGTCGTCCAGGAGTGACTGTGGCATATTCAATGCACAACAAAGTCATAACGGCGATGGCTGTGCTCATGTCAGTCGTGTGCATTTCCACGCCGCTAGCTGCCCGCACTCTACCAGGTTGCATGTTCACAAAGCAAGGTATTGTGTACGTTGTGTGATGATTTTGGTATACCCGCACAGTTCCACGTGTATAGTTGCATAGTTGCCTCATCTACCTGGACAAGATCGTGTTGAAAGCGAGCCTGTGTTCCACCCGTTCGACGAACAGCGACCGTCACAGCGTTGGACCCCGCACTCTTATGTAAACCATTGGGTGCGTATGTATGTACTGTTGGGCAAGCTATGTGAAATATTCTGTCTAAACTGCTTGCGTTCAAGGATGCAAGCATACGCGCTTCCCTGGCACTTCGCATTGCTGGCGTTAGCTGGACCTGAAATTCTTAACATTTTTCACCCTCAGTCTTGTTACAGGTCTCACACGACACACTGAAATCGAGGACTCCACTCCTCAGAGAACATGCCCCGGCGCAGGGCTGAACCTGCCACTCCATCAGAGCTGATCCTTCCCGACGACAACGATGAATTGAGACTGAACGCAGCTCCACAGCTCACACCAGAGTCTAACACCTACGGGTCAGCACTAGTTTATGGCTCATCTGCACGCTGGGTACCTGTCTACAATGCCCCGGACCTGCGTGCAGCAATCGTCTCAGGCGTGGCACATATAGAAATACACAGCCACCTAGACTTGACATCTCTGACAGACCTAGCGGACTCTGAAAACCTGTTCGCCGCCATACCCAGTTCAGTCAAATCTATCACTGTGCGCAACTGTCTGCCCCCGATTCAATTGCAGCCTATGCTAGCATCATCATCCGATGCAGTACACACTACATCGAGGAACAACAGTCAACACGCAGTTTACCCACTTCACAGATGTCTTGTTCATGCTCTACTCTCTGTTGGAACTGCTCTTTTTTCAACTCGTATTGGATGATCCATGGTTTGATTGAGCCGTTCGTCATAACCAACTGGTGCTCTCTGTTGTGGAGCTGCTGGACGCAATACAGTATGCCGACGGAACTCAGACAAAGTCAGACATGCTGCAGGGAAATTGTCAGCTGCCAGTGTCCAGTGTTGCACTGCGCGAACGAGATCTCCTTGGAGGGGTTGCACTGTTGCAGCCAAAACCAAGGCAGTGCCTTCTTGTACACAATCACAACGTATTCGCCACTGCAGCTGCCTCGCTGTGGATTGACAACCTGTATCTGCGTGTCGGACCAAAGCCAGACTTCCCAACGGCCATCACCATGAAGCATCTCCAACAACCACAACTGACCCAGCCTCCACCGGGCAAGCTGTGGCTGACAGACATCACCATACAGTCCAATGGGGTCTCTCATTCGATCGGGATTGATGTTCAAACGAATTCCAATGCATATCTACAAGGTGCTCCTCCTTCTCTTCTGCGAGAGCCTCTCTGTCTCCGTTTTGCATGAGCTCATCTGCCGAGATCGCAAGGTACTCTGCATAAGGGCATGCTTGCCATTGCAACAGCATCCGCTTGATGCTCTGCGTACCTGTGCGGTCTGTCAAATCTCGCTCATGTGTCTCTCACAAGGCCAAGAGCTTTGTGCATGATCATCCGATGTTGCAATCTGCCTCCGGTATGATTAGCAGCAGCTCATTTTTCGTGGTGAAGCCCACGCTGCTATCTCCTGTGAAGGCGCAGCAGCGCTGGGCAGCGCCAGGGTGACACGCCTGGACCACCATGCCCTGATTTAACTTCGAAGCCATGTCAAGTGCCACGACTGCAGGCGTCACCTTTGCCCATTTCAACGGCTCGGCGGCCCCTGTCCACGTGGGCCACCCCGCCGGCAGCGCCTCCGTGTCGCTCGTCGGCTGCTCATTCTCAGAGTGCAGCCTCACTCCCAGCCCGGACGCCAGTGGCCTGGTGACTGCGTGGAGCTCTGCTGCGGTCCGCATGCAGCTCTGCTCCGCCTCGGCGTGTACGGCTGACTGGACCGTGCGACAGGCTGACACGGGAGCAGCGGCCGTGATTGCGGACGCAATGCCCATCCCCAGCAGCGCAGCTACGTCGCGCGTGGGTGGCGTGCAGAGCGGCACTGCAGCGCCCTTGGCCGCAGCCGGTGTAGCATTTTTGACCGCTTCGGATGAGTGGCTCTTGCAGACACGCGGGGTGTGGAATGCGGACCTTTTCTGTGTGTCAGCGGATTCTTTTTTTCACACATGCGTACAGCAAAGTGGCATATGGCCCTCGCTCGGTGCTGGCATGGCATTGCTTGGCACCGCTGGCTGTATCCACCGCTTGCGTAGTGTGAATCCACGCAAGGGTTCCGCTGCACAGCTGGCTGTTCAAGACGTGGAGCTGCTGTAGCCCCCGCCCTGCTCAGACAATACAGACCCGCATGTCTCACCAAACCAGGATGGCATAGGAGTAGAACTTGGCCTGGCTGGCAGGTCTTAGCAGGGAACGCATCACTTGCACACGTGCATGGGCAGAGTGAGCAAGCGCCTGGCAGCTGGCATTGGCATGGTCACACAACGGGCTTGACCTGGCGGCGCTGAGGTTGAGCAGACCTGGACCGCTCTGGTATTGACAGATTGGACGAAGAAAGAATACAAGCAGGTGATGCTCGGTGTGCCGTGTAGGAGGTGATTGCTGCATTTGGAATTCGCAGCGAGGACTCAGGGTCGCTGCGTAGCTCTGTGTCCGGCCTCGGCATCAACTTGACCATGAGTCTCCTCATCGCAGCGTCCAGCATTGTCGCACTCGCTGTGCTTGCATACATGGGGCACCGTTTCCGCCGCGGCCGTGACCGCCGCCGGCAGCACCTGCAGCTCCCAGCCTCTGCAGCTGACGCTGCTGGCTCTGGCACACCTGCTGCAGACGAGGTCTGCTCCTACCTCTGCGCGTTTCCTGGCCTTCACCAGACTGTATATTGGCGTGTGCTGTGTTAATGGTCGAGGATGGATGGTGCGCGAGCCTGGGCAGCGTGATGCTGGCTCATTCGATGTGGCACAACTTACATGCTGCCTGTCCTGGTAGGCCTATTGCATAGGTTCCAAACTATGCAGTACAGCCTTGCAGATGCGGTCATCAAACACACGGGTGGGCAGTTCTGCAGTGCTCCATTGTCTGAAGGTGGCCTGGACTGTGTGATTGGGATGGCGGCGCTACCTTGGCAGCACTGGTCGGCGACTCATGGACACAGGTGTTTGTGCAGGACATGACGCAACCTGACTCAGCGCAGATTTTGGGACGAGCCGAAATGGGGCTGTCGGCACGGAGCTCGGCTTAGCAGCTGAGCTCTGCCTTTGGATGGTTCTGACCTGGCTCGCTGGAACCCTGACCTGGCTCGCTGGAACTCTGACCTGGCTCGCTGGGACTCGTGGCAGCACCTGCATGCTCTAATCCAGAGTTCTCTCGTAATGGAAAGATCTGGCTCTGCCGTAACAGAACAGTCGGACAGTAGCTTCTCAGTCCCGCCAGGCTCTTCAATGACATGGATTCGGACTCTCCAGTGTTATTCAGAGCAGTTCCTCGATCTCATGGAGCTTTGACACCCTGTTGTTTGGATTCCTCTTCTGCTTCATTCGACATCTTCTGGACAGCCAGCAGGGTGTGAAGGTGTGGCAAGGTCGGAGATACATGGGGCAAAGTGGTGACAGCAGAGGTACAAGGGGAGTGACATACTTGTCGTTACATCCTTGAGTGGACTGTTGGGTTGCAATCCTCGAGTGGACTGTTGGGTTGCACGCTGCATAACATCCTTAGGCACAGTCCAGCCGGGACGATATAGAAATTGCGAATTACCATAATCTTAATGCGGCTATGACAGTGCCCTTGGCGTTCTCTGGTTGTGATCTACTAGTTTAAACGTGATGTGATGCATCCTGTGCAACCTGGAAATAAGAGGAGTTTGCACATGTGCAACAGCGCAGTCGCACCAAAGTCTCCTAATTTGTAGGTAACATGGTCCAGAATGTTGTCGATTGTCCAGTGTGGAAGTGTGTGAGGTAAGTCCGTTTCTCCATGTTCTGAACTTGCAGATCTTGTTTCTGTCACACCATGTCTTCTGGTGTTGTCCGTGCTGTTCAGGCAGTTTCCTGCGTGCACTCTGCAGCGCCCTGGTGACAGCACGTACACAGCAAATTCTAGCCACGAGGCCACAAAGCTTCATGCTGACAGCAGGCAAGCATGGCATGTGCAATCAATGTGCCCACAGCATATTCCGCAGGGAAGGCAAGCAGATTTGCATCAGCAGATTTGCATCAGCATCACACAGCCTGACAGCAATGCCAACAGATGCTGGAGTACAGCTGGAAACAGCATTACATGGGGTGTATGGTGCCTAATGTGGTAACATAGTGATGTATAGGTGAACCTCTCAGTGGCGACGGGGGCGTCTCTGTTCCGCACCCCGCTGTCTAAGCCCATTTTACATTCGTTGTACGGGCACCCGCCTCGAATCTACAGTTTGGAATAGGAGAAATTGTATACACGCACACCTTACGACTTGAGAATCACGGGACCGCTCACATGTACAAGCCCTGTGGTCCGACACAAGCCCATGGCCTTGTGCAAGGCTGCAAACCGCCCTGAGTGTCAGGCAGCAGCTATTGAAATGTCATGCCCTGCCTAAATCTTGGCCTCGGTCGAGCGGGCTGTACGTACATGCTTCTCGATGCAGGAGCAGCACTCTTATACATGTTCGGTCGGATCGGGTGCAGATTTCTTGTCCGTGTGATGCCCTTCAGTATCTGATAAGCCGCATGACCCAGCTGCCAAAGCTGCCTCCGACTCGCTTGAGAATGCCAAAGTTGGCTGGGCGGTCTCTCCAGACATCGTAGTGCGACGTGATCTTGCCTTCACTGTTCAGCTTGAACGTTGAGTCGCACTCGATAACAACATTGCGACTGCCCAGGACATACTCCTGAACGTTGTAGACCTTGAGTACTGAGTTGCCATCTGAGTCTGGGCCCTCAAACGTGGACTCCTTGTTCTCCACTTTCACAGACTTGAACATCTTGGCAACGGCATGGAACTGTGGCTTGATGTTCTTTGGGGTGTGAACGTGGAACAGGTTATCATCGAACACTGCATCTGCACTGTATGCCTGCACACAACTTGCTGCCTTGAACATACAGCCTGACTGGTGCTGTCCAGGACATCAGACACACTGAACTGCCCTTCTCCTGCAGACTCTTGTTGGACAGGAGACCATGCTGAGGCCACTGGCACAGCAGCAATCTTATTGGACAATGACCCCGGTTCTCGTGTCGTCTACTTATTCACCGAAGAATTCAGCATCCAGCCTGAGGTGCGTGAATCGCATGAGGTAGTGAGTGCGCTTGTACGTAATACCACACGTGGCCAGCCCGAGGTCTTACACGACGTGACGCACATCGTCGATGATTTGATCCTGCTCCTTTGTATCTCGCGTCTCGTACTGTCTCACGAAGTTCGACAGCACCTTATTTACCACCGGATTTGAGCTGGTGTCAGCGAGTGGAGTGGCAGGCTTGCCTTCGGCGTCAACGTTGGGCGCGGAAGCAGATGCCATATGTTGCCTTGCTGCGAACTCAGATGTATGCCGAAGGTGCAGACTGCCTAAACTCGCGACGTTTTTTTCCAAAGCTGAGGCGCAATGTCTTGTGAGCATTCGCGGCAGCGACCTGGTCGAGCAACCCAGTTACTGTTGTATGCAGAACGTCGAGCAGTCACGCGAACGAACATCAAGAGCTTCATACGCCGGGGAACGCAGGAATGAGCCTTATCCGTACCTCTTGCTTGATTTATTGCCAGTGATCGTTGTGTAATCAGTGCTCGAGCGATAACAGCTTGTGCGGTTGTGTTTTCTTCTGCTGCATCAGCCATGCAGCGGATTGATGCAGCATGCACATGCACGATGCCTTATGTTTTATGGTTCAATAAGCACCACGCAAGTCCCTCTGCCAACTGTCGCCGACCGGCCAGACATCTTCAGAGCCACAACTACAGCTGCACTCGTAGACACACAGATGCGTAGGCATCTGCCGCAGAATCGTCCACCTAGCGTGGCATGCGCAGGTTGGAGTCGAAGGTACTCGCATTTTGTACACCCATTTCGTTTAGTAACAAAACACTGCACTATAAGTTTGTTCATCGGTCAGAAGACTGGCATAGCTTTTCGATTCTGAACGCAATCAGATCAGTGGTGTATTGGTGCCGGTATCAGTAAGATTGAGGGCTTCTCAGCCCAGGTACTGCGTTCCGGACGTTTACTTCCGACTTGCCCAGCGGGTTATCTGAGCTGGATTGCCACCAGGATGTCTCCATCCGCAGTGTCGCGCGCGACACGTGTTTTCGCTCCTCGTCCGAACGTTGGCCCCCACGTAACGTCAGCACAATGGCTATTTGCCCAGCCTACATCGCGCCCTTTTTCAACAAGGTGAGCATTTTCGATGATTCTGCCAAGGAAAATTGCTGCTGTCTGCATCGGTGCCGCTTGTGTGCGGAGCTGAAGTGACACGGTGTGGTGCAGGTGGTGCCGCAAGCCCCTAGCATCGCGCGTTCATGCAGTCAAGGTGCGCGTTAACCTATGTAACTATTGCATAAATAGATCGAGAGTTTTCTGATGCGAGTTGGCCGTTAGCAGTCCAGTCAAAGCGTGCAATGCTGGTTTTGCCAGTCGAGAGATGCAGCATTTACCAACCCCAGCCATCATGTCTTCGTAGGACTCGGACCGCAAGGCTTCTGATCCTGACTCAGTTACAAAGCAATATGGTCTTGAAGCGGGAATTTTTAGCGCATTCAAGAGTGGCTCAGGAGCTGCGACTGCGAAGGATCTTCTGAAGCGATATGGCAGTGCATATCTGTTGACCTCCATAACGCTTGCAATAATATCTTTCACACTCTGCTATGTCGCTGTTGATGCTGGAGTGGACGTTCCCAGCCTACTGACTCGCTTGGGCTTGTCTGTGAGTGCAGACAGTGCCTGGGACAAAGGCGGTACTGCAGCGCTCGCCTATGCGGCACATAAAGCACTATCACCTGTGCGATTCCCGCCAACGGTAGCTCTGACGCCGCTCATTGCGCAGCGAATGGGTAAATCTGATCGTGGAGATGGTTCTGCTTTAGATGATGGTGATAGCAGTCCTGAAAAGGATAAATCGAGCTAGGCAAGCTCATCTGTGCTCTTCAAGGTGGAGTGCATGTGATGCACATTTTAGTTCCCTTTTGCTGCTTTTGCGGTACTTTGCAGTTGCTGATTGCCACGATGACATGCGCATCACATGTTGCCAGTGTACTCAATTAACAGGCAATCGCAATGTTGCAGAGTTCACGTGTTCTACAACTGATTTATGATTTCTTTGACGTCAAGCACATGCTCAGCGGTAGAGGGACTGTCGGCAGGGTGGTGAGTAGTGCAGGTTGTGCCATTTGTAATTTTGTTTGCAGTACTTGTAAATCCTATTTCATGGAACCTGAGCATCAACTCGGAATGAAACCGCGAACATCAGCTCCGGAGATTGTGATGCCGCCAAGCCTGGTCGAGATGTTGGGTGTGAGGGCGCGCCTTCTCGAGTTGAGGTCATGTACATCTAGGTGTACCTACGCCACTCACGCGTGGCAGCTGGCCGGCAGACGATGTTGAATCAGGCTATAGCAACCGCCGATGAGGACTTGTGCCTGCTGCGAAAATCGATCACACGTGCTGCACACAATTGTATCTCAATGCAGCCAGCTACATGAGACATATTTGCTATCAATAAACACCGTTGGGATGTGGTATTCATTATCAGTACGAGTCGGGCGTGGCATTCATGAAGAGGCGTTGATTGAACGAACGTTGATTGGCAGATCTCACGAAAGTAAGATATCACCGATACTCGTGTTTTGTGATGGGGTGTAGGGTGGCCCCGTTCGCCGGGCTGCTGTAGACGCTACTCTGCTCGCGTAGGCCGAGTTGATCCAGAAGCACCGCGCACAATGCAGACGCGACGCATGCGGTAACATAATACATGTAGCTGCCATCAGCTGCAGATAGGGCAGGTCGGTATTGTGCCCACGGCATTCTCAATCTTGTAGCTCTGCCTTTGACCTCTATTCGGCGGCATGGCTTTTAAGAGACCCAGCTCCAAGCAAGCAGCTTTAATCCCCTCTGGCTACCTGCGATGGGGAGAGGTTCACACCTTGGCTACCGATCTGGGGATTCTCACTCACGTCTGCCATGATGAGGATGGCATCTACACTGGCGCTGTCAAAGCAAGCAAATGGGAAGTGCGACGCTGGGAGATTGCTAGCGCACAGTGAGCTCCCATAGTCATCAATGGCTCTGCCAGTGTCATCCTGCGATTCTCTTCTTGCCAAAGCTGGGCCATTAGTCGTAGTCCTGCACAGGTCTACCTTGATTGCAGCATCAGAGGACCACATCGCCATGAAATGCTTCGAGGTCTGCGGAGAATATGTCTTCATTTGCTTTGCCAATGGCAAGGTGGAGGTATATAATAAGGGTACTCAGGCACCAGTCAGAAAGCCCATCGCTGCGCACGGCTCAGAAATCAAGTTCATTGCTAAAGGGCGCAATCGCGTTATGTACACAGCAGACCTTGAAAATCAGGCGCGAGGCCTTGATCACAGCGTGCTATGTGTGCACAGGCGTCACCTGCGATTGTTTCTGTCCCCCGTGATCTGAGACAGAACAGCATTGGCAGTCTTGAAGCATCAAGTCCAAATGAAGAAGTAGCGGGGTCGTCATTGTCAGAATGGATGTCACATCCCCTTAGTCACAGTGCCTGACTTGGTTCTGGGCTCTGGGGGGCTTCAATCTGCTTGTGTTAGAGACAGCCCATGCCAGAGCTGCTCTGGTATCATGTACCAAAGACCCGTATTTACATCTTCAGACCACGATGCAAAGCATTGTATCAGCTGGCAGCAATGTGCAGGTGCGTAGTTGGCACGCGCTGCCAGAGAAGGTCGAGTCTGAGCAATCATTGGGACCCATCTCCACATGCAACGATGCTACAAAACAGGTCAACTGGATCATATGCACAGCTTCAAATGGATCCGCTGATGACAAGGTGCGCTTTCTACGACGAGCCAGCCCTTGTACAGAACATTTCATCGCCTGGCGTGCATTCAAGCAATGATGCAGCTTTTTACATCGGACAGCTGTGGGATCCAGACTGTAACAGGTGGTGAGACCACATGTTGATTCCACCTTGCCTGCCAGCATTTTGATGCACAGAACAACATGTTCTGATTACCGTTGCTAGTTTTTTGCGTGCGCTTGGTTGGGCAGCTTTGCAGAGATGTGGACAGCACCACCACACAGTTTTGGGGCATACATGCACACATCAAGCATTCTCTTGCACAAGCTTTCAGCAAGACGAATGGCCTGCAGTCTCATGCACGGCAGTCTCATATCATTGTCAGGTCACGAAGGACATGATCAAGACACAGTCCTGCATGCTCAGGTGTGGGCTGGATCCATGGACGGCAAGGTCTATGTGTATGACGTTGGAGATACAGGGGAGCTGTCAAACATGCGAGCACTGTCACACGAGTCGATGAAAACAGGCGTGCGGTGTCTCGTCGAGTGCAATGGCTCGGTGTACAGTGGATCAGAGGATGGCCGCATCGCAGCATGGGACCTGTCCAGTGAGAAGTTTCGCTCTGCTGCGCCTGTGCACTCCAACATTGTCTCAGCTCTTTGCAGCGTCGGAGACCTGGTACGGACCACGAAGACTTCGCCTGATCGATTCTCATCTACATGCAGCAGTTTTGAGCCTTGGAATTCATCCAAATGACTCTCGATTGTGGTACTCGAGTCCAACAGTTTACTTGAGTCCAACATTTGAGTCGTAATCACACTGGAAGCAAACACCTCATAGCTCACACACATAGCCGACAGGAAAAGCGTCCGCTCAAACGGCTGAGTACGTCGTTCAGAGTACCAGCGATGTCCTGATGTTTTTTGCTTGCGTGCAGTTGTGGTCAGGTGGGCATGACACAAAAGTCTGTGCCCTGGACGACCGCTGCTCAGTGCTCTACCAGGTCGGGGTGCTCAAGGACAGTGGGGAGGTTGCACAAGCTGGCGGGACCAAGGCGATCGTTCGTGCTGGCTGGAACGTGTGGGTGTTTGGCACCAAGGGTATCAGCATATATAGCCCTGATTGTGTCATAGACCCATTGGTGCGCCAGGTGCGGTTCTCGGAACCATGTTGTGGTGTAATGCAGCATGTCACCATACAGCATGCCGATGAAACTTGATGCCCAGATACATGATAGCAAGCACCACGTCCCGATCAATGTCAACATCAATCATTCAATCACGGTCAGAGTTGCACTTTGTTTTGTGGAAGGAGGCCCTGCCGACTGCAGCAGGATCTGTGTGACGACAGATCATGATGTGGTGGACAGCTCCTCCTTCCGCAGGACAGAGTGCAATTCTGTCCAAACTACCAATAAATCTCAATCTACAGCCCATTGGCTGTCGAGTGTGTATCTCCTTGCAAGCGTGCATAGTGAGGATGCAGCTAGGGATGGGACAGCAGATGCCATGCTGTGATGCATCAAAGCATGTCGCCATACAGCATGCTGGTGCAAAGCATGACGCCATACAGTATTTCAGTGTAAACAATGTTGCCGTACAGCATGCCGGTGGAACTTGATGCCCAGATGCATGGTAGCAGTTACGGTGTGCACTTCTGCACCGGCGTTTGACAGATGGCATGGCCGGTTTGCATCTCAGAAACAGGCCATGACCCCATGCTGTCTTTGCTGTTAAATTTCCCAAGCTGATTTGGCAGTGTGGCCGTAAGTCCAGGTGACCTTGTTTGTTTTCTTAGTGCCGATGATTGGCACCAAGAAGTGCACCAAATATGACAGGAGCTGGTTTCTGCATGTGCTCATCACTCATACAGCGCAGCCATGAGTCACTGTTCCCACCCAGCTGGCAGGTGTCCAAATGCGTGTTCCTGCTGCGCTGCTGTGCACCACGTGTCTTCAGTCGCCTGTTCCAGCCACAACTTCATGTCTGGCAGGTCGATGACGCACAAGCTGCACTTGACCGGCTGCACAGGCAGCTGAATGCGAAGGACGCAGCATTGGACCGAAAGCAGAATGAGCTGGAGGACTCACGGAGTGCTCTTGTGCGGGACCAGGAGCGGTGGGAGGGCCTCGCTGCGCAGCAGCAGGAGGCTCTGGACAAGATGAAGGTCGAGCGGGATGATGCCGTCAGGGACAGCCGTGGACTCAGGGACGAGGTACTGCTCTCTCTCATCTGCTGTATCATCTGCTGTATCATCTGCTGTATCATCTGCTGTATCATCTGCTGTATCATCTGCTGTATCATCTGCTGTATCATCTGCTGTATCATCTGCTGTATCATCTGCTGTATCATCTGCTGTATCATCTGCTGTATCATCTGCTGTATCATCTGCTGTATCATCTGCTGTATCATCTGCTGTATCATCTGCTGTATCATCTGCTGTATCATCTGCTGTATCATCTGCTGTGGGAGTTGTGCCCAATGGCTCTTCGCGCCATGGGCACCTTCGCAGTTGCAGGATGTTTCTTCCAAAATGGCGTTGCTGCTTCCTGCACCCTCACAGTTCCTATGAAGATTGCGGCTGCAGCGCAAGAGTCTCAGCTGACGCATGCAGCTGCTCCAGCCCGCCGGGAGCTCATGTCTTTTCTGGTGCTGCTGGCTGATGTTCCTGACTTGCTGCCTCCTGAGTTTGACTGTCGTCAGCTGTACAAGCCGTGAGTAGCGGTCTAGGCTCATCACTGGTCAGCGTACACGCACGTGTACCTAGCGATTGTGTGCCCTATTGTGGTTTGGTTTGGATGTTGTCCATCGTGACGGACACAACAGTCAACAAGCCTCGTGGAGGGTGGCCAAGGTTCACCCACTGTGTCTGCGGAATTCAGGTGGAGAACCTGGCCACGGAAGTCAGCCGGCTGAAGTCTGAAGCCAAGTCTCAGGCTGCCGAGAAGCACGGGGTGTGATTCTGTCCGAACGGAAAGAACTTCTGAGCTAGTGGTACAATTGTGTAACCGACAACCACACAACGTTGGCTTTGTGTTCATGCCAGGTGTACAGTGAGCGGAAATGTCCCATGTGTGGAACTGTGTAGCCCGTTGCTATGCTCATGCTGATGCATCTGGATCATGCAGGTCGTAGCTGAGCTGGACGCAGCCAAAGCAGCAGCTGGAGAGCAGGCTGGCAAGCTGGCAGAAGACCTGATGACGAAGTCGCAAGAGCTTGCTGCAGCTCGGGCACGCTGTCAAGCTGCAGAGGAAGGCGCAGAGGAGACACAGCGTGCCCTCGAGCAGGAACGGGCCAATACCCAGGCACAGATGGACGCAGCAGCTGCTTCTGAAGCGCGCTGCGGCGAGCTCGAGGCTACTGCGGCGGGCACGCTGGCCCTGCTGGAGGCTGCACAGGAGGTGTGCAATACAAGCACGGGACTTATGCCGACTCACCAGTGTCACCAATGAGACTGCAATTATCTGGGCACATTCAGGTGCTGCAAGCAGGGCACTACAGATGCATGCGACCTTAAGATACCTTGTGTGGAATCCTCGCTTGTTAGGCTACACCAAAGTGTTTTTTTTCCATACGACACAATTGACAGTGTAGTCCAGCCTAGATGCCAATGTACTTTCTACCTGGATGCCGCTGTGATGCCAAATGTGTGGTATCGGCTGTTGTGGCTTGGTATGTGACCAGAGCTCCTACGCAGGAGCTGCAAAAACTCAAAGAGGACGCAGCAAAACAGCAAATGGCACAAGCTGGTGAGAGCGCTGCATTGAACGAGCAGCTTCAGGCATTACAGAGTCAGCTCCAGGGCGTGGAAAGCGCCCTGCAGGAGGCCAGGGCTGATGGGGAAGCACATGCCACCCGCGTCACGGAGCTCGAGAGCGACCTTGCGGCCAAGGCTGCGCTGCTGGATGCCAGTTCAGCTGATGCAGGTGACAATGCAGCAAAGCTGAAGGAGCTGCTGGAGCAAGGCAAGGTGCACGAGGCCCGCATTCAGGAGCTCACAGCAGAGCGGGACGCACAACAGGCAACAGCTGATGCAGCAACACAGCAGCTAGAAGCTGCGAGGGAGGAGCAGAAGCAGCGGGCGGCAGCGTCCGACGCAGAGGGCGCAGAGCTGCGGCAGCAGCTGGCAGCGGCTGAAGCGGCAGGGGAGGCGGAGCGGAAGGAGCTGCAGGCGCAGCTGGCTGCGGCGATGGCGGACGTGGAGGGCGGGACAGCACAGCTTCGGGAGTTGCAGGCGGCACAAGCCGCTGCTGAGGCTGCTGCAGGTGCGGCACCAGGGCTGGGAGTCATCGTTTCCAGCTGATGTATGTGCTGCTGTAGAGTTCATCCACTGTACTGTGACACGAGAGTTCTTGTTACAGCATGGCTACAGCGCATGCTGGTTTGAGGGTGGTATGCACAGAAGTAGCATGGATTGCGCATAAGTGCTTGCAATTATTGCCAGCTTGTGTCCCTGACCCCGCACACGAATGACCACAAGCCAGGGGGGCTGATTGTGGTGTTACGGCATTGGTCAGGGAGTTGGATATGGCGCGAACACAGCATGTGCTATAACACATCTATGCACCCAAGTTGCATGCTGAAGGTGCCGTGGCATGTGTAGAACAGCTGCAGTCTGACTTCGACAGCAGCAAGGCAGAGGTGGAGGCGTTGGAGCTGCGGATAGCAGAGCTTGAGCGTCAGCTTCATGAAGGCAATGAGAGCTCTGTGGCTGCCTCAGAGGTTGGGCCCGCGCTGGAATACATGTGTTGGTTGCATATTATGATTTGGTGAAGCTTGATCAAGCAAACTGAGCGAGCGAGAGCGTGATAGTTTGGTGATTGTGCAGGTCAGTGAGGGTCTGAAGAAGCAGCTTGACGAAGCTGCAGCCCAGAATGCGGAGTTGAGGAAGCAGCAGCAGAACCTACAGCAAGCACTGGACGCACGCTCAAGCGAGCTGCAAGCTGCTGAAGCTGCACACGAGGCAGCAAAGGCAGGCCATCAAGATGCATCCGCTGCTCAAGAGGTGCTGTCTGCCTCCATGTCTCGCACGCAGGCGGAGCTTGCAGCACGGGATGATGAGCTAGCTGCTGCACGAGAGGAGCTTGTAGCAGCCCGGGCGAAAGAAGCTGATGTTGCGGAAGAGTTGCAGCGAGCACAGGGAGCTGCTGCTGCAGCAGGGGAAAGGAATGAGGCGCTGCAGGCAGAGCTACAGGCAGAGAAGGCAGCCCGCAGTGATGCCGATGCTCAGATTCGCTTACTGGAGGAGAGCATCTCTCAACTTCAGGTGCTGAGGTCCTACTGTTTTTGTCGTTTGTGGTGGTCCTGACTGGATGGCCATGCCGTTCATTGGTCAGGTGCCATGGGAGGCTGTTGGTGGGATACCGAGAGGCTGAAGAAAGAGATAGCGGTGGTTCATGGCCAGTATTGTGTTGGAACTGTGCAGGAAGATAATGCACAAAATTCGAGGCTCCTTGAAGGATTGCAGGCAGAGCAGTCCAAAGTGCAGAGTATTGCAGACGAACTCTATGCGGCAAAGGCCGAACTTGCAGATCAGCTGCACTCTGCCAATGCAGCTCGAACTTCGTGCGTTTCAACCTGCTATTGACAGCCTCTTTGACCGGTTCAAGGTGCTGGCTGTTTCTGCTGTGTGCCAGGCTCCCCTTTGGGCCTCACTGCTTGGCTAAGCGCTTCCTCAGAGTCACAAAGTTTGGTGCAGATGTAGCCTTGCTTGGGCAAATACATCCGTGCATGTGATGTGATCACCAGTAATAGAATGTGGGTCCCAGCCGTTGTCCACAAATCTTGTCCATCGTTGGCTTTGCGATGAACAAGCTTGTATGTGGTACAGGATGGAAGAGGAATTGCGAGGTCAGCTTGAAGGGCTGAGTACCGAGAGGGATAAGCTGTCTGGTTCGCTGCAGCATCTCCAGGAGGAGCATCGGCTGCTGATGCAAGCACAATGTGCCGACAAGGACCTTCTGGAGGTGCATAACACAGTCATTCGATGTGCTTTGCTGTGCATAGTTTTGAACTGACTGACCGCAGTTGTCATGCGGGCCAGGGTATCCCTGACAGAGTGCCCAAGCTGGCTGCACAACTTGGTGCCCATGCCCGCAGGCACCTGCCACCGCTGTTCTAGGCAGCAGACATGATGTGAATCCAGGCTGGCTACTCCGTGCTTACTTGGGAGTTCGGCCCCCTGTCCTGGGTGCTGTGTCCTTGCCAGGCAGTGACAGCAATTGCTGAGATACCAGCGTTGATTGCAGGAGATGCGGCAAGACCTGGAGGCGAAGCGAGCTAGCCGTGACGGCCTCGAGGCGGAGCTGCTCACGGAGCGCACTGCTGCACAGAATGCTGCTGCTGCTGCAGAGACACAAGCTGCCAAGCTACGATCGCTGGCGGAACAACTTGGTGGCGTTCAGGTGCCCCGAGGCTGCATTCTATTGTGCTCTGTTCACCCTAAGCTGCCCGATTGTGCCCGAAGAGTCCATGATCATGCACACAGTCTTGCGGTCCAGCTGGCATGCAACACCTGAGGCATAGGAACATCGGGAGCTCGAGAGTAGACATTCGGAACAAAAATTCATCACTACCTTCGGGACTTGTCCTGAATCTGTCCTGAATCAGAACATGTTCTGATCCAGGACAGTCATGTCAGAGCATGATTGTGTGATTCAGGACAGTCATGTCAGAACATGGTTGCAGGAGGAGCTGAGCAAAGAGAAGCAGGGACGTGTGGACGACCGGCGGCAGCTGAAGGAGGCGAGTGACAAAGCTGGTGCTCTGGCCTCAGACCTGGAGGGCGAACGCGGCGCCCGCCGGCAGCTGCAGGCAGCAGAGGCGCGGCTGCAGGCTGAGCTGGCAGGCGCGAATGCAGCGCTGGACGAGGTGAAGCGCCGGGCGGCAGAGCAGGCAGCTGCCCTTGAGGATGCACTCCGGCTGGAGGAGGCGGCGCGGAGAGATGCAGAGCGCACGCTGACGACTGAGAGGGAGGATGCTGCAAAGCGGCTGGAGCGAGAGTCCGCGCGGCTTGTGCAGGAGCAGGTAGGCTGGATGTGCTGTGTGGTTTGGGAAGGGACTTGCGTGGCCTTGCTGTGTGTGGGACACGACTGTGCTGGCCTTTCTGTGTGGATAGGGCAGCAACCAGGCTGGCGGTTCTGTGTGGTGTGTCTCTGTGGGGAACAGAGTTGGCACCATGATGCAAGCAGAAAAGAGAAACGCCGGCTGGCGCTCTGCTCCAGTGGAATCAAACTCTCTGAAATATTTTTTCTTTCCTTTTCTTCATCAGTGTCAAGGTGTGGTTGCGTTGCAGGCAGAGGCGCAGGCGCTGCGGCACGAGCTCGAACGCGTCCGTGCGACCGAGTCGAAGTTGAGGGAGGAGTGTGCTGCTCATGTGCAGAGGCTGGCTCTCTGTGCAAGCGAGAAAGCAGAGCTGCAAGGTCGGGTGTGTCAATCAGCTCGTGGCTGCGTTAACCTTGGTCAGAACCCATCTAGACAGATGCAGCCATGTCATGACTGCTGGCGCCTGTTGACTTGCATCACTTTGTGTTGAGTCTGGACGTGCCAGACTCACTGACACAGCCTCGGGATCCACCAGGTTGATGCAGCCATAGACTGACTGCTGGCTCCTGTTGAGTAGCGCGGCTTGCCGTAGATTCTGGATGTGCCAGACTCACTGACACAGCCGAAGTGGTCATCTGTGACAAGGCAGCTCTTTCTCAGGGCCCATTGCGCCATGCCAGCATTACAGCCAGTCCAGCTGTGCTACAGGGAATGCACAGCTGGACTGGCTGTAATCATACCCCTTGTGAATAGTTTTACAGTGAGCAGCGGGAGGGAGGTCCTGGCCCATGTGTTGATGAATCATGGCTGTGCCCAAGTGCAGGTGCAAGCTTTGATGGATGGCAGGCACCGCCTGGAGGAGCAGAGTGCTGAGGCTCAGGGCCGCATCTCCGAGTTGCGAGACCAGGTGGAGCGCGCACATGCTGCAGCTGCAGAGGAGCGCCAGCGGGCACAACGGGAGATCTCGGCCCTGCACAGCGACCTGAACTCCATTGCAGAGGAGAGGTACCAGCTACAGGCATGCTTCTGCGCCAGTGCTTGGTCTGTGAAGTTGTTCTGAAGAACTGAGCTTGTTGTGCTACACGGTGAGTGCAGCTGACGGTGTACCGGGACGTGTATGCCATCGTTTGAAGAGCACTCGTGGGCGTACGCGGCGTTGGATGATTGCTGTGTCCATGCCCTGTGTTGAGCACAGCCGGTGGACACCACTGGTCGGCTCACCAGGGGTTGGCTCGGAAGTCGTTGCCATGTAAGCCGACCAGTGGCACATCCCTTGCCACTGGTTGGCTCAATTGGTTGACTCAATTCGTCCTACCAGCAGATCAGATGAGCAACAGCCTGCAACACTGGATGGCTTGTGCTGAGCCTCAACTGCACTGATGTGGCTGCTGCAAGACCACCATATCTGGTGGATGCATTCTGTGAGGCTTGCAGTGCGTCCGCAGTGGACTGACGCCTCAAGTGACACGCATGGGCTTGTCATCGCAGATAGCTTTGAAGGCTGCCCAGAAGCAGTTGGCAGCAGCTCCTCCGCCCGAGACAATGCATCGTCTTGGAGAGTTGGAAGGAGCCCTAAACCAGGCCATGGACGATTACCAGCTGCTGCTGAAAGAACTGGGTAAAATGCGGACTGCTGCGAAGAGAAACGGGGAAGAAGTCGCTGACAGAGATGCAGAAATTCAGGACTTGAGGCAGCAATTGCAGCATGCCCTGAATGATGCCGCTCAATGCAGGTGTGATCATGAATGCATGGCTCCATGACAGTCCTGCAGGGGCAGGAACGCAAGCAGGGCTACCAACTGGTGCAGATGTTGTGCCTGTCCACGATTGGGTGCAATTTTGGGAACATAATTGGAGACGACATAACTGGACTGAGCAATGTTGCATTGAAGAACTGCTATTTGCATACAGGGAAGAAGTCGAGAACACAAGGGAGCTGACCAATCAGTTGGAAGCCAAGATGCATCAGCTACGGATGGAATTGGATAGAAAGCAGCAAGAACTGGCTGCTGGGGCAGTGCATGAACCGTACAATTCGCATCACTATGGGCAACCTGTGAGTGGAACTACACTGCCACCAGTGCGGCCAAATCGGTCTGCAGAACGAGCAAGGATCATTCCTCCAACCGGATTTACATAATTTTTCGAAGTCCAGTCAACACTGATCCTGTTGTAAATTATTCGCTGACACAGCACCACGGCCGCCTACATGGTCATTTATGAGAGGGACATTGAGCGCAGGGCTCAGTAGCCATATGCTGATCACATGAACCCATCCATGCCGTGCAGAAAGTGCTCATGCTGAATGGGCCTGGCATGTGCTGGCATGGCTTTTTTTCATCAAAGACAGAATTGCATTTATGACTCCCCTCTTCTTGTCTTTGGTCCCAATCAGGTCCACGGATAAAAGTTTGGAAATAGCACTAGCCCTGCCCATGCCCAGACTGTGCAGTGCACCAGCACAAGCTTGCCTTGGATGCCTTGCTTCCGGGTCAACACCTCGGCCATGTACCAGTACAAAGCTAGGCATGTCGTGACAAATCTTGTCACAACCTGCAGTGTCAAAATCTCATTCAATGGCTCAACAGATTTTAACAACCGGTATGTACCGACAAAGAGCCTTTGTAGCATCAGGACCCCTCACCAATGCACAAAGACATAAAATACAGCAGGCCGCACCCAAGATACATATGTGTGCCACCGGGTGTGTACTGAGGGTCCTAATAGCCATGGCCATGAGCGGCACGAGGCATAATCTCCACAGTTTGCTCAGCACGAGCGTGTGCTCCCACTGCCGCACAGGTCCGTGTATCAATACCATGTGATGACACTGGAAGGCATACACACCTGGATATGCATGAACACTGCCGCAATCAGCAACATCGCCGCCAGCTGCACAACAAAAACAAACCCTGCATCCGCGTAGAAGCCGGACTTCAGAGAAGGTCGCCGTTTCGAGCGCGCCGAGCGGGCCGCAGCATTCCTGTCAGTTGACTCAGGAGGGGCATAGGCGGGCAGGATCCGCTCCAGCAGCAGACTCATGCGTGCCTGCAGCCGCGCCGGGCCAAGCCGGCCGAGAGTCGCTGCTCTTAAGACGTCTCGATGGACATAGCTCACGACGGCTGCAGCTCCAAACAGCAGAGTCGGGGCAGCCAGTAGAAAGTTAGGTATCTGCAGCAACTCAGCAGTTTAGCCCATGGTCCGCTGTTGTGATAGGCACAGACCGATGCTGCTGCCACCATACTGCACGCACCGGGACACAGTCGGCAGACACGTAGTGTGAGGCAGACACGTAGAGATGTTGTTACTCAGCTCATGGTGTAACACATGGATGGGCTCCACATTGGCCGCAGAGCACCAAAGCAGGTGTCAACAAAGGGCCACCTGTGCAAGCCCACACCCAACACGTTCAACCAGGCCTCACACGCAACACACAAATCAGCAGTAAGCGAACACAGAAGGAGGAGCTGGCATGCCTGGTCTGCTCTGTAGTACTTCAGGAATCCGACTCCCCAGTACTGCCCCTGAATGAAGGAGTATAGGCTCGGGCCGCCTTGCACGCAGTATGGCCTCGGCTCAGGCACCTCTTGCCAGGCTGCAGTGGTGCAGAACTGTGTGTACCCTGCAGCACCAGGCAAGTGTTGCCTTCACATGTACTGAGAAAAGTTACAGAGGTATGCTCCACAAAGTGGTGGAACACAGAGGCAAGCAAGCATGGAAAGCATCAGAAACATGAACCATGGCCGAATGCCGTACACAATCTGAGACAAAACAGCTTCAGCATTGAGCTACAGTTTCCTCCTTCGAGCATATATGTACTTGCTGCGGCCAGACAGCTTGAGAGCCTGACTTTCTAACGCGCAGGACTGCACCACGGTGGAACTGCATATGCAGCGGTGAGCATTTCCATGCATGCCAGCCTTATGCTCTGCCACATTGTGGATGAATGTGTACAGAACTGCAGTTCTACTCACAAATATGCGAACCAAATCAGGCATATGGTCATGCAGAATGCTATGACACGGGTGGATGAGGGCTCAGGTGCATCACGGTCCCCGCCATGCACTCGCCACGCTGGCAGTCCGGGTACAGAGAAGAGTGTCAACGCAACTACATTGTGCGACTTCTCTGTACACGGACTGCCAGCATGCGAGTGTAAACTGAACTGCGGTGTTTGCCCTGACTTGTTCACGATCAGAGCAGTGTGGTCTGTCTGGTTTGGCCACCGTACTGCGTGCCGCCAGTGGTCATGACAGGCATGCAATGCTTGCAGGAGGTGCGTGGTGCAGAGGGTACAATTGTCATGCAGAATGGTGCCGTGCACAGTGGTGGAGCAGTAGCGCACCCCGCTGCAGCACGGCTGCAAGCACCGCAGCCATCACGAAGAGACCGGCTGAAGCCCGCATGCATGCAGACGATGCTCGGGCCCATGACAGCCGGCCCGCGGCTGCATGGCCAACTGACTCCAGGCAGTGATACAGGAGGAATCCCGCATTGATGATTCCTGCACGCTGCATGTGCGCCTCAACTTAGGTGTGCAGTTTGAATGCGGTGAGCGTTCAGGTGTGTGTGCGTTCGTTTGAGATGCAGTGAGTGAAAGATGGGAGCGAGCCATGGGAGCACACCATTGGAGCGAACTGCACAGCTAGCAGCAAAGGGAAGTGCAGACAATAAGGGAGCATTGCAGTTGATCAGGAGCCAAACTCCCAAGAACGTCAATGCTTGGAATATTGCTTCTGTATAGGCCATGGTCAAGAAAACAGATGCTGGTGACAAGCACATAATCAAAACTGCCAGAGCAGCTTTGAATTCGTCCCTAAGGACCTGCTTTCCTGTCCTGCACATTTCAGCGCTGATCCGATGATATCAGCAATCGGTACAACATGCTGGGTTGAGGCACGCGGCTCACCTGTACATCAGTACTGCAGACAGACAGAACGCAACGGTGGAAATCAGCAAGCCACAACACACTGTCGTGGTGCCGTTGCTGCCTAGCAAGGACATAAGAAGGGGCATTCCCGGGAAAAACGCCATGTAGTGCTCAAATTCGTATCCACAACGAGATACTCGCTCAAAGTAAACTGTGTCCCATACATCCGCAAAAAGAAGTGCCTTAGATGCGTTTTCAGGTACATCATCTACACCGCAAGGCCGCTCATTCAGGTGAGCTGAGGTGTCGTAATCACGCAAGAGCCAATCTGCTATGCCTGCAATCAGCAGCCATAAAATGCGCGAAATAGCTGCCACTGCAACCACTTTTGCATCGGTAGCCCACATGGATATGATTTGGCTACAATGCTTTTGCTAACAAACTGAGTTCAGGATGGGGCTAGCCTGGCTAGGCGCCCCCGAGACACAAGAAATCCCATTCATCCGGGCAATCTGCTTTCGCAGATTCAGAAATAATTGACTGGCTATTGTTTCCAACCGGAGCCGTTGATAAATCGGCAGACATCATGTCTCATCAGCTCCATGCAAACGGAAAGGCCTGATCATGATCGACGCGCATGTCTACAGGAGGGCCGAGTTGACAACGAGCGCAGAACACAGCACAATCGCATACATATCAAGATGCATTTCTGGACCAAGCGGAAGTGGTTCTACAGAATCGCGTTTTAAATCCATCATGCATCCTTGCGAATAAGAGTGGTGCCGCGGCTGACCTGTGATCACACATGCGTCAAACAGCTCGGTGTGCTCTGATGAAGCACAGAAGGAATGTGATGCGGTTTCTTCACACACCTGAACAGCATTGATCATGACAACTCCTCCGGCTCCTCTTCCGGTTGGCAAGGCCGCTCTCGAAGTTGGAACTGACGTACGAGAGATAGGTCACCTAGCCGTGTGGACAGTAACCAGCGCCAAGCCCGGGAACGGGGTAGAGCTTCTTCGAGATGGAAGCAAGGACACGTACTGGCAATCGGATGGCACGCAGCCTCATCTGGTAGACATTCAATTCCAGAAGAAGATGCACATCAAGGTGCACATGGATTGATCATCGGTAAGCAAGTTCCACAGTCCATGGTCCAGCCTGCCTAAATAAATAAATAAACATGCGTCCGCAGGAGCTCGCTCTCTATCTAGATTACAGACTGGACGAGTCTTACACACCAAAGCACATCTCAGTCCGAGCTGGCAACAGCTTCACAGACATGACGGAGATACACACCCAAGAGCTTGACGAGCCACACGGTTGGATCAGGATTCCTCTTTTGACACAAAATATTTTTCAAGGTATGCATACTGGCTCGTGTGTGTCCAAATTCGTGCATGAAAAACAACCTGAGCCGCTCCAGGCATGCTGAAGCCAAACCAAAGCCAATTATGGTCGTCAGCAGCTGAGTTCATGGCATCAAGCTTTCGCCTCCCGTTTCTTGCAGGTGACTATCTCAAAGCGTTCTGCATCCAACTTGCAGTGCTCTCAAACCACCAGAACGGACGTGACACGCATATCAGGCAAATAAATGTTTTTGGGCCTCGTAGAGACCCTTTGAGAGCTATAGGATACCCTCTCGAGTTTGAGGACGCTGGGTTTCTATCATATGCCACAATTAGGTGATAGGCCCGTTGTGGTCTGTCTGAATGCATGTTTGATGAGACGTCGGGGTTTGCAGCCGCTGGGTCAGCATGAACACTGTGTGTGCTTCACCGTCACATCTATTCATGGACCTCTGACCTGTTGCTGTGATATTGCATCATGGCACACGAAATGGGCACTTGCATCTTCCTTAGCTTTGCCATTTTGCAGTGTTTGACAATACACACACATGCGTGGATTAGCAAATATTGGCCAGCACCTGATGAATGGTTGTTTCAGATGACAGAGCTGGCAATGAGCATAAGTCGGCTGATGCAACACTCTTAGTAGCCCATTCAATGCGAACAGATGAGGTATTCCAAGGGTGGACGTGCACTGTAAAACTCCAATGTGTGTCGCAGAGTTGTGGGGCTGCGTTCGAATCAGTTGTATGGAAGATGTGGGCCTGCGTTCGAATTAGTGTTTGAGTGTGGGATCAATACAAATTTTCTGTACAGTGACACCTGCACAAGAAAACCTGGCACAAACGATCCAATCACGACTGCCTTTCTGCAATGGGGTTTGCGTGGATGGTAACATTTTTCAATACAATCTCGGTGGTCGGCCGATCACTGTCATCTACCGGCACCTTTTCCATACGCTCTAGCACCTCCAGGCCGTCAATGACATGCCCAAAAATTGTATATGTTCCATCCAGATGTGTATGAGCTGCATACGTCATGAAGAATTGGCTACCTGCAAAATTGCACACGCATGAGTGGCAGCTGAGCGGGTCTGCCTTGCACGTGCGAATGCACAGCATCTCCCATGGGCCGTCCATGCCAGACAATTGCAGCACCAACAACAACAATAATTTCAGCAAGACATGAAGGCCATGGCGACCCGCTGATGTCTAGTGTTGTCAACCGTAATCAAAATTCTCCTGCTGTTCTGGCTGCGTCCCATAAACATCTCCACCAGAAGCAGCACCAGATGCCGCAAACTTAGGATCGTACCATTGGTGTTCGGCCCAGAGTTTGCCATTGAAAGTACTCCAGCCTTGTCGTGTTTTAGAGACGGCGCTATCTCGTCCTCGAATTTGCCATTGGGGGTGTCAAAAATGGACCTGCCACCACGTCCAGTCCCTGTGGGATCACCACCTTGAATCATGAATCCTTTGATGTTACGATGAAACCGAGTGTCGTCATAGTAGCCGCTGGCGCATAGCGCCAAAAAATTCTGACACGCCTTTGGAGCATGATCAATGTAAAGCTCGATCTTTACTTGTCCTAGACTTGTATGCAGGGTCAAAGCCTACACAACATCAATTAGCTGTAATGTCTGCGAAAGCAGTTGAACAAGAATTCCATCGACACGGTTTGCTAGCAACACGCAGCGGGGCGAATGTGCACCGCAGGAAACAGCAGTTAAATGTTCGCAGCTGCAGGAAGTCATTTGTGCGTTACCATTTTCAAAGATATCCCGGAACGAGCCGAGCTGGCGCTGGTCTTCAAAATGTGACCGTTGAACGCTCGGAACGAGTGCCGCGGGTCGGCTGAGCACGCTCGTGAATGTTGCCAGGCTCAGATTGGCAGCTTCTCCAGTATCTATACATTATGCTGTGAGCTTTGCGTTTGGCGTTGTTTGGTCCCACAGCATGCAGGTGTGGTCCAGTGCGCGTCGAAACTGCCCGCTACTAGCCATCTTAAACTGTCACGGGACGACATCCTGAATGCAAGAGCGAAACACCCGCGTTGCATAAGCAGAAATATTTGTGAGTGCCTGTGCCAAACAGAGGGAGCGCAGTGCTGGCATGCGAGCAGCTGGTAGTCCGTGCGTGTGAATGAGTAAGATGCATGCCATTCCGAGTGAGGCACCTGCAACGATGCCACGGATGCCAGGAAAGAGTGCGAGATACGCTGTTCCTCTCTGCACACATGTCTCTGTATGCTTGTGCATGGCTTGCGCCAGCAACGCTACGGTCTTGCGTTTCGCTCTTTCACAGAGCGTTAGTGTGTGAACATACGATGGCACCCGTATAGGGGGCGCTATGCTCTATGAAAATGGGGCCAATGGTGATATGTCTGCTGATATAGATTCCGCCTCTGGCCCTAGCAGCGACCTCGCTTCGCTCGGGCACTACCTGAATTTTTCTACTGAGGCCGACAGCGCAGCTGTGCTGAGCGCTTTGCTTGACCATTACAAGCGCGAGAGAAATGTTAAATCTCCTGAGCGGCAGATCACTGTGTTTGCGGAGGATGTTACATCTACAGATGTTGTGTGCGTTGTTGCACTCAACACCGCTACCGAGTGGCTATCTCAGTCGCAAGCACGGGCCGACGCGCTGTTCCAGTATGAAGCGTTTATGGATCAAGTCAATGAGTGGACTGGTAAATATAGCGGCTTCAGCAACATGTCGCCGTACATATCCGGACTGCAAGCGTTGCTGCGTATGTGCATGAACTCTGAGACGCCGGCAAAGGTATGCTTCTTGATTATTAGACTATCTCATGAAGCCAGACTGCTGTAACGCCATGTCTTTCGTGTGTCCTGCGTTTCCGCGAGCGCAGCTTGCTCATGCTGGCTTCCGTCCCTGACGGGAACTGATTTGTGCCGAGGCCCACAGTCGACTGTGACCGCGGACTCAGTCATCCAATGAGTGTTATTCTGACCTGAATAATGATCTCTGTATGCATTCGGTTGGGTGCCCGGCCATGCTGCGTCACTTCCATCCTCAACGTGTGAACATTTGGCTTGGGGAGTAGATGGGCCGAAGCATGTATTTTCAGGCACGCAGTAGCGCAAAAATCGGATGCCGCTGCTCTATCTCCGCTGGAATAATTTTAAAGGTTATCGGTTTGAATCCGGGTCAGTATATCCTGGGCAGCGGATACCGGCGAAGGCGGCATTCTGACACGTTTATGACAGTCCGCTGACCTCCTGTCCATGGGTTCCGTCCGCGCATCAGCACGCCCCACAGGAGATCTGCAAACGATCACCAATAGTTGTACTGCTCCTGCTACGACGCTTGCATAGAGGCTGAGGTCCAGTGTGCAACTGCAGGCACAAGGCCACAAACACATTTACTGCATCCAGAGCCCGCATCGTGCACGTTCGTGAGCCAGCCATTGATGCACAGCAGCAATACAACAGTGTACACATCGAAACTCTGCTGCAGGCAATCCTGCACAGCTCGACAGCCGAGGGCCTGTCCCGTGTCCTGGCAAGTGGAGATACATCTGGGTGCCCAGGCCTTGCAGCAGCCATCCTCGCCGTCTGCTTCATCCGCTGCTCAGCAGCAGCCACTCTCTCGTCCGTCACATCGTACCTCATCCCCTCCCTCCGGTCCTTCTTCGACCATCTCGTCGCCCGAAGCGGCTCGCGAACGGCCGGCAATGGCGGCAGCAGCACCACTAATGCAGGCAGCTACAGCAGCCCCCAGGGCACCAGCATGGGCGGCGGTAGCAGCCTCACACTCACCACGGCGGACTGTGATGCGCTCTACATGGGCGCTGCGTTGGCCAAACTGGCACTGCCGCATGTCGGCCCGGATGCGGATGCGGATGCGGAGGCGCTGGTGAACTGCGTGGTGGTGCTGCTGCAGCGGATGCTGGAGCACTCGGAGCAGCACCTCCCAGTCAGCAACACGCTGACGCTGCTTGGTGACGCTGCAAAGCGGTACGAGAGCGTTCGAACAGAGCTGCTCAAGTCCGGTGTTGTGGGAAAGGTGCGCTACTGGCCTGCCACTTCCTCCCTGCAATAACTAATCATGCGTCCATGCATTGCCTGCACCTCCAGGGATGCATCTGGATGGCTGGCAGGTGGCTAGCAGTGCGCATGACTGCATGGACACGGGTAAACGGTCACCACCGCCACGGTCACATTCAGTGAGTTTGCGTGGCTCGGGGGCGTTCTGCTGTGCACACCTGGGATCGTCGGTGCACAAGATCATGCTGACAGCACAGCAGCCTTCTGGTCACCTGTGCAAACCACAGCCACTTGCCACTACAACCCAGGAGTGAATGCCCAGCCATGTGATCCATAGCAGGCAGGGCAGTTATCTGAGCCTGCACAACAGCAGCAATGTGCTGCCTTCTAACAACCATGTGCTGCCTAGCAATTGCGGTGCGGGGGATGGGGTCATCTGAAACAGGCGATATGCATGCTCATGGTACAACCAGATGTGCATGTGTTACAGCCCATGTGTTACAATGCATGTGCTGCATGTGTTACAGCCTCATCAGGCCTCATGATGCATCATCAGGCCTCAGCCAGCATGCAACCCCAGCATGCATGCAGGTGGTGGACCTGCTGTCGAGCCTGAGCCTGGCCAAGACGGCGGCCCCCCGGCCCGCGGACGGCGGCGGCACGAGCATGGTGGCGCCGAGCGACGAGGAGCAGCATGTGGAGGCGACTGCCTCCGCGCTGCGCTTCCTCTCCGCCCTCGCCGATGCTTCGCCCGGCGCGTCGGCCGCGATCATGCAGTGCTACCCCGGCATCATCCTCCGCAGCTGCGTCAACAACGGCAGCCCGGCGGTGGTGGCGGCGACGGCCGCGCTCGTGCGGCGACTCGCCGCGGGGGGCCCCGACAACCAGCGCTACCTGCGGCTGGAGGAGGTGCTGCAGCGGCTGGTGCCGGCAATGGCAGGGCTCGCGGAGAAGGTGGCGGTGGAGTCGGACGAGGCGGAGACACTGGTGCGGCACCGGCAGCCTGTTGACTTTGGCGCGATGTTGGGGTTAGGGGTTCATGGGGAATTTTATAGGGGAGTGTACCCCCTGAGCCAGCAGGGCTGCACTTTGGCCACTGTGTCCAGAGCGCCATCATGTCCATTTGCACAATGCAGCCGCGTGCAACACGCAACACGGAATGCAGTGTTGAAGGACAAGGGGCGCGATTTGTGTTGTGTCGTGCTCGCACCGTAAAAAAACAGCTGCATATAGCTGCAGACGCCAAGTGATTGCACTGCCAATGCCACACGTGCGCACAGCCGTAGGTGGCCGATGTATGCTAGGGCGAAAGGCACAACAGCGGCTGCGCATCTAACGGCATGCACCGTCCTTCCAACGCCAGCAGTGCATGTATATCGACAGATTTTCTGCCGGTCCGAGCGCATGTGATCGTCTACAAGGGCTTCCCATGGGCGAGGGGATCCCACAGGCACCGACACGACACACACCCGGTGCCAGGGGAATGCACCGAGGCACCGAGGCACCGGCATGCACCCTCGTCACGTTTCCAAACAGCAGGCTGCTGCGCAGCGCGGGTGCGGTGGACGTGGTGAGGTTGAGGTGGTGCGGTGATGGGGGGCCCTGGTGGCGTGCAGGCACAGACAGATGCGCTGATTGCATGCGCACGGGCTCTGTCGGCGCTCCTTAACGGCTCACCGGACAACCACCTGGCCATGTCGAGCCTCGGCATTACGGCCGTGGCCGTGTCCGCGCTGGACACGATCGCCCGCGTGCCGCCCACACGGCATGCACAGCACGTGCGCGGCCGCATCGACGAGGCATGTGACGCGCTGACGGCCCTCATGGCCGTCTTCTGTAGGTGCTCTTCCACACTGCCCCCCCCCCCCCCCCCCCCCCCCGAACTGCTTCCACACGTGCAGGGGATCTGACATGTGAGTGTCGACCGACCAACTTACTGTAGAGCTATCACAGTACACGATCGATGTGAGCACGGCAGAGTGTTCTGGCCTGTGGATTTAGCATGGTTTCAGAGCTGGGCAGGTCTGGTTGAAGGGTTTGTCTGCATGACTGGTCGTTTGCAGGAACCTTACAAACCGGCGCGTTCTCGCGACGCCGCCCTCCCTCGACGCGCTTGCAGCGACGCTGCAGCGGTGTCACAGCGTGACGATGTGGGAGAGCACGGCCGACGGCGCGACGCCGCCGGTGCCCTCGGGCGCGTCCCCGGACTCGGAACCCAGCGGGCCCAGCATGTCGCAGCCGTCCACCGACGGCGGCACCGCCGCCACCTCAGCCACACCGGCGAGTTCACAGACGGGCGACCGCAGCGCCGATGGCGGCGGCGGCGCGCAGCCGGCAAGTCCGGACGCGTGGAACGGCGAAGCGGCGGGCGGCGAGGGCGGGGGGGAGCTGAGTGCGGCAGCCAGCGCTGTGAAGCAGGTGATGTATGTGCTGGTGACGCTGGTGACGGTGGAGAGCAACGTCGCGCGGCACCTCGTGGAGCTCGAGGCGTTCATGCCGCTCCTCTTTTCCATGCTGGACACAGGTGCAACATTCTGGTCTGATAAGCGAAGGTGCTGGTGGAGACTCCACCGGTGCTGCCGAAAGCACAGCCGCTGCTTGTTCGTGTGCCCCTGGACGATGGTTGGGTCATCAGCCCGTGCAGCAGCGGGCAAGTGCCCGGTGATGCATGTTGGAACTTGCCTTTCTGACAAGAGAGCACCAGCATTCACAGTTTCTGGCACAGACACGCACCTGTCTCCATAAAACGAAATAGAACAACCCCCCCCCCCCCTCCCCCCCCCCACACCACCACCTGCCTCCACAACAGCTGCTCCTACATTGCCAGACAGGCGTGTCATTTGATGTTACATGTGGTGCCCACAAGCCACAGGGCATGACACGGACGCCCCATGCGTCACATGCTCGATTGTACTGTACTAATCGCCGGTGTATCACACCGCGGCCTCGCGGGGCCACAGCACACGCCGTGCGCGCTTCGTGCAGGCCCGCGCTGCCCGTCGCTGGACCACACGAGTGTGCTGCTGCTCGTGCTCATCCGCGACTGCAAGATCAACAAGATGATGCTGCTGCGCGTCGGCGTCCCCGCCATCGTGCGCATGCTGCGCCGCCACTCGCACCCCGCCGTGTCCTCGACCTCCGTGCAGGCCCTGTCCGGCGTGCTCACACTGCTTGCCATGTCCAAGACGATGCTGGACCTCGTGCTTCAGATGGGCGGCCTCAAGCTCGTGCTCGAGCTGCTCGCGTACCGCGCGCACGAATGGGAGACCGAGGCTGACGTCTCTGTGCGCACCTCCACCACTGCGGCAGCGCTGTTGCAGCATGACTGCCTGGGCTTTGGGCTGTGGCGTGGGGGGTGAAGGGGGGGCCATGGCCTGGGCTTCTGGCGGGCATGCAAGCTGTTGGCCCCGGCTCAACCTTGTACTCTTTTGACAGCCCTCCACTGCTCACCCAAAGCCTCCTGTCTCGCCTCTTGACTTGCTTGCTGCATCGCTCGCTGCATCGCTTGCTGTCTCGCCCACAGCCTGCTGTTCTGCTTTGCTTTGGGTGCAGGGTCGCCCACAGCCCACTGTTTCGCTGGGTTGGATGCGGTGCCGCCAGGAGGTGACAGGGCTGCGTGACCTCGGTGTTGCACGGCAGAGCATACATGGCCATGACTCGGCGCTGCGCGTGTGCAGCAGGGTGTGGGGCGACGGTGGTGGGTAGTGCACTCAGGGTGGCCTGGTGGTGTGCAGGAGCGTGTGACGAGCATCCACGAGGCGTCCTGCGTGCTCATCTCGTACCTCTGCGAGCTGTCCTCCAAGGCGCGCGTCCAGATCTCACACTCCGAGGGCGTCGTCGAGAACCTCGTGTCCAAGGTGCTCTGCCTGTCTGACAACGAGGTCCAGGACCTCGCGGCGGCCTGGACGGCCGGCGGCCGCGGCGGGTCCGCCTCCGCGGCTGCCGGCAACGGCGAGGTCGCCACCCGCGGCGGCGGCGGCGGCGGCGGCGGCGGCGAGGACGTGGCGTCGGTCGCGGCGGGCTCGTCGCAGGCGGCGCTGGTGACGATGCTCGGGGACCTCATGCGCAACGTCGGGCCGGACAACTTTGTGTTCAAGGCGGCGATGCACGCGATGCAGACGGCGAAGCGGCACCCGGGCGTTGCGGCGTTCGAGGGCGACGCGGCGATGTCCCGCACGACGCTCATCTCGGAGGCGTCGGAGGATCGGTGTGCCTCCAGGTCCCGGTGTTGCCTGCCACAACTGACAAGCATCTCGCTGGTTCTGTCTTACGCCGTGTACCTCCTGCGCACGAGAGGGGGCAGCCAAAAGGGGATCGCTCGGCGGCAGTAGCCGCCCGCCAGCTCCGGGATGGGGGTGACCTGGTGACCGTTTGACCAGATAGGTTTCTGTCATGGTGTGTGGCGTATGATGCGCATGGCCATATGAAACAAGATGTGATTCAGTGGAAGGATCTGTCAGATCTCATCTAGATTTGTGTCTGCAAAAAATAGCACTATGGATATGATAGAGACTGTGATGTGATAGGGGTGTATCAACTCCGTGAATCACCCCCATGCCTTGTGCCAGGCATGGGCCGTCAGCACCTTTGTCACGTCTTGACACAGCCTGCACAAATGTGACTGCATGTGTACCTCCATGGTGTCTGTCCATACTGCCCATAGGTCCATAGGTCCATAGCGCTCTTTCCATTCTGGTCACGTTCATGGCACTCTGGCAGCAGCACCTGTACATGCCTGGCCCCTGTCGGCGAATCCCCTGTACATGCCTGGCCCCTGTCAGCAAATCCCTGTGGGGCACCACAGTTTGTGGCTGTCGTGTTACGTGACTCTGTGACTCTGTCAATCAGTGCTGTGCTTGCTCCCATGGTACCTGCATGACTCATGCAGGGGTGCTGCATTGCTGCAATCCCGTTCCAAGCTTGCGGCGATCTCAGCTCAGCCATGTTGATGTTCGCTGCTGCACAGGCAGTTTCATACATACTGTGCTTGGACAAGCTGCCTCAGGTCTCGGGTGTTGGGTTGAGCCGTGCCGGTCTTGCCTCTGCAGATTACTCTGCTGCCATGTGCTGATTGGAGTTGTGTTTGCAGCACGGACGGTCACCTGGCCTCCACCCAGGCATGCAGCAACTGACTTGCCCTGCCACCCTTCAGTGTACTGAACCAACGTGTGCAGATTTGCAGCATGGATGATCCCAACCCACGCCAGCTTCTCTAACACCTGCCCCATCACCCCCTCCAACGTCAGTGGACCGCATTGCTTATCATCATTATCATCCGCTGCCTGCATCTCCTCAGCAATCCCCCTTGAAGCTCCCCGTTTGTCGTCCATTTGGAACCCAGCAACCAGCCACAACCAGCTGCCAGTCGTTGCATGTGTTGACCCACGCCGGGTCTCCAAACCTGCACCGCTTTGCCATATCTTCGCAATATCTCCACAGAGCTGCACCCGCAACCGCCGTCCAGCAGCTCGTCGCACCGGCCCCAGGCCCCAGTCCCAGCCCGCCAGACGCGTGCCTGTCACTGCCATCGATGCTGGGCCTCTGCAGCAACAACCGCGCTCCCCATCCCGTCTACCACGTCTAGTCGCCACCCCATCTAGTCACCACACAACATCTAGTCACCACACAACATCTAGTCACCACACAACATCTAGTCACCACACAACATCTAGTCACCACACAACATCTAGTCACCACACAACATCTAGTCACCACACAACATCTAGTCACCACACAACATCTAGTCACCAAAACATCTAGTGGTCACTGCATCTGAGCACAGCACCGCTGCGCTGTGGAGCTGAGCGGGGCAAGCGCGCTGTGCAGGCCCGCCGACATTGACGAGGAGTTTGCGGGGCTCGGCAGCCACGGCACAGCCGGGCAGCCGCCGCCGCCGATCCCAATGGATGCGAAGCTGCAGCTCACACTCGCCGCGATCAACACGCTGTTCCGGCTGCTACACAGCATCCAGGACCTCGCGCGCCTCGTGTGGTCCGTTGGCGGCAAGGCCCTCGTCAACCGCATCGTGCTGCTCGCGTCGCTGCTCAAGGACAGCTTCGAGGAGGCCGCCACTAAGATCCTCGTCGTGTTCTTCAGCCACAAGCACATCCAGGACGCTGTCCGCGACGCCGGTGCGCCGCCCGCGCTGTGCTCCCGCCGTCTCTCAGTCCACAGCACGGCAGGCCTCCATGCCCCTGCCAGTGCACACCACGTCAATGGGTACCTGCCGCCTTCCTCTGCCACATCGTGGAGCTTGGCACTACACAGTTTCATACATCTGTTAATGGCCAGGGCTGCATCGCCAGCTCCGCTCGGCTCCGGCCGTCCCTAGCCGGCCGATTTCATCGTGGGTCGCGCCCAATTTGTAAACTCTCATTGAACGCATGGCCGCTGCCTGGGCAGGCGCCCAGGGGTGACCAGCCGGACCCCCTGCCGCACAGTAGCATCGATGACAAACAGTGCCGACTGTGCTGTGGCTGCAGGGCTGCTCCATGAGATGGTCGACCTGATTGAGTCGGAGAACCACACGACAGTGCTGATTGCGACCAAGGCGCTCGCCGTCGTGTGCCGCAACTCCCCCGCCAACCAGGCCCTCGCCATCCGCCGCGGCCTCCTCGCCAAGTGCATCGCGCTGCTTTCGCGCTGCGATGATACCTACACTGCCAAGTGGGTCATCCTCGTCATCAATGCCCTCGTCTATGAAAACGGAGAGGTGCGACCTCTCCTTCCTTCACCCCACACTCCCACACAGCCGCAGCGACGCGCCGCTCTGCTTCATCCATACAGTACTTATACCCGCCTGCGTCGTGTGTCCTCGGGCCCTGTCCGGGTTCAGAGCTGGGGTACAGTATGCTGGCTGTGTGATAGCGGCGCTGGTGAACGTGTGCTGCAGCAGCTGCTGGTCCAGATTGACACCACCATTTACATGCTTTTATCGCTCCTGCGGACTGCTTGCCCTGCTTGTTCCACCGCTGATGTCAGCGGCCATGTGGTGTGGTGGTGAGTGACTGTATGGCTGATGATGTGGTGGTCTGAGAGTAGGCGGCTGTGGTTGCAGGCTCAGGCGGTCATCCTACAAAATGATGCGATACCGTTGATGGTGCGGTGGCTCGACTCTGGCCCGGAGCAGGAGGTCGCGACCGCTGCAGCGCGGGCGCTGGCAAAGGCCGCCAAGGGCAACCGTGCTGTGCAGCAGGCCATCTGCGATGCTGGTGTGCTGCTCCTCTCCTCCCCCATGCCCCGCCTCCCTCTCCAAGTGCAGAGATTTAGTCACGGCTGCGCTGGCTTGCACCACTCCTGATGCAAGTTGCGGGTGCAAGCGGTGCTCCATGTAGTGTCAAAGAGGTAGAAGGTACACTGGATGCTGCTGGTTTCACAACTGACACAGGCTGCCGTGAACAGTTGACAGGACTGCCCAAGTAGTCTGCGACATGCATGGCATGACCGGCAACACGCACTCGCGAGTCCTCGTCACGTGTCGAACCAAAGGCATGCAGGCGGCATCAGGGGATTTGCAGAGATGCTCAATGGGAAGCCGGGTTCCCTCGCTGTCCGCGCTGCAGCGGAAGCTCTATCAGATCTCGCCAAGGAGAACAAGCCAGGCCAGGTGCGGCACCAACTTGCCACGTGCCCCTCACATCGGCTGAACCTCACCCAATCCCAATCCTTGTTCCGTGTACTCTGACATAGAGCACGTGCACACCGCCATATTCATCAGCCATGCACTGGACGTCCACATCCAATGCTGAACAGCTTCGACCCCAAACAGCACACACAGTCCAGTCCCTACACCCATGCCTATTGCGACTATGGTGACTGTAGTGTAATTTATTCAGACAGGAAAACCCCACGTGACAGCCCCACTGCTGCACTGCCTGAGCCATGCATTACATGTATCGGTAGAACGCAATCATGCCACATCTCACGCCGACAAGAGCCATGTAAATCAGTTGTGCCACGCCGCATTGCACGCAACGCCGCACGCCGCATCGCTCGCCGATCGGGGAGTGTGCGCAGGACGAGATCCGCGAGGCCAACGCGATACCGCGCCTCCTGGACCTGCTGCGGTCGTGCATGGACAGCTCGAGCCTCGTGGTGACCGTCGTCAAGGCGCTCTCCGTGCTCGCGCACGGCAACCACATGAACATGGAGACCATCTACCGCCTGAACGGCGTGCCGCTGCTGCTCGAGATGCTCGCGCCCAAGGTCGGCCCCGTCTGCAACGCCGCCGCTGCCGACCTCATCCGCGTCCTCTGCTCCAACGAGCTCTGCCAGCAGAACATCCTCCGCAACCAGGGCCTCGCCGTACGCCCCCCCCCCCCCCCTGGCTGCCCGTACGCATGCCCATCACCACCGCTGACACACACAGCGCCGCGTGTGACTTGTCCGCTCGCTGCGTACCCATGCGCGCCCTCTGTTGCCTGTATCCTGGGTCGCAGGATCGCAGTCTTCGTCCATCCCACGCTCGCAGTGACCTTGATGTTGTGTGCAATGAGCAGCTCACACATTCAGTCAGGCTGCTCCAACGAGGAAGCATGCATGTGAGCGTGCACGCAGACCGGGTCCCCAGTGATGCAGCACCCCGAATCAGCAGCCGTTCGAAAATCTGACGAAAATCTGACGAATCTGACAGCCCCGGTGGCTCATGTGCAGGCGCTGCTGATGACGCTGAAAGAGACGACGTACAACGCGGCACAGAGCGCCACCGTGTGGGCGATCAACGCCCTCGTGCAGGGCCAGAAGGCGATGCTCGGGCAGCTGCTGCAGCCCGAGACGGTGAGCACGCTCCTGAGGTGCATCACCGAGGACAACGGCGCCGCACCCGGCACCGTGCGCCTGCTGCTCGTCGTCTTCCTGCACAGCGGCAAGCACGAGGAGCTGCGCGCGCTGCTGCTCGCGAGCCCCACCGTGCTGATGGCGCTGCTTGACATCCTCCGCAAGGGGCCCTCCGTCGAGCCGACCAAGTGGACGGCGTCGCTGCTGTCGACGCTCTGTTGGCAGGAAAACTCGATGAAGGACGTCATGGTCGAGCTGCGAGCTCCGACCGTACGCTCCCTACATGCATGCTGTCCCTCGAGACTACCATGCTCCCGCGAAATATTGAACCCCTCGTCTCTGAATTTTTGGCTGTGCATTCCCAAATACAGCAGGTTTGATGGACATGTTTGGGAGCTATTGTGCGATAAGGCGGTGCAAGTATAGGGTGGCTGTACTGAGAAATGTTGCAGGAGTATGCCCCACACAGTGGTGGAGCATAGTGGCAGGCAAGCATGGCAATGCATCAAACGCATGAACGATGGCCAAGTGCCGTACACAAGCTGAAACAGAACAGCTTCAGCAGCTGTACGTGCCTGCGCTGGTAGTCGGACGGCCAACACGGCGTAGTTCCGCACCCCTCGCTGTAAATGTACATGTTGTTGATACACGTCGTTCACTGTGCCCGTCGCGTGTGCAGGTGCTGGCGCAGGTGCTGGAGATGGCGGTGAGGGGCCTCGAGGTGCGGGACCTGCCGCCCGATGCCGCACGCACCATCGTCGAGGCGAGCATCTCCACCCTGCAGGCCCTCATCAGCCTCATCGACGAGAGCTCCAGCAAAGGCGCGGCCGCGCCGCCGGCCGCGAGCCCGAGCCGCGCGCTGCAGGAGCTCAGCGTGGAGTGCCACTGCGTGGAGTGGGTGTCGCGCGTCGGCTGTGCCTGTATTCCCGCCATCTCCCGGCTGCACGTGCGCCCCCCTCGCCGCCTGCCCTGTGACCTCTCCCATCTGGCGGAGAGTCCTACGTCTCCCGTGACGCCACGGCGCTTGGTCGACAGAGGGCGCTTGGTCGTACCTGCTGTGTACTAGCTGTGCCGCGATCCGCATGTTCTGTGATACCACGTGCATTGACGCCCGCCATCTGTCGACCTCGACAGTGAGAAGGATGCTACCAGTACCTGTCTGTTGGGCAAGCAGCGCTGCGTAGTGCGTTTGTAGACATTTGGTAACATTGCTCGTGGCCTCTGGCTTTTGCTCTCCGATGATTGCGTGCTGGGGTGAGACTATGGGCCGCGCTGTGAGCGCTGTGAAAGCTGTGAGCAGACAGTGCGGTCGGTGTAGGAGATGCAGGGCACAACGCGGGACACAAGCCAGCATCTGCAGAAGCTGCTCAAGCCGCTCCTGCGCGCCCTGGACTGGCTGCTGCCCCTGGTCGCGCCCCCGCCAGCTGACGCGCAGGCACTGCTGGATATCATCGCCGCCGGCGATGACAGCCTCAAGAGTGCCAAGCGCCACGCTGACGAGCTGCGGCGGGAGCACTTTGTGCGTGGCGGCGGCACGGCCGCCGTCGCCGCCGCCGCTGCCGCATTGCACCCGCGGCCCGGCCCTTCCACCGCGCAGCAGCTTTTTAATGAGGCCGCCATGTGAGCCTTGCTGCTGTGCTGCCGCGCCACAGGCTGCTGTAGCCCATCGCAAACGCACCGTGCAGGTGTGGCTGAGGTGTCGCGCATGCCCTGCCTCTGCCGACGCAGTCAAGGGGCTGCCAGACAAAGCAGATTCATACAGCCCGGCAGGCTGGTGCTGACTTTGGTCAGCGCTGTCTAGCAGCGTGTTCAGGCGATGCATGGGGGGCTCAGCCTGCTGCGTAGCCGCAGCATGCACAGCGCACACGCTGTGCAGTGATCATTGCGGGCGCAACGTGTTCAGGCCTTGGAGGGGACCGAGTGGATTAGGTGGCTTGATCAGCAGTCGGCACGTGGCAGGGGGGGGTGCCGCAGGCCACACATGGGCGCGAGTGGCCCTGCTGGGGTGTCCTGGGATTGTCAGCAGTCTGCCGAGGGGACTGTTAGTGGTCTGTGGAGCTGGTACCAGGGATGGTGGGTCAGCTCGATAGCGCGGGCTTTTGCGCCAAAGTCCGGCCGGCAGGGATGCCGCTGCGTTGCCCTGCAAGCCGGCTGTTTAGCGGCGCAAGCCTGCAAGTGTCCATGGCGCAGCACAGCATGAAGAATGCGTGGTGCAGCAGCGCAACGCCCGTGCTCGAATGGTGGGGCAGGACGCCGCACGCCGCGACTTGCGTTTTGCATCTGAGCTCCGCCGAGCGGCACATTCCTGGGGGTGTCTTTTGCATGTTTTAGGGGTCAGACGATGGGGCGAGTGCCCAGCGGCTGCAGCATGCCCACATGCGGCCGGCGTTGCGCGTGCGATGACGCTTGCAGCGGCCGGCCGCGTGTCTGCGCTGCTGGCGTGCTCGCTGAGAAACTATCAGTTCGGACTGGAGCTAGTTTTGTAATTGAATGTATGCTCACAACTGTGCTTTGGCATGGGGCGGCTGCTGGTAGCACGACTGCACCAGGTGGTCCCCGACAGACATCCGGCGGCAGGAATGCAGCGGAGGAGGCCAGGAAAGGGCGGGGAAAGCTGGCCGGGATCTCAAACAGTGGCCACAGTGGATCGCCCACAGTGGCTCGCCCTGATGAGAGTGTGGCTGGGCAGGCCTTGCATGATGAGAGGATTTGGTGTGTCTGGTGTGCCGTCGTTGTTAACCGAAGCAGAGAGATCCCTTGTGTTGTAGAACTCAGGCCGGGTTGTGTTGAGTACAGTGCCAGCCATGTTTGCTTGGAGTACTCTGAGTGGGCTAGGTGTGGAGCTCGGTGGCCACAGGCGCCTCTCACATGTGGTGATAGAGCTTGCTTGGATCTTGACTATGTACGCTCAGGAGGTTGGTCGTAGTTGGCGAGTGCTCGGTGTGGAAGGATGTTTTTGGCTTGGGGGACGGCGTTTCTCAGAATGACAAGATTGTGACACGTTGACAGCAGCTCCCTCCAGGCCTGGGCCCAGCCGGGCATGATGCGTGTGCATGCATCTTATCAACATATGCATGACGCCAACGGCTCTGCTACAGCTACACATGCTCAAGTCATGCTAATTGCTTGACTATCGTGAGTGCAACGTACGCATCCCGAATCACAGAGATTACAGAATAGGCTCATCCTGAACCACCACTGCAGGTGATGCTAGTCAGCTGTGGGTCAGTTATTGCACAGTCCTGACACACACACACACACACACCTGACACCTGACACACACACCTGACACACATGTGTGACACACCAGCCTGACACATGCTGCAGGATGTGTGTCATGCTGAAGAATGTGTGTAAAGCACTGCACACAACAAATCCTGCTGCTGCTGCTGTTGCACCTCGAACCAGCACATGTATGCCGTGACTACAGGCTCCGAACTGCCCGCCCACTGAAAACGCATGCGCGGGCCCGACTGGTGCCTCCCCGCCATCCCGCTGCGTGTGCTCCGCTGGGCCGGCCTGCTGCAGATCTACTCACACCCACAGCACAACGCTCAGCATGCTCGCGTCGCCGAACATGACTGCGGCACTGCGCGACTGGGTGGACCAGCCGGCCACTTCCAGCCGCGTATGTCTCGCTATACACCGAGCAGGTGTTTGACAAAACTCAGACCCGACCAGCCGTGCTGCAGGGGAACATGGCCGTCATCTACATATTCGGGCCGGACCCTCAGGGGCGTTTCAATCGCCTAAGGGTTCAAGCGCATGCCGACGTCACAATTCCGCGCCGCTGCCGTTGCGGCAGCCGGCTGCGTGCGGGGCATTGAAACGAAGCCTGGCCGCAATGCAAGGCGGCATGTTCGGCAGACCCAAGCCTAGAGCCGCATCAAAGCACGCCGTACGCGGCTCTACAAGCTGTGCGCTACGCGTCCCACTGCGTGGCCACGCGCGTCACGCGGTTCCGGAGTCGTCGCTGCCGCCCTCGTAGCCGTCATCGTCGTTGGCGACTGGGAAGACGTCGCGGCGCGGCACGCTGTACATGTTGCGCAGCTGCGGCGTGGGCACCATGTCACCGCGGTTGTCGGTGCCGAGGAAGAAGAGGTACTCGTAGGGGTGGATGAAGGCGGCGCGCGGCTGGCCCTTGTACTCCTGCAGCCACGTGCGGCCATCGTCGGCGGGCGCCGAGAGGGCCTCGTCGGCGGCGTACGCGACGGGCATCACCGTTGCATCCCATGCGTTGGCTTGCCACTCGCGCATGTCCAGCAGCAGGTGGTAGAATACCTGGTCCTCCCCCTGCATACCAGCGACCACTGCGGGGAATACAGAATTCAGCTCAAGCAATACTAGCCAAGTGCATGAAAAGATTCCGCAACACGTGTGCCGCTAGTTGGCGGGCCGACGGTCGATTCTACAGTTGAAATTGTGGCGCGCAAGCATCGGCATCTGTCATTGCGCGCCACTGCTCAAGGGGCAGCACTTGACCACGCAACTGCGCAGACTCGCCCCAGTGTTGAGCCGCAGCCGCACATGCATGCTGGCATTGAGCGGAGCACGAGGACTGCAACAAAATCGGACGAAGCCAAAACGCCACACACGCCGCCTACGAAAGGTCCACGGGCGACGGCATGCCGGGTGGCGCATTATGCAAAAGCGCCACCGCGGTGCCGGGGGGTGTGTGACGCGTGCTGCGCTGTGCTGCGCAGTGGTGGTGGCCACACCTGCGAGAGCGCCGCGACGCCGTTGCGCTCCTTCCACGCTGACCCCTCACAGCACTGTCGGTCCCATCCCACCACCACGCCCGCGAGGCCAGCCGCCGCCACAGAGCTGTCGCGCAGCAGCACCCGCTGCCCCAGCGCGAGCCGCGGCGCGTCCGGCTCCGCCGCAGCCTCAAGCGGCGCCGTCTTTTCCTGCATACACCACCACCGGCTCACGAACAAGTTGATCAAAAGCTACTTGTGTGTCTTGTTGGAAGTCAAAATAACCTTCTTTATCGATGTCTCGCCTCCGGCGAGTCTGGTACCCACCCGGCCTTTGATCCGTACTTGGCTCGCGGCCCCAGTGCCCCCTGCCTCACAGCATGTAGCTTCCCTGCAGCTTGGCTGTGACCGCACATTCGGAGAGAGGGCTCACTCCTGGCAGCACGCCCTAGCGCTGCTGTCGCGGGTCGGCCTCACCGGCCGCCGCAAGCCACCCCTCTTGCTCCTTCATCACCCTGACACGTTTCCGTCGCCCATCTCTTGACGCGTTTCCGCGCAAGCGCTGTGCGCGCTGTGCGCGCTGTGCGTGCTGTGCTTCGCATGATGCGCGTGCTATGCGTACTGTGCACCCTGGGAGGCTACACAATCGAACCACCGCACCAGCACTGTGTGACGTGGGAACTCCAACGGGACGGCCAGATGCACGACACACAGTGCTGGGGTGCCTGGCAGGCAGGCGGCAGGCGGCAGGCGGCAGGCGGCAGGGGCACGTGAGGGGGCAGGCTCGCGTGCCTTGAGCGTGCGCATCTTGTCGCGCAGCGTGGCCGCTAGCGCAAAGTCCTGCGCCTCGACAGCGGCGTCCATCTGCGCTTGCAGCGACGCGGCCTGGGTGAGCGCGTCGAGGCCCTCGTCCGTGCTGACGTAGCCCTCCGCGTCGCGCTCCGCACGCTGGCTCTCCATCACCTTCTCGATCTGCACCGCAGCGCGCAGCAGCTGAGTGGCGCAGGGGCGGGGAGCAGCATCGGTCCCTGCCGCGGCGACAAAACCGGGGTGCCACAACCCGGGGTGCCACAGGGTTGTGAGACTGTGAATGCCACGCGATCTGTTTATGTGTGGGCCTGGATCCAATAGCACGCGACCTAGCAGCAGCAGCCTAGACCCCCTGGTGCTTGGTTTACATGTTGTCAGCATAGAATGATGGGGCGAGGGTAGACATTTTGGTCAATCAAGCGGTATGGCTGTATGAGCTACGTGGCCGGACTTATAAGATACGCTACAGATGTATGCTCCACAAGGTGGTAGAACACATAGGTACGATTCATGGCAATGCAATGCCGGACTTAGGTGTGGCAATTCGTGAGCACCTGCCGTGGTGGGTGTGTACGTGCAGAATGCAAGGCTTGCGGGCATCATGGGCGCACCATGGAAGCCATACAACATACTCGTGTAACATGTTCAAGTCATGTCAGACTAGTTTGAAGGCGTTGCGGGGAAGGACAGCATCCGTTCAGGGACCGCCGTGCTGTGTACCGCACAGCTTTCGCATCCACATCTGCAAGATGCGCCGTGTGCACGTCACACCTCTGACTTTCGCTTCTGCACTTCTTGCACCAGATCGTATCGCTCTGCGTTCATGGCTCGTTGTAGCTGTACGCCCAGGTCCTGCTGGACGAGGAACAGCATCAAGTAGCGGTCTATCACTTGGCTATATGCCTTGTAAGGCGCGGCACAGCATTTCAAAGTTCGTGAATTGGTACTGGGTAAGCATTTGCGACGGCTGACAACGCCGTGTGTGGTAGCGAGGCCAGCAGCAGCTGCCGAGATTCGAAACTGCGATGTGGCTGCCATTTCTGCGACGCTTGCACAGTCCTCCTCTGACTGAAAAGCACCTCAGATTGATGCGTCAAGTTTAATGCTATCGTGGTGTGCTTTCAAAGTGATGAGTTGTCGCCGCGCAGGAGTGGAGTGCATGCGCATGCGCGCAGTCGCGATGGACGCGTCCAAGCATGCGGTGTTGAGAGTGATCACCGACACCTGACGACACGAAGCATTTTGTTGAGTTTGCACCAATGAGACAGACATACATGTTTGACTATATGACCGCTGCCATTCAGTCCACATTCCTGCTGTCCCTGCTGATGTCGAGCAGATGCAAGGTTGCCACATGAATTACACGGTTTAGAGCCCAATGTTTCCTTTCGATCTATCATTTCAAGATATATTCTTGTTTGGAGTTGTTCTCACTGTCGCCGGTGGTACGACACAGGCGATTGCCATAGATCATGTGAACAGGTTGTACACTTATGACACACAGCAGCAATCACACTGCAGGTTACAAGGAACCGTTCTTGAAATACTCTCGACAAGGCGGCTTGTTTGTTGGCAGAGCTGTGGGCTTCATCCGCCAGAAGCGTGATCAAGTCTTCACAAGTACAGCTCAAAAAGAAGAGATGGAGGCTCTACAGCAACAGCTATCAGATGCAATGGCCCAGATGCAGTACATCCGACACGACATTCGTAGCTCGACTCGCATTTCACGGTATGTGCAGCTGTGCTGCCAGTACCATGGCGCCCTCGTCCATCGTGCTCGATTGCAAGCGTCCTTAAAGCCTTACCGTGGGAAACATGCAGGGCATACATGTCACAACCTGGCGATCGGGAAGTGCCAGTGGATGCAGCAGGTCAGGGCACAGCTGCAGCCCAATCGACGGATCATAGGCGTGCAGATGACCAGCGAAACGCATCGCTGCCATTTCGAGCAAACGATCCACTCTCCTCACCTGATACATCTACAGTCCATATCTCAGGGCCATCTATCGTCAATCAATGGTCAAATGAGGATGCCCAAACATCGTCCATGGCCAAGGCTGACAGCAACAGTGCCAATGACACCACGTGGTCAAGGCAAGAGGACGGTGCAGCCCCACGTCTGCCAGCCAGCCGCAACCCAGACAACGAACGGCGTGAGGCAGTTTTGGGTGTGATTGCAGATGGTCCTGCCAGTCTGTCAGGAGGCACTGCAGCAGCCACACCAGCAGGTGCAGGTGTGTTGCTGACTCGCACACTACAGCGTTGCACTCGCCCGGTATTGCATCAGGCTCGCTGGCCTGCATGGCTTCGCGTCTCACAAGGCATGCAGCTCAGGTTATAACTGGTTAAGCCCAAGCTGATGTGATTATGCATGCATAGCTACTGAGATGCTGGTGGCTCAGGCGCGGAGCATGTCGAAGCTTGAGTGTCTTGACAGCTGTGGTCATCAGCATGCGATATATTCAGGTGTGATGACAGGAGTCAAGTCGGCTCGTGAGCGCTTCGACAGCATTGATCTTGGTGGTCAAGATGGAAAGGTCGTGTACATCGATGGTGCGTTCCAGCCCGATGTCCTGCGCACCTTGAGTCGCTCAAATGAGTTGATCAGATTCTCTTGCATCGAATGGTGAATGTATAATGCACAATGATGTGAATTGCCGCTGTGTGACACCTTGTGTGGTGACAGTGCCTGGCGTGGTGTAGGTGTCCCCCTCATACCTGTGTCAGCAGCTGACACAGGGAAGCTCCCAGAGCGCAAGGGTCCAATAACTGGATCTGACATCATGGAGGAAGCTCTGCTGGAGGCTCGAGTGGCGAGGGAGGCATCTGCAATCATTCGAGGACAGCCAAACGAGCGATGAGCCATGGGCCGTGTTGACCAAGTCAGGATTGCCGCTAGGTTAATCAACGAAATCACGCATCCTGCAGTTGTCTCGCTAGAGGCATTGAATGGCGTCTCCGTCTCATGCTTGCTGCAGCACGGAGACCCGACTTGGCGCATGCATATGCGATGGAGTCGATCCGCTGTGGATGGAATGATCGGAACGAGACCTACACTTGACCTTCCCAAATCGAGAGAGGAATCTTCGCTGGTCTTGCGTATGCCTCCGTGAGCAAGTTGAGCAGTAGCAGCAAACTGCAACATAGCGGAAGGGCTTGCTCATTTTACGAGGCGTTGGACAGGACCGTGCCCGACGATTCGACATGGCGCAGCAGCTTGCAGCAGCAAGGCATGACTTCCAGTGTGCTACCCTGTTCAGTTCTGCGCCCCATGAACATAAATTTGAATCGTTTTTGTCGCTGTTTGCAGAATGCAAACACGCGGCGCTGCTCCACGCTCTCCGTGCCGTCGGTGCGTGCAATGCGCGTCTCGCACGGATGCGAATAGCAGACGAGATCTGCTGCTGGGAGGTGTTGCTGCAGCTACAGCCGCATACTCCTCAGACGCATGCCTGGCCTCGGATGCGTCTGCCTTCACGGGAAAGGTCCGTATCTTGAGCAAGAGGACCAGGCGCATATGCAATAAGCTGTGCTCAGTGCTGACCCATCACCTCTTTTTATCCAGTGCAGAAAACGAATAGTTGAACATTATGCTACAGAGTGTAGTTCTACACCTTCAAACATACGAGAGTTTCTCGCGCTCTGTTTCAAACGCGCGCAGAATCGCGCGCGCGTAACGCATCAGCTCCCGCCCCCGCCTGAGCAGCCCTCTGCCCGTGCAGGTGTACTTTGACTTAGCTCTATGCCCCCAAGCACTACGCACAGACCGAGCGATCGGCGATAAATCCGCGCTGTGCAGCGATCCCCGGCCGCTGGGGCGCCTAGTCATTGGCCTGTATGGCGACACAGCGCCAGGCACCGTGTCCGCCTTTACCACCCTCCTGGACCGTGGTGCGTACACAGGAACCACGATAAACAAGATTTTCCCAGGCCGGTACATCAAGGCCGGCAAACAGGGCAGCAAGCGTTATGGCGAAGTCGATGCTGTGCAGCTTGAGATGCAAGACCCACTCCCATCAAACCAGGACCTGGTGTGGCGCCTGCCCAGCTGTTCCAATGCGTCATTGATGCAATCTATGTCTGATTGCTGAATGTGGTACACCTATCCTGACCCCTGCCCAGTTTGACAGCTGTGCAGCACAGTATCGCATTGCGACCGCCTGAACCATCAAAGCGTCCACACGCCAGCACAGCAAGACAAAGGCATCCATGGTCTACAGCCTCACAGTGCCCATGCTGGAAGTATACATGAGGACGCAAACCTACCATGCGGTCAGAAACAAGCACCGTACTCCCAAAGTCTGAACCCGGCAACACGGTGTTTGGCTGAGCATTCCCAATACAACAGCTTTGTTGGACACTTCTGAGAGCAATTGTCCGACCAGCCGGTTCATTACATTGCATTACATTACATTTGTAAAGATATGGTACACCATGACTCTCCCCGGTGACTCCCCCCACACAGCCACAATTGTGCACAAGGCTTTCCTCTGACTCTCCATGCACGTGACCCACCAGAGCGTGGCCACACACGCTCAACCTTCTCCATGTCTTTTCCAGACACAGACTGGTTTCCAGGCACAAAAAATCGTCTCTGGATACAGAATCGTTCAGACACACAGTGACTCTAGGGGCCGCTCCTGTGCCCGTTCACCACATCGCGCATCACTATCACTATCACGATGCACTCACCCCCCTCCCTCGAGCAGCTCCGCGGTGCAGGTCTCTTCCAAGGCCTTCAGCCGCAGTCACCTCTTCCCCGGGACTGTGTCGTGGAGCGTCGGCGACGAGGACGCTTCGAGCGTGAGCCGCTCCGGCCCCCCCATTGAAAACACCGAGTTCCTCATCACAACCGGTGCGGCTCCCACTTTGCGAAGCCTGTGACACACTCGAAGTGACACACTTTGCGAATCTTGTCACGCACTTCCCCAGCAGGTGACAGTTCCCCAGCCGGTAAGCTGGGGAACTGGACTGGGTTGGGGACGCTTCGCCCCAGCGACGCGCTCACCCCCCCGCGCTTCTCTGCACCCGCTGCTACAGAGCTGCCCTACACAAGGCTGTTCCAACATTCGACCGGGAATGACCCCATCATCGCAGCCCCCCTGTGCAGGCCCGGGCCCGGCGTTGGACCTCGACACGTCCGCGATTGTGTTTGGGCAGGTCATAGACGGCCTGGACGTGCTGCGCGAGGTGGCCGGGGTGCCGACGATTCGCGCCAACGAAACCCTCGAGCGGTACAACGCCGTCGCGCAGTTCTTCGGGGACGACCGCGCTGCAAAGGCCCGGTCACGGTGGGGCAAGCCCCTGGAGGCCGTTGTCATCGCCTCCGTCGGCCACCTGCCGTAGCGCGGCGATGACACGCATGCATGGCGAGGAGCGCCATCCTCACCACCGCCACCACCGCCTGCCACCGGTCGTAGGTGTGCATGCTCTTGGTGGCGCAGAGGGATGGGGGCTTGACCACCACCAGAGTTTCCTCTTCCTGGCGTCGCGTTGCGTTTTGCCCTCCGCTGCCTGGCCGCGCCTCGTTCATAGCTGCATGCTCCCTGTCGACAGTTGGGGATCCGGTAGAGCAGTTGGGGGTTCTGTGTACACTGTGTCAAGGAACACCGTAGCGCAGAGGTCTGCAGAAGGAGGCTTTCCCCATTAAGCCATTGTGGTAGTGGCCAGGGGCGGCTGGCTGTAGCAGGCTTGGATATATCTGCGGGACGGGGCACTGGCAGCAAGGGGTTCTGTTGCTGTGGGAGCAGTGGTGCTGCTGTGGATGTGGCGATGTGTGCGACCCCTTTGCGGGGCCGGCGCGGGTCATACCGCAAGGTTTTGTGGAGGCCACACACTGTGGACGTGTCAGGGTGGCAGGGCAGCAGTGTGTGTGGGAACTGAGGGTGTGGGGCAGGCTGATATGTAACCAATGGCGGTCAGATGCACTGAATGCTGTGAGTGCTGTGAACCGCTGTCTCGCGTGAACCGATGTCTCTTGGTAATGGCTCATCCCCCCCACCTGATCATTGGGCGTCGCAGTGGTAAGGGTGCCGGGTGTATTCCAGCTGAACACATCTTCTACTGTAACTGCTGTCAAACGTGGTCATACAACATACAAAGAAATATATATGTCCTGGTGTGCCACGTGTATGTGTGTGTGAAAGTATGCCTGTTTACACCAGCTGACTGTAACGACAGTCTTCCCATCGCAAGTTCGGATCTGAGAGCACTGCAAACAGGCCACACTGAGCCACCCTGCGCGCCCTGGGCGTGATGAACACGGCACACACGCTATGAAACCCATGAAATCTTATTTCATAAGACTGCGAATGGCAATCTGGCCCGTGTCTGCCTCACCGTTTCATTCATGTGTGACAGCACAGGCCTTAAGGACAATTCTTGCCTCTCTGAAGCTGCCATTGGGGCCCGGCCCCCTCCGGATTAGTCAGTGGCTGCCCTTGCAGACCATGTGGCGGACTTGCGCCTGCCTGCCCGATGACAGCGATGACAGCACGGCGTTGCCGTAGTCTATGAGCAACCGACCAGCTCAATGGCGATGTTGCCCACTGTCAGCATTTCTCCGCTGCACACATATTATTGGATCAATGTGGTCAGATCAATGTGGGGGGCTTCCATGTGCCTGCGAGTACAGCCGACGTGGCAGGCGGCCGCGCTGCTTGTGCAGTCGGTTGGCGGCGTGCTTGCTTTCGTCGCCGCCGCTGCGGCTGTGATTCATCACTAATGCTGATGTCAGTGTAACACACAAGCTCTGCGCAAGCCTAAGGCAGTTAGACAAACTGTCGGACAGTACAAGAGCGTTCTGTCACTCTGGGCTGTACAAATGTGGGGCTGACAAAGAGCCCAACGGCTATGCAAGCGGAGGGGGGGGGCACACAGGTCGGGGTTATAGAAGATGGAGTCTGTCAGCGGCATGGTGTTCCGGAAATTGGTCACCGGCTCAAACGGCATGCTGGCCTCGTCGGGTGACTGGAAGGTCACCCCGCTGTCCGTACCGGCGTCGTACGGGTCCACGTCTGCGGCGCTGCCGTCGATCCACTCCCCGTCCACACACAGCGGCAACGCGTCGATGCCCGTGAACCTGCACTCATGCATGATCATGATTAACCTTGCCCACATACCAAGGTTGTGCGCGCGCTGTTCCACGTGGCCGCAGCATGCTGTGCGTGCGTTGTTCCACATGCATGCTGTGGCACCTTCAGCTGCGTGGTCCATGGCATCGCACACACGCCGGGATGGACCCGCTGTGCCCCAGTTACAGGAAGGGCGCCGTAACAAACATAGTCAGGCAATGGGGGGCACACCAGTCGGGGCTCGGGGCGATCATGGAGGCGACGGAGATGTAGGGGCGGGTGGGGGTGGCCATGATGGTGCCGCTGCCGCTGCAGGTGCCGCTGAAGGGGTCGCACATGAACTGCGCGCCCTCGCTGCACGAGTCGCCGCACGCCTCCACCTCCGCGAAGAAGTCATCCCCGGCGCCGGTCTCCGCGATCTGCTGGATGGCGGGGGCCGCCGTCTCGCCGAAGCGCCACAGGAAGTACCTGCAAGCCCATCGCGGTGTAGGTCTGCCATCAGGACGCGGGCCCGGCTGGATGCGGGGACCAGGGCTCTGTTACTCGGGAGAATTGGCGGAGTAGGCTCAATGCCCCGTCCCAGCTGTGTGGTATCTGGCAGATAAGGTGAGATCTAGCAGATAAGATTCAGCATACAGCGCGAAGCATGCAGAGGGGGGGGGAGGGGGCGCACGAATCATCGTGGGTGACAACATAGAAGGGCGACCAGTGCGCAAGGCCGGACGGGTAGTCCACAGGGTGCGTGGCCGCGCTCCACACCATGTCCACGCTAACCCGGTACTCGCACGTGCCGGCGCACATGCCGCTGGGCGCCGGGACGGCGTCTGCTGCCGCGACGGTTGGCGCCTGCAGCCACCGAGTGTGCTCCCGTGTGAGACAGAGCGCAGGCTGCAGGTTAGCGAGAGGAGGGGCGCAAGTACGCGGGAACTGGCACTGGCAAACGGAGAAACGTGTGATGACAGCGGCGGTTGGGAACACATGGGTTGCATGCGTCGTGCGTGGCTGATATGTTGGCGCGGCTGCACACGAATGTTGCAGGTGTATTGCATGCAAGCTGCAATGACAGAACGGGTTGCCGAGCTGTTGAGGCTCGGGTGTGGGTGAGCATGCGGCATGGAAAAATAATTGCAGTGGAAAGGCTGCAGTGCAGATCTTGTGTCACTGGCGGAGATGCTCACCGGCTCTGCATCAGGCTCCTCAGTCGCTTCTGGTTCGTCCATTTCCTCTGGCTCGGGCACAGGCTCGGGCATGGGCTCTGGTGTTGGCTCAGGCATGGGCTCGGGCATGGGCTCGGGCATGGGCTCGGGCATGGGCTCGGGCATGGGCTCGGGCATGGGCTCGGGCATGAGCTCGGGCATGGGCTCGGGCATGGGCTCGGGCATGGGCTCGGGCATGGGCTCGGGCATGGGCTCGGGCATGGGCTCGGGCATCGGCATTGCATCAGGCGCCACAATGTCCTGCTTCAGGTCTCCGGACACTTGAATGTCCCTGAGAACGACGCCGTCAGCGCTGTCGGTCCCTGCATGCGCTGGCCCTGTTGAACTGAGCGTCTAAAGATATGGCTAGGCTCAGCCTGGAGTCACATGACACCTGGCACACCCGAACAGCGCAACGCTCGGCTGACATACCGTGCTGCAGCATGCATGCGCTGAGGGCCAGCCTGCAAAATGGTTCCCTCCCCCCAGCAACATGAGAACCAAAAAGACAGGCGCAGTCGGAGCGGGGGAGCGTTGGCCTGATGAGTTACACAAGCTGTGTGCCTTTCAACAGGCCCGGTTCCCAGCAATTCTGGGGAGGGCAACGAAAGGGGCGGGTGCGGCGTACTGCAGGTGACGACGACGTTGGACCAGTCCTCGCGCAGCTCCCGCTCCTGTGGCACGCACTGCGCGTAGAACTCATTCTTCGTGCGGCACTCGTCGCCCTCGTCGCAGCACTGCCCCGCGGTGCCGGCCGCGAAGCCGTTGCCACCGCACGCTTCAAAGGTCGCCACGCAGGTGTCTACCGGGGCGCACACCGGCGAAACTGCAGCCACATCGTTATCTGTCAATTTGGCATGTGTTGATGGCATCCGCACAGCTCCACCAGGGTACCAGGCAGCCTGCATGCACTGGCCCAATTCTGCAGGCAAGGCGGCCCAGCTGCGAGGGTTGACAGAAGGACGTGCCTGAGTGCAATAAAAGTGCTCTGCCAGTGTCCACGTACGGCCAGAGAAGGAAACGGGAATGCGAGCTGCTGCCGGCAGCGGCACGGTCGCATGACACACACAGTGGCTTGAGCGAATGCGCGGCTCGCCAGCGAATGTATGTTCAAACGTGCTGCCACGGTCAAGCCTGAGACAATAGTCGTCGTTCGCAAGGACACTACGTCCGCGGAGGCATGTGCCAGAGGCGTAGCCATACCTGGGGGCACGCAGATGGCCTGGTCGCCATCTTCGTCAAACGAGTCAGGCACGCACACGTGCACGCCGTACACGGCACCAGGCACGCTGGAGGAAACCACCGCGCCATCCACGACCGTGTCGTCGCCCTGGATCTGGATGCCGTCGACGCCAAAGTCGGTGACGGTGACGCCCTGGATGAGGTGGCCCGAGTTGTCCGAGTCCGGGAGCTCCTGGATGACGACGATGCCGATGCGGGCTGAACCGGTGACGGTCGTGTCCAGCACCTGCACGACGGCGCCCGGGTGTGTCTGTGTCCTTTTGGGTATGTTTCAGCGTTGGGAAGCAAGGTGCGGGTGGGGGAAGGGCGGGGTGAGGAGGGGCGATGGCAGGCCCGGGCGGAGTGGGGGCGCTTTGTTTTTCGGGCTTGGTTTTGGTTGGTCACAGCGGTGGATGCGGGCCTTCTTCTGGAGGAGCATGATTGCAAGGACTTCATAGGGGGGCCTGACCAAGGAGATGCGCGTGGGCTTGCGTGCCAGAGCTGGGATCCCACCTCCTAGGCAATGCGCATCCTGACGTGATGTGACACATTGCCGTGATCATCTCCACATCGCGGCAGGGCAGGACGGCAGGTACCGGGCATGAACAGCGTGCGCGAGCAGAAGGCGATACAGTGTGGTCCACCAAGGAGGGTGGTGAGACTTGCGGGTGTGGGCGTGTGGCCATCACCATGTGCTGCAGGCGCACCTGGGTGTTGACTGACGGCAAGTGGATTCCGTCCTCAAACGGCCCCTCCACGGTGCAGCCCTCGATGACGACCCCGTCAGCCACAAACACGAGGATGCCACGGCTGCCCGGCCCCTCGGCCGGCTCAAACCCGGTGCGGCTGCCGTCGCGCGTCACTGTGAGCCCCGATAGCGCTGCGCCGCCGCCACCCGGTGTCACAAACACTCCGAGGTCGCGCTGCCCGAGGTCCTCTTCGAGGGGGCCGAGGGTGACGGCGATGTCGGCGACGGAGACGTTGGCGGCGGCGATGATCAGCGGAACGTTCTGGCCGTTTTCGTTGACGGTGTTTGCGGCGACGAGGGTCGGCGTGGCATCGCCGGCAGGGCTGAGCGAGAGGCCGGGGGTGCCAACCACGAAGTTGCCAGTGTATTCGCCACCTGCATGGGGGTGCGCAGTGGGGGTGCGGAGTGGGGGTGCGGAGTGGGGGTGCGGAGTGGGGGGGGGTTGACGCGGCTCAGGTGGAGTGGCTGAGCGTTGCGGAGCTCGTGCTGATTTGCTTGGGGCAACAAACATGGGTCAACGCACGATCACACAACAGGATGGGCTCCGCGTCTCGCGATGATGGGGCTTTGCGACAAGCGCATGCGGTTATACACATCAGTAAGCTCAGTCGCCGAAGCGGGGGGGGGGGAGGGTGCTGTTCAGGGTAGCAGCATAGTGTGTACAATTACAGAATGGTGTAGATGGGTATTGTCTAAGGATCTGTCTGCGGTGGTGTGGTGATGTTGAGGGACTGGATGCAACGCGCGAGTTAGGCAAGGGCTGGTCAAGGGCTCATCGTGATGACATGGCGTGGACTACGTTTAGTACTCCACCAATCGTACTCCCGTGCGCTCTCATTACACAATGGCATCCAGCTGACGCTCCTCTCTAGCCCTGGCACATGTACATACATTACCTGCGGAACACCCATTTCAAAGCAATTGGGCACATTGCCATAGTGGCGCAGCTGCAGAACTGGACAACGGCTTATTGTGCCCACAGCCTCAAGTGTGTAGCTCGTCAACACTGCACTCCACAGGGTGCGTGCAGCGAGTCAGCAGAACTCAGTCTGCACCCGCAGCGAGTCGGACCAGGTTGCATGGTGACCCAATGGGCGCCCAGTGGTGAGCAAAACGACACCGGCACCGCATCGATCACAACGGAACATTAGTGACACGTTGCTGCGTATAGTTGAGTGATCCAATACCCGCAACAGCATGTGCATGCCAGAAGGCGCAGCGTCGCGCTGCCGGGCACTGCTCGAGCGTGACCTATGCCCGGCAATCAACAGCATTGCTGAAGCATGCCGCAAAGTGGGCAGCTGTGTCGTGCTCTCAAGGCTAAGAGTGCGTGCTAATAAAGATTTTTGATGCATTGATCTGGCTGAATTGTGCAGCCGCCGTGTCTCAACGCAATAGTTACGTCTTGCTTGATCCATTACGACTGCGGTCTAGCACGGTGGGACATTACGCAACTCTGGCACCTTACCGCAGCTGGATGAATTTGCAATGCAGCTTCAATTACCATGCAGGTGGCGGACCACGTCTATCCATGGGCGCCGGCAGTAGTCAAGCATCATGCGGCAGTCGAGGATGATCCTCCCGACTTGCTTCATGCAAGGGCAATCTGCTTCATACGCGTACCGGCAAGCTTGATGGATCCGCCGCTTTCAGCAGACATCAGGGCGGTCTCTAATGAGCAGGGGCTGCCTGTGGAGCAGTCCGAACCTTCGCCATCAGGTGCGGCATACATCTGGGCGTGCGCACAAGCGACCAGCGCTGTGGCGCACACGAGGCCTCTCAACACCATTGCTGCCAGCTTATGGTTTTGATATGTAACGTTTAAGGCCAACTGCTACTGCGTGAATGCCCGAGTCAAAGCCTGCGTGATGCGGCAGAATTCAGCCTGGTTGCTAGGTTGGGTTGCAACACTTTGACCGGCGCGAGAGGCAGACAATATGAGGAATAAACCACTGCAAATAGCCATTCACATCACACTATGCCTCATTATGTACATAGTGTGACGCGTGCCGCCATGCACGCTGAGCTTGCAAGTGGTGCAGCGGGTCCCGGGCGGGCTCAGGCGACGATGATGCGAACCTCGCAAGGTGCTCACGTTTGCGGGGCGCATCTCTGTGCCGCGTGCATACGCGGCAGTGCTCTTGTCACGCTTCACGCAATGCCAATGCAAGCTGCGCTGGCGCAATCACACAAGATTATGCATGTGAGCAGGTATCAGCCAAGGCGAGCGCTGGCATCCGTTTGAGTTCCAAGCATCGGCACCGATCTTGCCAGCTGTGGATCCGTGGTGGGGCCGCCTGTAAAAGCTCGGATCCCGGCCAGCTCCGCTGCGAAGTGCGAAACGTTCACAGCAAGACATGCCCGTGTTCACAGCACAGGCCGGGCGACTCGATTCGGCGCCCGCAAAATTTGTCAAAGTTCTGCGACATATGGACATATGGACGCTTGCACATTATATGAGCGAAGAGGCATTGCATGGGCACTCTGACCACAATTCCTCTGGCATACCCAGTGTCGCCAGGTTGTGAGCATTTTGGCAGGCCTTAAACGTGGGATGGTCCACCGCGTGCCACAGTGTGTTACACAGTGATAGATCTAGGACTCAGCAGCGCCGAGGCAACAGACCAGGCAACAAACAAACAGACAGACCGGCCACCGCAAGCACCAAGGCCACGCGCCGCACAAGCAAACGCCAGAACGAACTAACGCCAGCGCGAAAGCAGACACGCACACACCACGCAGTACCACGCAGGCCACGCGCACACCAAACACACAGCCAGCACTCGCCGGGCGCACAAGCGGTCGTCAGCGCGACACAAGCAGTCTGCACGGGCGCGACAGCGCGCGCTACGGCGATGTCCGAGGCCTAGAGGCACCGGTCCCAGGAGCAATAGCCTCAGCCAGCCCGGCAGCCCGAGCGGTGTCCGGGAGGGGCGCAGAGGAGAAACGGCGGACGTGCGCTGGGAGGAGGGAAGAGGGAGGGAGGGAAGAGGAAGGGGTCGGGTGCGGGGGGGGGGGGGGGTGGGGGGCTGCAGGGTGAAATGGGTGGAGGGGGGGGCTCTCGGGGCGGGATGGGCGAGGGGGGGGGGGGGGGGGGGGGGCGACGCAAGCTTATGCGCGATGGCCTGTCAGCGCCGGCAGGCCGTCTGTGGGGACAGGAAGGCCCGGCAGCAGCGCCCGTCCGACCAGTCTAGCACGGAGGGGCGCGGCCGCGCGGGCTTGGCGCGCCAGCGCGCGGCACAATGTTGTGGACAGGTCGCGCATGGCATTGAGAAGGAAAGTACGCTTTGACACCGCCCCGTGTCCCGCGGCAACCTCCGCGACCGTCTGGAGGAAGCGGTACGCGTCCCGTCCAACCCTGCCATACGTCTCATGCACGAGCGGGATGAACTGGGCGGCACCTGTGATGGCGCCATATTTGTCGCGCTTTTGCCGTGCGCCCTTCTCGGCGGTCGCGCCAGCCTCACGTGACGCACCGCGCACATGCGACCTGGCAAGCGGGTGCATCACCTTCACGTCCAGCAGCGCCATGCGCGTGGTGAGGAATGCCAAGAGGTCGCCGCGCTGCGGAGGCCGCTGCGATCGGGGCAGCGGGGGTGCGGCAGGAGGCGCTGCCTCTCGGTCAGAGGCGAGGGGCGCGTCGCGCGTCGGGGCGTGGGCCGCGGCGGGGGGGGCGGTAGCGGCAGTAAGGGTAAGGGAGGCCGGAGCCACAGTGTGCGAGTATACGTAGAACTGCGGCGGTAATAAACTGCCGGTACCTTCGAGGTAACGTATCTATAACGTATCTCTCCCTTCGAGGTACCTCGAAGCACCGGCTGCCTCCTAGTACTGCAGCTGGCCACGTGCTTGCATGTTCATTAATTCGCATTGCGCGCGTGTGCCGCAGCGCTCTAGCGCGCTGCTCCATATATATGCATACTTCTAGCACCAGCATGCAGCAGCCGGTGAGGCTGTCCGACACAGTGCAACGGGGCCTCGGCGCCGCTGAGTCCTAGATCTATCACTGTGTAACACATGTACAGTGCAACGGCGCGCAAGCTTAAGCATCGACTAGCCGGCTAGCGCAGCTGCAGCTGAGAAAGATCCCACGTGGAAGCCGCGGTACGTCCGGTACCGTAACTTTGGAGCACGTGAATGTTTCCAAAGCCATGTGCAGTACACACGGAAGCTGCCACCTGTCGACAACCTTGGCGCAGGTGTGCACAGCATGGACACCGCCGCCAGCTACCGGCAAGCGCCGCCGTAGACAACTCAGCAAACAGCATGTGCGACAATGGCGAGTCCGGAATCCATGGCCACCATGCACGAGCCATGTGCGAGTTCTGCCGGAACGGGCCATTTGCAAATGCTGCAGCTGCCAAGGTAGGTTTTCTAGTGTAACACATACAACATTGGGTCAACCGGTGCATTGTGGGTGATGGGTTGTTGCATTTTTGCTGCCAGCTGCTTGCTGGGCTTCGATATCAATATTGCTTGCTTCTTGGCTCCTGCGTCGCTCTCCATGCATGTAACACCACACCACATTGTCACCCAGCTGCGCAGGCAGTGCAGCTCTCTCTGAAACGCTGTTGAGGCTGCGGGCACAGCATCTGTGTATAAAGAACAGAAAACAAAATTTTATAAGTAAAATTAAAAGAGGAAATCGGCTATCACGCCAGACCCAATCGGGAATCCGCCACAGCAATGCGGAGAGGGGCGGACAGGAAGCAGGACTCAGATTCAGAGAGCACGAATGAGTCAATAGGAGTGGGGTTGGGGCGGGGGAGCGGAGGGGGTGGGCTGGAATAGGGTCACACATCACCAAAACCCGCACACGTGGTCGACCACTTCGGCCCTCCTATGTGTATGTCCATGCACTGCTTGTACTGCTGCTGTGTGCTGTTTCACGTCTACATTCAAACAAACCATACTGCGCAGTACGTGTGTGAGGCAAGGACTGCGCAGCGCACGCATGCCCGTGCACCATGGCCAAGGGCTTTTGTGCGGGAACCACTGGCAGCGCCACTGGTAAAACAGGACAACCATCGGACACCACGCCACATGCAAAAGGACACCGGCCAACACATCCCGGCTGACAGAGGCGGCGGGACACTCCCCAACACGTACCCCTTCGTCGACGAGCCAGATGCATCACCCAGCATGCAGCAAATGCGTGTGTCCTCAAACCATGCCCAAACGTGCGACCGCACGTAATGCAGGCAGCGGTACATCATGGGGCTCCCACACCTGAACGTGGCAAAGAACGTGGACCGGTGTCAACGACATCAACCCTTCACGCCTGCAGTGCTACAATGATCCCCACAGTACGTGTACCACATCTGTCTGCCTCGTGTTTGTGTCAGCGGTCAGGCGGCATATACTTACCGCTGACTCAAACACGAGGCAAGCTCGTCTGGCTGCAAAAGTGAGCAGCGGTTTTGCAGCCGGTTCAGCACTGGTTTCACGAAGACGAGGTGGTGGTTTGTCTTCATCGATGCATTTGCAGCCCTGCTCATTTAGACGTGGATGCGACTGAAACAGATGAGCTGTCTGCAGCTAGCGCTGTATGCACTGTTACATCGAGGGGCTCCAATCCAGATGCAATCACTAAAGTCGTTCAACTAGGAGAGCGCGCGCGCGCGCGCAAACACACACACACACACACACACACACACACACACACACACACACACACACACACACACACACACACACACACACACACACACACACACACACACACACACACACACACACACACACACACACACACACACACACACACACACAACACGTTGTTGCTAGCATACGGCCCCAGAACCCAGAGAGCACAGCATAGCGCCACAACGCTTTTCAAAGCATGGTTCTGCGGTGATTCAGAAACATCAAGGGCGAGCGCATCCCAGGCACTGTCAAAGGTCCTGTACACGTCCCACAGCTACGAGATACACCTGCGCAGTCCACAATCCAAATCTCCGACAGACAGTTTTACAACAGATAATGGTGTGTCTGAAGGGAATTTCTTGAGTGGGGGTCAGGCTGTATTGGACATCTCAAGGGAAGCGTAGCAAGGCAATCATTGAGGACACAGGCAATCTCTGGACTCCGGAGAGGATGCCGATTCTGAGCTGCATGTATGTGAGAAGTATTACAGGGGTAAGTACATATATATTTCACAGAGTAGCACAGCTTGTAGGCACGCATGGCAGTGGTCAAAAACAGAAACCATGGTTAACCATGGCTAAGGCTGTCAATAAACTGAAGCAACCAGCTGCAGCTTCAGTCATTTTGTGACGATTTCATACAGCATCAAGCGTACAGCATGCATGACGCTGCTGACATACTCATGTTGCTGGAGGATCTCTTTGAAGCAGTGATTATCAATGGTGGTCTTACGAGCGCATCTAACGGGACCCACCAAGATGAAAAATCTCCCACGCCACAGCATCACAGCCGACCTCTCACGCCACGGTCGACTTTGGCTGCCCCTAGAGCCTCACGCAAGTCTGGATGCACTAGGATGCGGCTCGTGCACAGATAGCATGCCGCTGCAGGCATGCCCTGGTGGCTAGCGACGTATCCCATGGTCTGTACCTGTGCACTGCGACCAATCGCAGATAGAAGCAATGTTAGCAGGTACCGCTGTTCCACTGAATTGGATTTTGACCACCCTACACCCCTTGCATCATTTGAGCGCTGCATACTGCTTCATTGGCACCAGAATTCTGTTGTGCAGCTCCATCACCCACCATGCTCATGCAGCAGCGAGGGTGGCTTGCATGTGCTAATGCACATGCTTACCACCCGTGATAGCACGGGTCATTTGCAGGAGTATGACTAGTTAGTTACACAGGCGACCCCATGTTAGCACGAGACACACTTGCAAACGAAGAAGGAGTTCAGCAACTCATCATCTGGTGATCAGCGCAACTCAGATACTTCACTGATCAGCTGAAGGCAAGTGTCCACGTACGTCACCACTCGCACAGCTCCTACACCGTGTTTGGCGGACACATTTGGAGGAGAAACGCATCACCACATCAAGTCTACAACTACTGATAGCATGCAACTGATGAACATTCCTGCCTGGCTGGGGTCGGGCCAGTGTGTGGGCATGATCCACCAACTCTGGTGCACCTGATCGGGTGAGCTGGCTCTGTCCTTTGATACAGCGACACCCTGTAACACCCCAGCTTAAACAAGACGGGGTGCACCGCTGGGCCCGCAAGTATCACTGCCAGCACTGCAGCCCTGTGGAAGTCACCTGATCTGTGATGCAAGCACCGCAGCAGCATGTACCTTTGATGCTGCTGTGTCATTTTGGACCTGCCGCTTGGGTAGTTCTTGCAAGATACAGACAGGGTCTCGATGGGTTCACCCGCTGTTGTGCGAGTGTGGCCATACACTGATGGCTTGGTCAAGCCAGGTCCTACCAATGGGGTCTGGGCGTAGTTCTGCTCAGGCCAAGGCTCTGCTAGCCCTCCTGCACTGGTTTAGAAGAGCAGGATTTTTGCACCTCCGTACGTGCAGAAACCAGGCTAGCGCTTGATGCACATGACGTCTTGTCTGCATAGTTTGGGCAGCGTATGGTAGGTGTACCCGAACCGGAGGTGGCCAGCCACTGATCAACGCTTTGGGTGATCACCACACCGTCACACCGGCAAATTTGACAGACGATGCTACCTCCATGATCCCTGCAAAGGCCTGATTGTCACGGGAAGGCAGCATGTAGCTTGCTGATGACGACAAGGTGCTCATCGGGAGAGTTCACTGCTTCTCCCCAGCGACAAAGCCAATCGTGACAGTAACTTGTAGCAGCCTCTTACCTTATCTCGCGAACCAGGGGCCATCATTTGCCCGCCGTGGGCAGGAGCGTAGCCTTGCATTTCCATCATCTCATGCTGTGGCATCATCATCGGATTGGGCATGTGGGCTTGAGAAGAATTTCTCATAGGCTGCATGGACTGACCTCTGCACCAACTGTTACTTGATGAGCGCATCGGCCGACACACACGGGCATAGGTGCCAAGCGTGTTCATCGGACGGAGCAGGCTGTCTGTAGGTCGACGCTGCAGGGATGTCGAACGCAGAGCTTGAGTGACATTGCACAGATTCAGCGCGGTACATATGAAAAGTGAATGAGGTATCAAGAGACGTGCCTAAACTGCTGCATGTGCGGCATCGGCTGCTCTTGCTGCTGCGGGATCTGCAAGCAGTACCTTCCGCCAGGTCTGCATTCCTTCATGAAGGTGGAATGCTCGTCGAGACTGATCTTAAGGAGCTTCCTGGTGTTGGTCAATAGAGCCTCTGTCTCCTGCAAGGATGGGCTTGATCGAGGCAGGCTCGTCAGCAACAACGGTGCAGGCAGAACAGGAGATGTACCCAGTTGTATGGCTGCGCGCACACTACACGAAGTAGCCGTATATATGCTTCTTGCTGCAGAGCACGGATGCGTTGCTCCACTGATTGCGACATCACGATATCACGAGGAAAACAGTCTAAGCGCGAGATCCACTGCGGCAGGTCTCACGGACACAAGTGCACATAGAGACCTGCTGATGCTCGCCCGCAGTGTCAGTGCCGCAGACCAGCAACAATGAGCCATTCAATCAGCTGTGCTTATGACGCGTTGATGGGCCTGTCGCTGCAGAATGTTCTGTCTTCCCGACGTTCAGAACCATCGATGCCGGCATCGACACGCGTCGCACATATGTGGTGTTGTGCTGGCGTACATCACCGACTGCCACAGAGGCGTATGTCATGGCCAGCAGCAAATTCATCTGAAAGTAAGGTCATCAAGCACAGCTTTGGCCATGGTGGACCATAAATTCGCCCTGCAGCCTTCGAACGGCTGGCGAACGGCTTCCTGGCAGTTCCTGCAGCGAGCTGTTTTGGTTCAGCTTGTGTGCGGCATTCGGTCATTGTTCATTTGTCTGATGCGTTGCCATGCTTGCTTGCCTTTGTATTCTATCACTTTGTGGAGCATGGGGGGCACCTCTGTATCGTTTCTCGTTCCTGCAGCGCCCCAGTCGCGATTGACACACCTCGAGCAATCACAACAAGCAACACAGCGGAGCCCTGCCCGTGCCAGATTGGCCTGCCACCGATGATTCCCAGACTCTCGCGTTGATCACACTGGGCAGAGCGCATGTGGAGCAAGCTAAGGGGCGATTGGAAACCTCTTGCTTCACCAGGAGCTACCTCAGTGTGTCAGAAGTCTGACTGAAACCACATGGCGTGGCACTGATGCGAACCTGCCGCATTGTGATACTCCCGCCCTGCTACGTGTGACAAGAAGGCCACCCACCATTGGAACATGCTCGAGAAATATCGAGCACGGAGCACAGTGTTGACTGGGTATCACTGACAGTTCACCACACCTGCGCCTGCAAAGCAGCTGCACTGCCCATGGCTTTGCCTGGGCTATATGATACATCACAATGAGAGGCTGGTGGCTGGGCAGCCTGTCTGCTGAATAGCATGCAGCACCAACACTGTTGACCGTAAACGAGGTAACCGCATTAACGTTGGCACGCTGTTGGCTGCCTCTGCATCCTTGCAGCCAGTTCCACGGTTGCTACTGCGGTCTCCAAACACAGTCTGGCATGCCTCCCTCTAACGGCAGTCAAGCCCTGTTTTCCCAAATCCAGGGCAAGGCACAGCTTTGGAACTGTGTGGAATCCGATGTCAACAATCCACAGCTGCATACCAACGATCGAGGATGGAGTTGTAATCCATGACCTTGGCTCTCATTCTTCCTGCAGCTGTCCCAGCCGTGTGGCTTCCTGCAGGGTCCCACATGCGAGTTTGTCTGATGGTGTATTGGCTGATGTGCCTGTTGTGGTGTGTGTTGATGGGGTGCGGATGTCGCCCTAGGCGCTGCCCTCGCTGCCGGAGTTGCACAGGCTGTTTGCTCTCCCATCCCTGTTCGCAGGGACGCCGCACGTGTGGCCGATGCCTGTTGGGTCTGGAATCCTTGTTTCCTTTCTTCCTCTGCACACAGCACCACACTCCTTCACGACGCCGGTGCTGCTGGGTCATGGATCTATCACTGTGTAACACAGCACCAAACTCCTTCACACTCTGTGGTCGTCTCCGTGTCAATCTCATGCCATCCGGTTTCGCTAATAATCAGCGGGTAGCATTGCAATTGACCAGTCAGGTGCTGTAGCGGTGTAGACGATCCCCGTAAAACCGGCCCTTTTACGGGGGTCGGGTCATTGTGTGGTGTGCTCAGTGCTGTCTGTCTGATGATTTCTTGTGCACAACATAGCAGGGAGATCAGTATGTCACACGGTATGGTACTCCCATGTACATCATGTTGGCTACGATGCCAGCTTGTTTGTTGTTGATGTGACACAACTTGGCCTGTACAAATGTGTGTTGTTAATTTGACAACCATGCCTTGTGCATGCATGGACGCCATGACTGTTACATGATGGTTCTGGGGCTGTACTGTCAGGCTCGACAACAGCTGTAAATTGAGGGCCTGGAGTAGCAGTCCAGGTTTCTGGTTGTTGCTGTGTACCAGGCAAGTTTGTGACAGCCCCACTTTGATTCAACATCAAATTGCCATCTGGTCATACTGGCAAGATAGAATGTATTCATCAGAAAAGTGAGTAAATGTCTTGGCAAAGAGAGTGCCATGCATATGCATTGCCCTCTTTTGGATCTTTTTTCAGGTATGTGATGCCTGCAGGTGGCCTCTGAAATCCTTGGACCCAGGACTAAGACATACAGCACCAGTAAGCATTGCTGTGCTGCTGTGCAATGCCATATTGTGCAATGCGGACTGTTGTGCCAGCAGCCCTGCGCAGCTCGCAGCTGCAGCTAGATGTGTACATGCCCCCGTCTGCATGCAATCTGGAGTGGAATGGCGTGGTGGGCACAATGCATGGGCTGATTCCATCCGACAAGTTGATTCCAGAGCTGGATAGACTCATGCATAACATGAGTCTAACGCAGTCAAGTGCCAGACTCATGTAAGTGTAACCTGCTGTCATGGGTGCCTGCACACAGTTGACTGATCTGTTGCCTCGTTGCTGCTGGGTCCTAGATCTATCTCTGTGTAACACACACCATGACAGACCTACACCGCCCAAGTCGCTCACAGGAACAGGCATGTGACTGTGCAAAAGGCTCAGAACTTGTCAGGCTGTTCATAATGGCATGAACAGGAAGACATGTTGCATGTGCACCTTGGCCACTAAGCCCCTGTCCACCAAGACGGTGCTTTACCATGAATTCTTTCCTTGTGTTCTACCACCTTGGTGGAGCATACCTCTGTACCTCTGTAACGTATCTCCACATTGGTGGTGGCTGAGGCATGGCCATGCATGGCGACATGGTGTTCAGCATGGACACCAGATGGCAGGTAATGACAGTTGCAACCGGCAGTTTGATCCTGGGTACCATTCTTGGACTGCAGCACTGGTGAGGTCGTTTCCTACTGATGTGCACAGCAGCAGTGAGCAGGCAGGTGGCATCAACTCTCCTGTCTCCTCTCCTCCGGCATTTATAGTTGTGTGTTTCAATTCACAGGGACATATTTGGGTGCCTGTCTGTGTATGACTTTCACAGTGAGAAAGGTGCTATCAGGGTAGGTGGCCATGAGAAACTGATACAAATAATAACTACCTGAACATGGCCCACACAGGCATGGCCGTGGCACCTTGATCTATCACAGTGCAACACAAGTGTGACCATGCTGAAGCATGGCGATGGCAGAAATAGCTAGGTCGGACGTCAGACTGTGGCAACGGATGCTGCTCTCTTGGAACCAGGAGCTCCAGAGTGAAAGTCTATGTGTCCAGATGCATGCACAGTCTGTTCGCTGTCCGGATGCTCCAAATTCTGTTCATCATACATACCAGCCCTGCAGGGCCCTGCTGAATATTCAGCAGTATCTGGCCTTCAGCTCTGGCCACATGTGGTACTCTTATAGGATCTCTATTTGCCCTTGTCATCACCAAATCCTTTGATTTGCTAGCCCCTGAATGTTTTTCTGGCCTGTACTTGCTGACCTGGGTCACATGGCTCCGCTGCAGCAAGGTTTGTACCATAACAGACAGGTACCATGTGCCTGAGCAGACACACACTCTGGCAGCTGCTTGAGGCACGGTTGTGATGGTGGATCACAAACTGGTTCAGTGCAGAGGCACTGAAGTGGGATGTGTGGAACACCACAAACCAGGTTGCATACAGACCACAGCTGAGGTGCAGGCCCCAGTTGATCCACAGGCAAGAGTGGCACCTAGCTGAGCTTAGGAGAGGCTCTAGAGCTGCCACCTGCATGCATCAGGTCCATGTGCCAGCATTTGTGGCCAAGGCACTGCAGGCGCCTAGTCTGCATGTTTGGAGGTGTGACAAGGAGATCAACGCTGGTGCTGGGGTGAGTTGGAGGGCGAGTGTGAGAGTGGAGGCGGCCAAGCGTGCTGGCGGACAGCGGTGCGTGGTGAGGGTGGTGAGGATGGTTGGAGTGCGTGATGGCTGCGTGGCTGCGTGGCTTGGGCTGGCTGGTGGAGTGCGCTGGGTGTGCCGTTGTGTCAGTTCGTTGTATGTATGATCTTTGTTGCTTGGGCAGCTGTGCATCTTGCTGCTCGTTCAACTGTCAAAGTTGCTGCCTGCTTGCAGGGGTTTGATTGCTTGTTTGCTTGCTTGCTGTTGTTCTCGCTGCCAGGCTGTTGCTGGGCTGTTTTGTCCATCGTCGTGTAACACAAGATCAAAGTGTGTGGAGGTGCCCTCATGACCAGCCCTCGAGGGCTAGAGCAGTGGCAGTGCCGTGCCATGCCTGCCTCTGTTGCCGTTCCCATCAAACACTTCGCACTTGTGTGCTACACTGAACTTGCACAGCTTGGGTGACTGAAGTAAAAGTAGGGACAACATGTGTGCAAGCACACTGCAGCCATGCTTGCAGCCATGGCCATACCGGCGAGATTTGTTACAGAGTTATGCTCCACAAGGTCGTAGAGCACAGAGGAAAGCAGTGATGGCCATACCTAGCAGCATCTGACAAGCCTAGCATGCATAGGTAGCTTGGTTCTGCAACATCCTGCGAGATCCTGAGCATGCAGTCATCAGTACAACTGTGTACAGGAGTGCTCGGATAGATGTGATTGGGGAGCTGTTGTCTGCAGGCAAATTGGCCATCGAACGGGCACTTTCAGGAAGCCGGCATTCAGCGAAACTAGGAGAGTTGGCCTGACCAGACATGTCCGGTGATCACATGCATACGCTGACAGAGATTTTCAATTTGCAATGATAGTTCTGGAGAAGATTTGAAGTCGGCCAACCGCAGTGTGGCTGCAACTCGACGCACATTCGGATGATCCTCTTGTCTAGGCAACCGAATTCGAGTGTGACAGTGCATGCCGCCGTGTCTAACAAGCTTCGGGCCATGGGAGTCACAGTGGCACGTCACGGCGTTGGCCGACTGCATCAGAGTCACGGAGTCCCGCGACTGCATATGCTTGCGCGTGCTGCGCCATGATGCCATGGTGGCATGTGCAGTGCTGCGAGGCTGCAAACGGAGAAGCCAACGACACATGCAGTATAACACAGGCAAACCGATGCATGCTGGACAAGTGGCCGATATGATGCCCTGGACAAGCGTGCGTACGTGTGTCTGGGGCGGGTGCTTGGGTTGTGGCCTAGAGTGCGGCGGCGCATGTCGATGCTGCGTCAGCATCTCCGCCACACGAAAGCCGGAAAACCTCCTGGTGACGACATGCGTGGCGGCTGCGTAATTCATAGGATCAACGCGGCCCAGTCGATGTTCGTAATCTGCGTGCACTGTTGCATATGCAATGCGAAAGGCACTCACGCACGTACACCGCAGTGCTCTGATAACATGACGGTGTCGCGGCATCGAGCGCAGAAAGTTGACCAATTTGGGCTGTGCTTCACAAGACTCTCCACAGCGAAGTTGGTGGCTCTCGCCAGCTTGCTACTCATTGTTTCGTGTGCCGCTCCAGAGTTTGCCTTCGTTTAATTGGATCTTATCAGCAGACTGAGTGCTGCCACTAAGTAGTCGCCGACGTATCATACGACGATTTCCCCGCATTAGCTCCTGGCCTGGCATTCGTTCAGATATGGCGTGAGCAGGATAGTGAGCACCCGGTCGGCAAATGTACGGCATACAACTCCCGGTCGACGCAACAATTGTGTTTCGAATGATGATTGCTGTTGACTTACGTGTATGCTCGCCAGATGGTGCCAGTTCGGTCGTCGACCTCGTTCCTGTTGACGGCCCGCATCCCGGACGACCGCGAAGGCGTGTGTCGCTGCAGGTCGCTTGTCTGTGAATGCCTGCGAGCGCCGCAGTCAGTCCTGCAGCGCGATCCCCATGTGCCAATCGCATAACTGTAGTTACTGAATGTCTGTTTACTATCCTTGCGTCGGTGCCACGTTCGCTTAGCGAACAGGCCGTGTTCAGTTGCGTACAGCGTCTTCCAACGCCTAGTACTTCACAGAGGCCTGCTGCATCATGTTCTGTATCGTGTTACATGTGTTGTGCAGGCCGTCGCCCGCTCGTCATCGCAGCAACGAACGGCCTCGGACTGGCCAGGGCAACAACTAAGGGCCGATTCGCGGCAGCTCCGTCTTAGACTCCATAACGCACGCTTGTGTAGATTGTGTAAGCTCGATGACAGCGACAACTCCGCCTGTGTCCTCTGGCACACCAGGCGTGGCGAACCCGATCGTCCCGATGGGTGTCAGCATGGAGCTTCCAGCAGCCATGTCCGGCACATCAGCGCTCACCGGCACATCTGTGTATCCCAACACGATTGCAGCCGTGCCTGTCACCCCAGTCCACGCGCATGAGGTTCCATCGACGGAGATGAATCCGCCTCGGCGAACCGTCGGGCCTTTAAACAACCCTACGTTTAGAGCAGGGGGCTATCATCCTCAGCCATCTCAAGATCGACATCACTCTCGGCGGCAGGGCCGCAAACGGCAGTCGCAGAAGTCTGTCGCATCATGGATGTGGCTCAAGCTCTGTTGTCGTATCCGCAAGTCGACGATGGAATTCTTCGATGCCATAGATGCAGGTCGAGTCGAAGTTGTTCGGGAAATGGTTCGGGCTAGCCCGACCTTGCTGCTGAGGACGCGACCAGGGAGTCGGTGGACAGCTGTTCACTTCACCGCAGAGCGGGGCGAGTATGCCACGCTCACAGCTCTCTTCGAAGAAGCTTTAGCGCACGATGAGCGCCGAGAGTCGCAGTCCGGCATCAGCTGTGCTCGAATTAAGCCCGTGAAGAAGGGTGAACTGACAAAGCGCATGGTAAATGCGCTAACAGAGAAAAACCTGACCCCGTTGATGCTCGCTTGCAAGCGCGGGTGAGTTCTTCATTGCAAACTCTACGTTGCTCGAACACCCGCGATGGTGCTCTGCGTGCGCCAGGCTCGTCGAAACCGTGTTCACACCCAGTCAGCCTTCGCAAAGTCACATGCCCGTATGAAGGCTGTCTGTTACGGTAACTCAAGTCGCTGTAGACACTTTCTCCCGCTCTAACGTCGTCTAATGTGAATACCGTGGGCTGGCTGCAGGCATCCAAGCACAGCCACACATCTGATGTCCATGGGCTCCAACCCATGTGTTGCCGACCGCGAGGGCGCCAAGATGGCCATCCATTATGCTTGCCTGTATGGCCACTGGTCCTGCGCTCAAGTGATGATGGAACCTCGTTGGGTGGTGCAGAACCCAGGCGGCCTGCGGCCACTTGCACAGGTATGACATGCTTTGTTGCCGTGAGTCACTGATGCTCTCACAGAGCCAGTGGGCCACCCTTGCCTGGCTGAACCTCTGACTTTGCTGCATGCGCGCTCGCACTTGCCTGTCACCGCCGCATGCCCAGTCCCAGCAGCTACTCCCAGCACAAGGCCTTGCCAGCAGTGCTGCACCCACCAGCCGGCAGCGCCTGCAGTGCATGCGCCACCATGCCTGCCTCCGTCTATCGCAACCCCGGGCGGCATCGGGCTGCTCTGCCCCACTGCACGTACACAGTCCGCACACAGCCCACCTGCACCACTCCCACGCGTGCTGCAGGCCATCATCACCGACATGCATGGGCAGAACCGCTACATCGACGCGCGCACGTGCGCCGGCCTCACGCCGCTCCACATGGCGGCCTGGGCCGGCCATGTTGAGGTCGCCAAGATCCTGCTCGCGAATGGCGCCTACCTCAACCCCAAGATCGTCTTCTCGTCGCCCTCCACGAGCTCTGTGCTCCCCGGCTCAACCCCGACACACCTCGCGACGCGCAAGAACCGCATCCATGTTGTCAAGGCCCTGCTCACTGCATACGTGCGCCCCTGCCCCACTCTGACCCCCCACCCTGCACTGTTGGGTGCTGCTTCAGTCGATCCGCGTAGTGCCGAAGTTGCTCGGCAGCTACCCGATGCCCGTGTCGCCCAGGACCATGCACGAATAAAGTTCACATCGCGCAGACCGCTTGCAGCACGCTGTTGAGAGTGCGGTTTGGCGGCCATGGCGGTCAGACTTCAATGACCCTCCGTCCAGATGCCGGGCACTAAGCGCGGTTAGCTTTTGGAGGCAGCGGGGCCGGTTGGGGCTGCTGCTCATGTGGCCCCAAGGTCAACTGATGTGTGCAGCGAGAGGTGGGGTCGAGATTGGAGGCAGCGAGCAGCAGTGGGGGCCGGTGGGCGCCCGCATTTGAGTAGTCGCGATGCCTACATGCACTGCTCGTGTGGCCCCGGCGAGGCGTTCGTGCCGGTTGCGGTGGCCACAGGCGATCATCCCAGGACATGCGTGTGTGTGCAGCGTGATATGGCGGTGCTGCCATCGGTGCAGCACTCAAGGCAGCGCCGAGGACTGTGCAGCGTCCATGCCGTACACTCTGTTGCTGCAGCATCCAGTGTGATCCCTGGGCCATGTCAGCCGCTTGTCGGCTTGGCCGCCGCCGTAAGTGCGCTCGGCAGATCTCCAGATGGTTCGGAAGAGTGTAGCATGCGGTCGAGTGACAGGCGTCGTGCACGTTTGCAGATGGACCGTAAGGCCGCGGCAGAGCACACGGGTGCACAGCCAGAGGAGGACCCCCGCACGATCGCGGACGACCGCGGCAACTATGCCATCATGCATGCCATCGCCCGCGGCAACAACTCCATGGCCGCGCTTCTCGACGCGTGCGCCCCTCTCCCCCCCCCCCCCCCCCCCCCCCCGCCCTCTGTACTGCTTTACTCTTACCCCCGGTGACCACGGCACCTCCACGGCCCCCCGGCCATGTTGTGTCTTCCATCTGCACCGGCGCACCCCCGGCCATGTTGTGTCTTCCATCTGCACCGGCGCACCCCCGGCCACGTTGTGTCTTCCATCTGCACCGGCGCACCCCAGCCACCAAGTTGTGCCAGAAGTACCTGGTTCAGCCGTCAGTGGACACATGCATGCTCGCACCAGTGTTTTTCACCACTTTGTAGCTGCTTTGTTGTCTTCCGCATCGGCCCTGACGCGGGAACCCCTTGCCGCCGCGCCAGTGCTTCTGCCAGTGCTTCAGCTGGCCAGCACCGCTGCAGGAATGCGGACCTCGAGACCATCCTAGCCACGGACCTCAACCAGCTGGGCCAGGTGCCGAAGCTGCAGGCGCTCGCGATCTCCGCGCTGCGGTCGCGTCTGCTGCGGGAGCTGGAGGGACTCATTACGACGCAGCAGGCGTCCGGCGGCAAGTCGATCACCTCCGCGTACAACAAAGCCAAGCAGGTGCGGCCACTCAACGCCGTCCCCATGCTGGGCCACCATGCTGCGAGCAGAGCACAGCATGGCGGCACAGTCCGTGTCCTCCCACCACGGCCGTCTGCTCCTCCCAGTACTGTGTGATCAGCGCTCGCTAGGCACGGCTGTCGTGCTGCCTGGGCACTGCTGCGTGGGCACGGCTGTCGGGCTGCCTGGGCACCACCTTGTGGAGCATACCTCTGCACTGTTTCTCGTCGTGCTGCCTGGGCACCGGCGAAAAGCCGCACATCATGATTGCCACCATGACATGATCAGTGGATCAAAGCAACTGTATACAAGCGTAAAGAGTCGCCGTGGCAAGATATGTGTATACACTTCAGGTGCAGCACCTTTACGGGACAAGTATGGTGAGTGCCGTAAAAGTCGGTTGACATTAGAGGGGCTGCGTGCCGTAACAGGCCGGTGGGAATTAGGGGAGCGGCCGTGCCATGCTGAGCTGGCTTGGTCTCAACCACTTTCTGGTTGCCGGGAGCTGACTGCAGCTGGTCATCCGTTGCAGGTGATTACAAAAGGGGGTCTGGTTGGTTGGTTCAGGTTGGAAACAGGTTGACTGCCCGCCAGTGGTGCCCAGTATTGCCCAGTACTGGCCGTGGGTAACAAGTTGCTGCCTGGGGTGGCTGGCAGCAAAGTTGCTGGCCTGGGGGTCTGTGAGTCAGTGAGGGAGCATGAGCTGTCTCGCCGTGATCCGGTGGCTTTGTGATCTTGATCCGCTGCCTCACAGCATGACTGTTGCAACATGTTGACAGTGCTGGTGACATGGGCTGCCGGTGTGCTTATGCAACCACAACAGACATGACACCCCGGCACCGCATGCCCAGCCTCCCTTACTGTCCCTTGACTGTTCTCTTACTCTTGCACCTGTGCAAACGCAGCCAGTCAACTGTGACACCCCCTGCATGCCACAAGGAGCCGTGGCCCCCCTGGCCACCTTCTCATCACCGCCACCATGACTAACGCCCCCGGCTGCAGGCTGATGCGGAGGAGATGAGTCAGCGCAGCGTCATCCTCGACGGCAGCCCCAAGAGCCAGCACCCCGCCAGCAACCTGGGCGGTGGGGCCTCGCAGTTTGGTGTCATGTTCAATGACCCCGACCTACAGTCGGACCCCATGCATGAGCACTGCCTCGACTCAAGTGGCCGCTCCCACGGTGGCGCTCTGCAGGAGGTCATGGTGCGGGCCCCGCCCCCTTCCCTCCTCGTCCCTCCTCCTCTTGCTCAGCCTCCGCGCTGGTGCCCCCAGGGCGAGCACGGCGGTGCTCTCAGTCCAGCGCTCTCACTTAAGCTGTCGAGCCATGCATGAGCTTGTGCAACCAGCAGCTTGGGCCTGGCGCTACACCGACCACAGTCGCCTTGCCTCCGACATTTTGCCGACGGAGAGCTTCGAGCCGTGGCAACCATTCATGCCGTAGAAGCACCTCAGCCACACGCATGCATGCAGGGCCTGGAGATGTCCACCAACCCGCTCGACGAGTTTGGGCTGTCCATGCGCACCGGCCTGCACCTCTCCCACAGCGGCTCTGGCGAGGTCATGTGCGGCATATGCATGGAGGAGGCGCACAGCATCGAGCTCGTGCGCTGCGGCCACTGCCTCTGCCGTGGCTGCACACGACAGCTGCTCGCCGTCGCCGCCGCGTCCTCATGCATGTGCCCCTTCTGCCGCAAGTACATCGGGGGTTTTGCGGTGTCAGGGTGTTGAACCCCGGGGACCTCGGCGCAAGCGGGCTGCCATGCGTACGGGTGGCCTGGAGGGCCCGCCGTTACATCAGCCGCCAGCAATGGCTGCGCTGAAATCGTGCCCCAGGAGACGTGGGGGCGAGGTTGTGAAGGCGGGGTCTGCAGGTGCCCTGCTGTGGCGGCTGGCCGCTGCTGGTTGGGGAGTTGAAGGCCTAGCCCTCAGCAGGCTGGCGGGGCCATGGGTGGTGTGAGAGGACGGGGGAGGCCCTGCACAGCACAGCACAGCAGCTGCAGTAACGCAGACTGCACCAGCTGCGGCGTGTGGTGCAGGCTGCTGCGGTAGATGCATGCGGCACGCTTCCGTTTGAGGTGGCAGCGGCGGGAGAACGTGTACCCGCGGGAGGCCGTGTGAGCATGCATGCGGCGGTGCTGCTGCCGGCATGGCGGCCTGGGAATGGTTTACGGCGGGAGGTGAGGCTCCCTGCGGCATGCATGCAAACGGCCGTGGTGTGTGTGCGGCCGTCGGCCTTCGCATGCCCGGGAACCATCATGGAGCGCCATATGCATGCAAACAAACGCACGACCGTGCAGATGGGATGTCTGCAGCGCCGGCGGCGTGGCGTGTGCACGCAGCACACACACGAGCGGTTCCCAGGGAGTTGGGAACCTCAGTGCCAGCTCCTGCCCACGGGTGGGGGGGCCTGTGGCGCGTGCGGACTGAACACAGCGTCCGGCTGAAATGCCACGGGACGGCTGTGACTTGACAATTGTACGGTGCATTTGTCGAAGACTTGCGGATCACTATGGTAGATGTCGTGGTGTGTCCTGAGGTGCAAGCCCTCGGGACGAATGCGTGTCCGCCAGCTGTACGCCGGACGCAGGGTTTAGTTGCCTGAAACGGTCCCCTGACACAGCCAAGCGTGGCTGTGGAGTGTGCCGGAGGCTCCCCGCGAGAAGATGCCTGACTCGGTTTGCCGAGGCAGGGGAACTCTGCTTTCGCGGCCGCTTGCCAGAATGTGGTGCACAAACTGGTGGGTGGTCTGTGGGGGGATCGGGATCAGGCGGGGTGGGCGCTTGCTGATGCCGGTCTGAGTGGCGAGTACACCAGCCCTGAGGCATCAGCGGATCAGAGAGGGAGCAGGAGTCGCTGCTGTCTGCCAGTGCACCTCTGCGGGAGATGAGACGGTAGGCGGGATCTGCAGGTCAGACCGCTGCAGGCAGGCGTTTGTGGGAGCAAAAGTAGCTATAGAACGATTTCTTTGTAGGGCATGCCTGTGTGGGCGGCCCATGTCGTCCGGGTGTGAAGTTGGCCAGATCATTTATTATTCGTACACACTGGTGAGAAAAACGTTGTCGTGGGATGGTGCGTATACACAGGTTTCGGGGCCCTGCAGATGAGGCAGCCGCGTCCGGCTACCTTCCAGGCTGTAGAATTCGGTAGAGTGGCTGATTTCAGATGATGAGTTTCTGTGATGTCATGGGAAAGGCGTGTTGTGGTTTCAGCTGGGCTGAACCAGAATCAAATTGCATTCAAGTAGTTTCAGCGGCGAATACCGACCTGTGCTTTGTGCCATACATGTGAATTGGGTCACACAAGCTCTGCTGCCTGGGCAGTGTATATCATGGCTAAAGTTTTACGGGAAAATGCGATAGGCTTTCAGAAGCACGAAAGGTGTTTTTGTCATTTTTAGAGATTTGTTAGCCTTGTGTATCGGAGCCGGCCAAGTGGAAATGTTGGGAATTTGGTGCCTGAATCGGAGGATGTCGATTTTTTACGTGTGACGAGCGCCTGTATCAGATACATGCAATACGATGAATTGCATTACTGTTGTGTATTGGCGGGCTACGCTACGCAGGGAAGCAAAAGAGTGTGCTTTCAGCGAGCGATGCGCGCCCCCCGAGAGACTCGACCAAAAGTGAGCGGACAGCCATTAAACAAAGTGAGCAAAAAGCAGGGAAAGCGAGCGGAAAGTACAAAAGTGGGTCTTCCTACGGAGCGGACATCCCGCCGCGTTTTCGATAGCAGCGTCGCATGTGACGTGGCAGCCATCGCAAACATGCAATAGCCAACTTAGACGATGACACATTAAACGGCTGGTCCGATTTCAGGTATGGAAGATGGGGGGGTGGGGCCCATCGGCCCCACGCTGTGCCCAGTTCTCATCGTCGACACCGTGGGCGCTTCCCAGGTCTGGCCGCACGCGCAGCTTCCCTATTAAGCATAGCAGACACGCTCCTTATTCTCGAATGCACCATTCACGACAGACAATGCAGTCGGCTTGCACCCATTGACAGTTCCTGTTGTGGTCTGCGGAAGGGGGCGCAATGTCTGCGGGAATCTGGCAAACAGCGATAGCATCGATGCTGTCGTTTACAATACCTTGACATGAGTGCGGATGATGTGATGCAGAGCTCTGGCCGGCGACGTCCGATGCAACGGCAACTGCAGGCAGCTCCTAGGCCCAATTCTTCATCATAACGCTGCATATTCACACACAGTCCGAACAGCTTCGCCCCATGGCGTGTGCACAACGAATCCAATGTCACGCCATGCGCGCCATACCATCTTCCCCGTCGGTACACATGCTGGGTTCGCTTACCGAAACCTTGCACGTGATGGAGCTCCATTGAGTTGCCTACAGCATGGCAATTGCCATGGCATGCCATGCTGGTCATCACCGGTCATGCATTGCAATGAGCCCACATGCATCCTTCTGGAACAGGTTAGACAACGTTTCGTGGAATCCAGGAACATGCACACCACAGACAGAAACAAACAACCTTCTCACAAGTCACATTTGCAGAGGTCAGGGCCCTGCAGGGGTGATGTCAGAGATGCTCATGAGCAATTCAAAACTGTGTGGCAGATACAAGGCCTCAGAGTGGTCTCTCAGGACAGTGCAAACACAACTGCAGACATCAGTACACACATCAGCACAGACAACTGAGAATGGCTCCCCTGCCCTCTCACTGCCTCAACCAGCGCTACCAGCCTACATGGCACTTAGCACAAGCTTGATGACTGCTGTGTTGCCTGGCGCTGCTGGATCCTAGATCTATCACTGCGTAATACACATAGCACAAGCAGCAGTGGCATGGAACCAGGTGCCAGGAGCTGTGAGCCAGATGCCAGCAGCTCCACAACATGACTGCATGCACAACAGATGCAGAGGCATGCAAGCAGACCTCAGCACAGTCTACTGATGCAGGCACAGCCCACAGGTGGCCAGGGTTGTGTGATGCTGGTTGGAGTGCATGGCATTGGCATGGGTGTAGTGGTGGTTGTGTGTCACAGTCTGATACATCGAGGACTCAGCAGCAGCACCGAGGCAACAGTGCAGTCAACCGGCAAACAGACAGACAAACTATCACAAGCACCCCAAGGCCATTACGCCATTGAGCAAATGGTAAAATGTGGTGCCATTACCCGCACGAGCAAATGGTAAAATGTGTTGGGGCTGTGCAGTTGTGGCAGTACACTGTAGTTGTACTTGGTGGGTTTTTGTGTTTAGCTGCTTGCTGGAAGCTGCCGGTTGCTTGCTTGTTTGCTTGCTGTTGCCCTCTCTGTTGGGCTCCTGCGACCATGTTTGTGTATTACACAGCCCAAACACAGCCGGCCCAAACACAGCCCACAGGTACACCATTGCCATGTTTGGCACCTGGCCCATACAGGGCTCAATGCACCAGCACTCCTCTTGTCTAGAGATATCCTACCGCAAATCTTCCTATTGCTCAATACCTACCATGGGTTTTTTTGAATGCCACCCAATGCTGCCCGGCCCCCCCCAGCACCCCCATGTGCTGCGGCCCGCTCCATACACCCAGCGTGCCACACGCTGGGATGCCAGCAGAAGGAGGCATGGAATGTGACCCAGACTGTGCATGACGCTGTGCAGGCTGCGCAGGAGCAGCAGTGAAGCAGCCAGCGCCGGAGCAGCAGTGAAGCAGCCAGCGCCGGAGCAGCAGTGAAGCAGCCAGCGCCGGAGCAGCAGTGAAGCAGCCAGCGCCGCGCCACACAGCATACCAACTCGCCTGCACGGCCCCTCCGCCTGCTGGCTGAAAAGCTATCACACGCGTGGACGGATCTACAGAATCGGTTCTGCACAGGAGCCCTGCACCCGCCGCCGCTCACGCGGGTGTCGTGGCCATGCGTGCTGCGGGGGTGGCGTCCCAAACCCATGCCCGTGCGGGTGTGGCGTGACACCTGAGATGATGCCTCAGTTAAATTTTTTGTACACTGGTGCAGCCGATGCATCGCTGGCCGAATTCTCAACCCCCAAGAAGAAAAAATAAGTTCATATCTCCCATGCTGCATTCACATGTGCCCCACCACCACACTTGACATCGACACCCTCCACAGCACACGTGCTGCGACAAGGGTCAACCGCGCATGACCCGCGAAAAACGTCCCTCATGCATGTGTATATGCACTCGTATATGCAGCCCGTTCAGCTGCCGTAGCCGTCACCGCAGCCACCACGGCAGCAAGAGCCCGTCCTAGCTACCCTCCCCGAACTGGCCGGTGTTGTACATCCAGCCCAGCGTGCGATGCGCCTCCTCGTCTCCCAGCAGCGCAGCGCGGCGCATGTGCCGCACGGCCTCCAGGTTGCTCGCCTTGGTGCCCTCGCCGTCCATGTGCAGGTACCCCAGCAGCAGCGACGCGCGAGCCACCTGCTCCTGCACCGCTGAGTTGGACCGCCGCTGCCGCAGCCGCGCCTTCCGGCCCACCACGCCCAGCATGCCGCCGCCGCCGCTCCCGGCCGCGTCATCGCCGCCGTCTGCCGCTGCGTTGCCATCGTCAGCGAGGTCGCGCGGCGGCGCACCGCCGTTTGCGGCCAGGGTTTTAGGCACCGAATCCTGCGCAGCACACACCATGTGTGACGATAGAGTGAAGAAAACAGGTGTGCTCGTGTGATGAAACAGCAGTACATGTGTGAAGATTATGTTTGCTGCAGACGTGTCCTCAGAGAGGCGATCATAGAGCGCGCCGGTACAGCGGCCGTTAGACAGCAGTCGTGGCTGCAGATGTCGTGGAGGGGAGTCCAGATCGCCAAAAACGTCCGGCAAAGGACAGCTCAGTCACATCTTACCAGGCAACCGTAGCAGCCGGAACAGCAGCTCGGGCGGCTGGGCTGAGCAGGCCAGTGCTTCCTGCCTTACACAACAGGCCGGGTGGAGGCGAATTACAGCATGTGTGGGGCTCTGGGGGGCACCGGGGGGAGGGGGGGGGGGGAGGGGACTCGCACCTCGGGCTCGTCGGCGCTGAGGGCGCCAGAGGGCTCGGCGGCCTTGAGGAAGCGCTGCAGCCACAGCAGGGCGTCCTCGCCGCTGCGGCCGAGCGAGTTGATGTCGCCGTGGTAGAAGTGCGAGCCGAGCTTGTACATCGCGACAGCGTGGCCGCCCTTGGCCGCCTTCTTCCAGTACCCTGCCGCGCCCACCAGATCCGACCTGCATGCAAATCTCTGGTCATACTTGGAGAATTCATGGGATTGCCTGAGGGCTACCAGTCCAATCCAAATTGTGTGGTTGGAATCGTGCGCAAAATCTGAGGAGGAAGTAGCATGCCGTACAAAAGAGTGGTGCGGTACAAAACTGATCAAGGAGCAGAATATGACATGGGCATGTAGAACAACAATCGCGAACACAACAAATGCGAATCCCCCGCCACACCCAGACGTGGGGACTGCGGCCCCAGCGGGCCAAAAAATTAAACGGCGGCACCCCTTGGAGGTACGAACACAGCTTGTGGCAATGCTGACATCGCTGCTTGATGCACTGCGTCACTGGCGGCGTGCAGTGCTGGCATGTGTTGTATGTGATGCTGGTGGCGGAACGCTGGCGGCGTAGCTGTGAGGCGACAGGATGGGCGGTCGACAGGATGGTCGGTGGGGGGGCGCGCACCGTGCTTCGCAGACAGAGGCGCAGAGGAAGGCGGCGCCGGCGTTGCCGGTCGTGTTGGCCGCGGTCTGCACGACGCGCGGCAGCAGCAGCCAGTCCAGGCGGCGCAGCACGTGCATGCCCAGCGCAGCGCCGAGCGCGACCGGGTGCCGCAGCGGCAGCTGCGAGAGCTTCACCTCCACCGCCTCCAGAACCTCCCGGTCCTGCAAGAACCCACCGGCCTCCAACGCCAACGCCATGCTGTGCGCTCGCTGTCACGGAGGCCGCCCGTATGTGGCATGCTGGCCATGCATGTTGCGGGCGTCAGAGCAAGTGTGTGAGTTGCACACATGCCACAAAACAAGCAACAGGCTGCGGAAGTGGCGCGCGCATGTGCGGCATGAACGCCGTGCAGGACATATGTGAGCGTTGCTTGTTCCGACAGCCTCGCGGCGGTGCCGCGATGCGACACAAAACCCACGAACGCACTTTGCTTGCACAGCTGCCACGGCGATGTTGTCAACTGCGAAGAGATCAGGATGGGGAGGTTCTGCGCTGGACGAGTCAGTTCGTGCAGGGCACGAAACCGCGTGCATGCACACGGATGGTGGAAGAGGTCGTGACAACAAGCGCACACCTGTAACGCGGCCGAGCGCCAGGAGCTGCAGACGCAGGAGGCCGTCACGAGATCCTGGCAGTTGAGGCGCTGGTACACCATGTGCAGCACGTCGGGGTGCAGCCCCTGCCAGCCCCCCACCTCCCCCACCGCCCGCCTCGCACCTGCCGCTGCCGGGGCCGCCGGCGCTGCTACTGCTGCAGCGGCCGGTGGCACCAGCGCCGCTGCACCATCGGTGCCACCGGCAGCTGCCACTCCGCCCGGCACCGGACCAGCCGCCGCCGCTGCAGCCGGCATGCTGGGGGGCACCTTGGCGGCTGGCGGCGGCGGCGGCGCACGCGGCCATATTTCAGCGGTGCCTTTGCTGTGTTGCGCGTCCACCGCGGCGAGGCAGGCTGCATCGGCAGTGGCATCTGCCTGCTGTGCGCTGCGGGTGTCCAGCGAGTTAACAGCCACAGCAGTTTCTCTTCGCACATCGGTGTCCGCCGCGGCAGCCAGAGGTGCTGCACAGCAAGCGCATACATTATCACCTCTCACAGCATTTGCATACACGCTCATGCATCCATGTGCGTGCCGGAGTGGGAGGTTCGAGGTTGTTCACCCGTTCAGCCACTCGGTCCGGTTCGCGGCAGATGTCAACGGCCTCACGGCGACAGCGTATGGTCAGACGTACTCTTGATCTGAGCGACTACCTGGTAGACGCTTCACACCCAGTGAGCTCACGCACGTGCAATTGTCTGCGCAGCGGGCTGCAATGATGATGCCAGGCACGAGACCCGACCGTGGCCACAACCGCCGTCAGACAAACAATAGGCGCTCACGACAGGCCTAGTGTCTGAGACACCTGCATGACAGCTGGTGAGACACATGCATGACATGTCGCCCCGCACCTAGGATGCCCCCCACCTGGGACCTTTGCGACCAGTGCCTTCTATTCCAAGACATGCTCAACAGCTTTGGGTTTGCAACATTCGAGTAGTAGTTCAAGCGGCACCGGCGTCGTAAGCGGCACACACCTGTGTCGCTGGGTGTCTCTGTCATGCCTGGCCAAGGCGTAAACATGGCCGCGGCTGCTGGTGAAGGGCTGGCCGCCTGCGGCCGCGGCACAATTGCTGGTGGCGCGGTTGAGGGCACCGTGGCGGAGGTGGCAGAGGTGGCAGCAGCGGCACCGGCGGAAGTGGTGGTGGAGGTGGCGTCGGACTGCTGCTGAGAGAGGCGCTTCTTCGCGAGGTGGCGGTGGATGGCATGGATCTGCGGAGGCGGGTTGCTGCAGCTGCAGCCGCCCTTGGAGCCGTCGTGGTGGTGCAACGGGCGGCCTCTGATCAGCTTCCGCCGCGATGGAGTTTGAGTGAGCTGTGAGGTGGTATCTGACACACTGGAGGGCGCGGCGGGAGTGGTGGCTGGCAGGGTGGAGGGTCGCGCGGGGGGGGTGGCTAGTCGGGTCGAGGGTCCCGGGGCAGCAGTGGGCCGGCTGGTTGGGGTGGTGCTGTGACTGGGCTGGGCTCGAGCGGGAGTGGGAACGGGGGTGTGAGTCTGAGCGGGATTGAGAGGGGGTGGGTGTGGCTGCTGGGCAGCTGGGAGGGCTGTGGGGCTGGCAGGGATGTCAGAGGTGGAGTTGCGGTGGGCAGCCAGGCTGGCATGTGTTGGTGTGGGTGGGCGGTCAAAGGATTGGCGTATGGGTTGGAGAGCACCAGGTTCACTGGGATGCTCTGCGCCGTGCGGAGGATATGGCTCCAGGGGCTTCTTGTGGTCGAGGCGTGGGGGAAAGGCTTGGGAGCTGAGGATGGTGGCAATTAGAGTGCGGACGCAAGGGCGAACGGGATGGGAGACGTGCTTGGATGGGCCACCAGGTGCGTGGGTCACGAAGACATGGAGGAGCGTCCGCACGGAGAACTGGGTGGACGAGTCGATGTTGTGGAGCAAGGGGATCGCGTGGTTGAACACCAGCAGTGCATCACCTTGGACACGCTGGTGGACCAGCCGAGTGGCCTGTTCGTTCTCCTGCAGATGCGGCAAGAGAGATACGTTACAGATGTATGCTCCACAAGGTGGTAGAACACAGAGGCACGATTCATGGCAAAGCACCAAAAAACCAATCACCATGGCCAAGCGCCGTACACAGACAGAAACACAGCAGCTTCTGTATTGCGCTCAAGTTCCCTCGACACAAGCAGATGCGGCAAGACGTCAGCTCTAGCTCAGCGCCACCGACATGTTTCAAAATGAAAGCTATGTATGAGCGCGGAGGAGTTGATACTGAGTGGATGCAGTTTGTGATCAAACTGTGGGGTATGCCGCGGGTGCAGCACTGCGCACTCGGCCATGTCGTACGAAGCAGGATCGTAAACGGCTCTCATGCGGATGCTGGTCACCTGTATGCGCATCAATGCAGCCATAAACAAGGAAGGGGGTGTATGCGCACCGGCTCCTGCATCGCTGTGCGAGTCCACAGAAGGCGGGCATGTCCACATACTGAGCTTTCAGCGACGAGCCCCCCCTGCAGCAAGTGTAGCTCAAGCGTCAATGTATCACGCATCGCTGCCCTTGCAATCGTCCGTGTGTGCGAGCATCGGATACACGTCTGCCCGCAATTTGTGAATGGCAGTGCACCTGGCCGAACTCTTCTTCCGGGCGATCAGCGTCGACGTCCACAACTTCAATAAGCGAGTCATATCGCAGAAGAAGACCCTTTCGAGATGGGGCGCTGGCGCGAACGGCTGGCATCGTGTCAGTATGCCGTTCAAGTACACAACGAGCGGATGGTCTCTGATTCACATCCAATCAGTGCAGTAGGTATTTGCTTGGGCAACGGCGTGGTAGCGGCGCATGAGTCAATCCCACAACAGATGTGAGACTGCATTACATTCTGAAGCATTTCGTGGCGGGGTGCTTCTGTCCTTGTGTCGCAGCAGGTCTGAACGACACGTCGATGCACCGCATGCTGCATGGTCATGCGGTGTTGCCATCACTGCGATTGCGTTTCTCCTGTTCAGGCTTCCGACCTACAGAATAGTGTACGTGTGTACGGTTTGACTTGTGCGTTGCGTTGCGAGTGCCGCAACTAGCAGCGGTCAGGCCGCGTGCAAGTCGTGCGTCCATCATGCAGCACAGGAAAACTGTTCGGCAACCGCGCGACATGTCATCGCTGCATCAGTGTAGAACAGTCGGATGAACTCATGCAGGGAATCATGTTTCATGGTGCATGAACGTGATTCGGTTGGTCAATTGCGGCCTTTGCCAAAGACTGAATGCTGTGCAAGGCACTCGAGACATTGGCCACCGGCCTGGCCGGGCTCTGTGGTCGACCAGTCCACGTCTGCGCAACCATTTCACGGGCGATTTGTAAGCGCATGTGCTGGCAAGCGCCACGCCTGACCCTGCGACGCCCCGCCAGGCCTGATACCGTTCCCGGACACATGGGCAGCATGTGCATGCATCATGATTCCAAGGAGACAGGCTTGCCTCGAACATGCACGAGCACATGCATCGGCCTGCAACAGTCTGCAGGCACTGCTGGCCTGCGTTGCTGCGATGCCTTGGCAAGGTCTATAGCATGCACATGCGACCGAGCAGGAATGTGGTCCCACTGCACCTGCGGTTACACCGGCTAGGCGGGTACTGGTAGGGGAGGGAAGTGGTGCTTGCTGGGCTGCAGAACTTCACAGGCCAGCCTTGGGCGATCTTGATCTGGGATTACACTGAAGTGCTTCTAGTAGTCGAGAGCCAAAGTCGCACTGTGGCCGCACAGAGCCACGTGCTTCGGCGGGGCACCGCCGTGACAGTGGCCGCCGTCACTCACTCAGACGTGCGATGGCCATCGGGAAACAACATGCCCATACCATACCCGGGTATGGTGCAGGAGCTCTGCAGTCAAACCAGATTTTTGGCCGGGCTTACGGCCGTGTGGATGCGTCCGTCGGTTTGCGAGGAAAACCGTTGCAGGGGCGTGTGTCTAGTACTAGTGGGGCATATGCATCCACAAGCCCCTCGAGGATCTGTGTTGCAAGTCCTTGCGCCTCTGTGTTGCAACTACACGTAGCTGCATTCCGGTCTGGCAAGTCCCATGTATATGCCACCGGCACCAGCTCACTTGTGGAGCGTACTCATCTAAAGCATACTCCTGCACCGTTTCTCCACTCACAAGCGGCACCCACCATGCGTATGCCAGCACAGCCAGTGTTGACACCGCTGATCCCTTGAGCTTGCCATTTGGCGTCACCGCGTACCCCGCGAGCGTTCATCCTCCGGCGCCGCTTGCGACTCGCGACTTCCAATCGGACACGGCGCAGGCCCTGCGATCCATGCGAGCATGTGGCTGGCGGTTGCATACATGCTGCGCCGCGTTGGGGTGTCTATGCACGTGCCACCACCATGCGCAGTCGTCTGGACATGTGCCTGCAGCTGGCAACCTGGCCATCATATGATAGTTGGGCTCAGGCCAGCATCGCCTGACCGCCCCGGTACATGAGCACGCGGATTTGCTGCTGCTCTGTCACACTGAGATGGACCACGGCCCCAGCAGCGCCCAGGAGAGCAAGAGCAGAGCTGCTGCACAACAAACACGGATATGCTGGTGCTGGTGCTGCGGTTCCCTGCCTGGATCTGCAGCAGCGGGGGGGCGGGGGGGGGGGGGGGTTTGCTCAGACTCGTATGTGGAGGGGTATCAGATGGGTTCCTGACGACAGGCCTGATTGCAATTGATCGATTGTGCTCCGAGGAATGATGCCATGCATGTGGATTCCATGGTGCCCAGTCAGTGATACAGCATCAACCGCGGCACAGCTGATCTCGGATTTACTCGGCCGATGGCGAAAAGTAGTCAGCCGCAGGCAGTCGCATCTCTGGATCGCTCTTGGTAATTAACGGGGTTGGTGGTGGTCTGCTATCGAACGTCTTTGAGCGCCCGTTTGTTGAGATTGTCCAACGTTTACGGAGGCATTGCACAACCCCATCGTAGCCTTCACCGCCGCGTTGGCATCATCCTAGCCATGTCTTGTAATCTGAGACAGTCTTTCCCTCCATCTGCTCGACTCCAGCGTGGGCACGCGGTCCGCTGCCGGGCAACGTCAGGTAGTGTGCCACACACAGCACTAGACGCGGGGCCGAAGGTGTCCATGTTCCACAAATTCACGACAGTGTTCCCATTCACGGCTATTTCAATCCCTTGCGTGCCACCTCGTCTCAAGCTTTCCCAGCCGGAAGCGGTCTCGATTCCACGTGGCACAAGCATGGAACCATCAGGCCGTTTGATTCGAACAGCGGGAGTTAACAGTGTGCACCGCAACATGCAGCGACGTCCTCAGTGGAGACGTCCGTAGCGACATTGAAAGAAGCAGCGGTATCACCGAAAGTGCCTCCGAAACAAGTCTTCCTGGCTCTGCGGGATGTGCAGAAGGCGAAGTTGCCGGTTTGACCTGAAACTACTTGTCCATGACTGAAGCTGCTCCTGACAAAAACAAGTTTTCAGCATGGACACTTTAATTTCCGTCGCGTATTGCCTTGGTGGGTTTGATCAGTTTGCTTCATGCAGAGCGATGACTGGGAACCCAAGCTGGCATGTGGCCATTACTGGCGCTTGGTTTTCACGGCCGGTATGCCCACTGCCTGATGCAACGCGGAAATGGCAGCGTTCATCCATCTTTGACCTGTCAGCGAAAATCCAGCTTGGTCGCAAGCAGTGTGTGAAGTAATTTGCCTGCAGATGCCAAGGCCCTCAGAGCCAACCTGAAGGATGAAAATGAAGGATCGGGGAAGTATTTCCCCATCCTTGCAGCAAATCAGTTTACACAGGAGGGAAAGTTTGTCAATGGGATTTACATCCCTCACGTGGCTGCTCTGCAGTTTGAAGGGCCATATGAATGGAAGAAGGTATGTAGGACATTCATTCCAAGCATTACGCCATCCTGCCCTGAAACAGTTGTTGCAGCATGCCGTCCAGCCCTGTGGCGGTGAGCCGACCCCTCGTCGAATCCACTTGCGTTTTGTGAGTATGTTTTGGGATTTCCGGATGTGCACCTGCTTGCAGGGCATGACGCCATTCACATTTGACCAGATCAAGTTCAAGCTTGGCCCTTTCAACATCGGTCCTTTCAATATCAATACATCAAAAGAAGATGGAAAGAAGCCATTCTTCAAAATTATGTATGTTGACGATGAAATTCTGTGTGCCCTGGGCAGGTCAGGTGGAATTGCGATGTGGTCGAAGGCCGACAAAGCATTTGAGCTGGAGAAAGGGCTGAACCTGTGATATACCAATGATGGCTCCGTCGATAAACAATCAATCACAGAATTGGGCCTTTCAAATAGTATTTTACTCGCGCATGAGCATTGAGTGTGTTTCCGGAAGCGGACTCATGAAGGCGTGCCATCGCCTGAGTTCTGACAGAATGTCACGGACCTGCAACAACAGGTACATGCTTCAAAAGTCGCTTCAATATTCGGCTGTGGGACGTAGGTGTATTTATGAGTTGGAGCAGACCTGCAGGATTGTTTGCTGCACTGGCTTAGATGCCCACGCAGCCCCATCTCCAGGACTGACCACTCGTGATCCTCGCAGCACTCATTAGAGCCGAGAGCACTCGGTATGTCATAGTCAAGCGATGCGGGATCCCGACCGCGGGACCACGAGGCAGTGGCCCTGGGCTGGGGATGAGTCATCAGTGGTGTGCTGGAATAGGAGGTGTTATTTTCATGCCTGGACTGGGAAGTTCTGAATGGAAGAGACGTGCATACATGTACAAATGTCACCAGAGGTCGATGTACACCTGTGTTTGCTCGAGCAGACCATATCTGCTGAGGCTTGCTACATAGTCATGGCCATGCCGCATAGTCATCTGTGTACCATCATCAGAATCACTCGGTTCACTATATTCCATACCACTGCCTGTGGGTCTGCCATGTCTGAGGAGCCTGAAAAAGGTCATCATGACCTGATGCGTGGCTCAATGGGTCTGCAGACAGCATTGTTGCCAGTGCTCAGCAGGATCATGTACACAAACCACCACACCTGACAGATCCAGAATCAGCAGAGCGATCCTCTGGCTCTAGGCTTGTGACGCAAGCCGGTAAGAGACTGTGCGGAGAATGTGTACGATAATGTGCTTCCCACTCCACCCTGCCTCAGCCTCCAGATGACTGGCTTATGGGACCACGAACACCTTAAATTCCGCGAGAGACGGCAACACAGATCAGACGGAGTTGCTTTGTGCCACTGCGCAGGGGTCAAAGTGCCCGGTCTGATGAATTCTTGACTCTCAGGACCCAAGTGCGAACAGGCCTGCTGTGGGTCGAGCTAAGAATGCACGCAGACAGGCGCTCAGCGTGGCCGCCTCGGTGTAGCTACATCTCAGGGTTACATGGTTTCCAGACCAACGTGTGTTACCACCTGCTGCGCGGCCCCACTGGCATGCTCGCCCTGTCCACCACACGCATGACACTGCGGACCTGCTGGTGTTGCAACATGTCGAAATTCAACAATCGACAAGCAGAGGGCACATAGCTCCAGTAACGTTCAGAAGTGCTCAGGCCGGCTGGAAACCCGCACCCACAGACCTCCATTCCCTCACCGCCCTACCTTCATAGGCCATGCTCTCCGCAACCACACACATGCATGCTGCCTCGTGCTGTGGCACGTGCTGTGACGCGTGCCGCGCTCCAGGAGGCGTCGCTCACGCCTCCATCCCAATGCAAATCGCTCTCTCTGCATGAAACAGCCATTCCTTTCATAAGCGCTACCAAAACCCGCCCGGAAAACTTGACACGCCTACCTACAATTCATGCGCAATGACAGTCGAAACGACCCTATGCTGCGTGCTAGGGTCCCTGGGAGTGCCGTGGAGCCCAGCACGGTCTACTCATAACACACCCGGCCACCTCTGAACGAAAAGCGAACCCAGGTTAGTTCGGCAGCATCAGTAAGGGGGCTGGCGCCGGCCAGACTGAAAATGAATAAATAAATCAGGGGGCGATCCCCGCGAGCAGATGCTCTGTGGCACTAGTGTGTGCCAACAATCTCCGCAAAAATTTCACGATAACTCTCTTTGCGCGGCCAAGCCCCGCACCTCAAGCCTGACCTTCCCTGCTGATCGCAGCACGCACCGCACGCCACAGCACAGCGCGTGCACATCGCAGCGCACAGCATGCACACATGTACCTGGCTGTCCCCAAAAGCGCACACGCTCCCTGCTCCCCCCCGCGCCCTCCAGTACCCGCCCTAAACTCTGAAGCAATCCGTGCGAACGCGCCCGGCAGCGCATACGGGTTCAACACATGAGGAGTAGCTGCGCGTGTGCTTTGCCGCTGGAAATGGCAGGCATGCTGCGCTGTGACCGTTCACACTCTGAGCTGGCGGTGAAGCAGCCAGGCTCAGCATGTCCCACTAGGCCTCGCGAAAACAATAGAGGGCTCTTCCATCAATCCTTACCCGGAGCACTGCAAGCGCCGAGGCTTCTGACCAGGTGTTACAGCAGAGGCCAGGTCCGGGAGGCTTCAGGGGATTCATCAGGGGAGTCATCATGAGCCCTGTCGGCACTCTTGCGGCGGGCGGCCAACCGCGGTGCTAGTCGGAATGTGAACTCCGGTCGAAGTCTGCGTGGACACAATGCCGGGACATCCGGTCAGTCCCAGCGTGCATGTGAACTGCGTGCTGTGGTCGGTCGCAGCGACCCTCAGCGCATGTCGCGCAAACTGGGGAGAGCGTGTACTGCTGCGCAGCGTGGGCACAGCGTGGGTGCTGGTCCCTACAGGCAACAAGGCCACGCTGTGATGTGCTAGACCGACCAAGCACCCTGCGACGCATGTGTGCCATGCATGCCAGTCGCCCATGGCTGCAGGCATGCATGGCCGCGGCCACTTCTCTGTGCTTCTAAGTGTCAGGCTTGTGCACTTTTCTGCACACGCCAACACGGATGTCGGCGCGGTCGGCATGAGGGCTTGTGCCACTGAGCGTCTGCCAAGTCCGTGACTCGGCTCTGGCGCTGTGCTGTGTGCTGTGTAGCACGCTGTGCGAGTCAGCCGTCGTCACCGGTAACCACGCGGCAGGCTGCTGTGGATGCTGCTGTGCATGCTGGCGTGCAGCAGGTCGTCCTCCTCGGACTCTTCCAGAAAGGGCTGGAAGTAGCGGAAGCCGTCGGTGGGAGGCGCGAGTCCCCGCATCGCGAGGTCGGACTGAGTGGGCTGGTAGGCACGGCCGCCGAATGCAGGGGTTGACCCTGTGGACGCCATCGTCGCAAACCTGCACACAGCGCGAGTGTCTCACAGCGGCTGAGGGCAAACTTGCCGGGGTGCAACTCGCAGCCTGGTGTGAACGCATGGGCGCCTGACTGCATGCCTGACTGCATGCTGGACACAATGCAATGGATGGGGCAGTGCAACCAGAACCCTAAAGCTGAGCAGACACCTCATGATGGCGAGGGGGAGCAGGCGGCTCGCGGGCTGCGAATTGGCCTCAGCATGTATGCACAAGCGCTGAAGCGCGCTGCCATGGCGTGGCATGGTATGGCATGTGCCGGCTCATCGGCAGCAGGCCCTGCATGAGAGTGGGCAAGGGCTGCGCATCGATTTGATTGGGCATGCACATGCCGACGTGCTGGCATGGCATGGCATGCACGGCACAGCATGCACGGCACAGCATGCCGTGGGGGGCGCCTAAGCTGGCGCGGGGGGGGGTGAGGGAGCGGGGTCAGCGCGCACCGGAAGCTTTGTGAACTGTCCGTGACAGATGCAGAAGCGCCGACGGCGCCGGAGAGCGAGGTGATGCCTGAAGTCATGCCGAGGAGGTGCGAGGGGGTGCCCCCTGCGCCACTAAACGTGCTGCTGCTGGTGGCATTGCCGCTGGTGGTGGCCGGCGTCGCGAGGCCATGCGTGTTGCCCGGCTGCTGCACCGAGATGACCGAGGCCGACTGCGCGAACGGCAGCGACGCCTCGCCGTATGCATGCATGGCCGGGGTGGACACGGAGAAGGCAGAGGTGGAGGGGGAGGCGTCGTGGTCGAGGAAGAGGGAGCCGCCGCCAAGGGACGCGGCAGCGGAGGCGACGGAGGAGGGGGGCCCGGCGGAGGCCGAGATGAGGGGGGGTTGGGGGATAGGGCCCCCGCGGAAGAGCGCACGCGCGCGCGCGGCGGCAGCGCCAGGCGGGCGGTGACTGGTGGTGCTCGCGTCCGTGGCTAAGGTGTCGGTGGTGATGCCGTCGGCGCAGCTGTCAACGCTGGGGGGGCCTGGCATGCTGGTGTAGCCTCCAGTGGACATCGGCTCGGTGGCTACCTCCTGCAGGGTGCGTAGCGGTCAGCACGGCAGAGGACTAGACGTCCGCGAAAATCCACTGCAGATGGCATTCAGGCAGAGTCGCTGGCTTCCTGTGCACGTGGCAAGGCGTTCGGGTGACGGGTTGGGGGGGGGGGGGGGGGAGAGGACCTGGGCGCCGGAACTACGGTTTGAGAGTTGGGGCTCGCAGATGGAGTCGATGGCAATGTCCATGGCGCCAGAGCGGGCGTCCGCGGAGGCGTGGCCATCGCTGGTGAGCTGCGCTGACGCTGCAGCCACCACCTGGGCCTCCGGCGACATGCCTGCTGTCGCCTCCTCCTCTGGCGACTTGACCGCGGCCTCCGCGGCCACGGCCGCGGCCGCAGCCGCGGCAGCGGCCGCTGAGCGGCGGCTGCCGCCGACGCTGCCGCCGACACTGCCGCTGACGCTGCCGCGGCCGCTGCCGTGGCTGCCGCTGCCACTGATGGTGCGCCCTTTTGCCGTGCTGCCTCCGCCACTGCTGCCATGGCGGCTGCAGCGGCACCACAGCACGGCAGCGGCGGCGAGGAGCGCGCCAACGCACACGACGGCGATAACAGCAGTGATGACTGCCGACAGGCCCGCCTTGGAGACGGGAGGTGCGATGAGCGCCGGTGCGTAGCTCGGGCCGTAGTGCCGCTGCGTCAGCGACATGAACCACGGATCTGCGGCGGAGATGAACCCTGTCGCCCCCAGCTCTGTGACGGGCGGAGGTGCGTCGGAGAGCGGCAAGGGTGCTGCCGTCCGCAGACCTGCAGGCAGTCGTGACATGACCACGCACGTCGCAGCATGCACGTCGCAGCATGCACGTCGCAGCATGCACGTCGCAGCATGCACGTCGCAGCATGCACGTCGCAGCATGCATGCGTGTGCCATGTGATGTCATGAAGGGCACCAGGAGATGGGAGCACACCGTGACACTGCATAAGATTCCACAAGCGGCACAGTCCGCGCGGTTGAGCACCCAGGCCACCCGCGGCCATGTCAGCATGCTATGCTAAATCAGGACATGAAGGGCAAGGAGCACCCTGCTGTGCGACGCTAGTCCTGTGATCAGCACGAGTTGAACGTGTTGAATGTGTACGTGACGCGCGCGGACCAGCTCGTGCGTTATGGTGTGCGTTGTGCCGGGATATTATTCAAGATCCTGAGATCCTCAGAACTCCCTCACTGCATCGAGATGACACAAAGGCCTGCGGCCTGGACAGCTGCCAGGACGGCTGCATGTCTTCTCCAAGTGCATAGTTTACTGAGCTGGGGGGACGCTGTGACTCAGGGCAGCACACAGCAGCGAGGAGAGGGGCAGGGGCGCACCTGTGGCCACGTCGACGCCGGTACATAGGACGTTTGACGCATCGCAGTACAACTGCGCATTGCCAGTGGCTGCAAGGTTGCACGGCGTCGCGATCTCTTGATATGTCGAGCCACGAACCATCGCCGCAGCCGGAGCGTCCGCGCGCACAGCGGCAGGCGCGAAGCAGCGGCTCGGGTCGTCGCACATGGCCGTCGGCGCGAAGCGCACGGCGGCAAACTGCGAGGCTGCGAGCGAGAGGTGGCCAGCGGTAGCGTAAACGGCGGCGTCCGGGGGGCGCAGGGATGTGAAGAGGCAGCCTGCACGGCACAGCAGGAGCATGAGAAGTCCTTGCAGACACCCCTTGCAGACACAATTCATGGTGCATGGACGTACAGTGATCCGCAAAGATGCGGCGGGCTGAGCTGCCACAGGCGATGCTGACCGGACACGGCCTGAAGTCAGTGCTGTGCTGTGCATGCTCAGGTTGCAGAGCGGCTAGCGTGACACAGCATGTACCCTGGCAACCCCTATCTGCGTGCGTGACTGAGAACCAAGCATGCTGGGTTCTCTGCCATTGACCAAGCTCCCTGGCCTGGCTGCCCAGTCAGTCTGATGGCCTGTGCATTATTACCTGTCAACAGATATCAGATACACGATCACCTGCTTTGCCCCAGTCTGGCATGCGTCAGCGGCACAGCGCCAGAACCACACATGCATGCAGCCGGCCGGCAAAAAGTCGTCGACGCTCGTCGCGCGACCGTGCCGTTCATCACAGCTCTCTGTGCCGCAAGCCGCCGTTGACACTGAGAGGGAAGGGGGCGTATGCAAAAAACAAACACATGGCAGGGGGCGCCGCACCCTCGGCATGCACAGCGGCCGCAGCATGCTCCACCAGCAGCCCTCGAGTCACAGCCTCCCCGCCGCCCTGCACAGTCACGGCGGTCATCCACAAACTCACCCCACCCCCAGCCCCGGTGTCCCCCCCCTGCACCACAACCCCCGTAGCCACACCCACGTGTGGCGCGGCCGTGGCCGTCTCCGCTGAGGGGCTCTCCAGCCGCAGGTACAAGCTGTCGAACCACAAACGGTGCGACACCGCCGGCAGCACAAACACGGAGGCTGTCGCCGCGATGACGCACTGGGCTGGCGTCAGCAGCGCCAGCGGATCCGCCGATGTCTCCAGCATGGTCGGCATATCTGAGCAGTTCCCCTGCACGCAGCACGCAGCATGACGTCATCGAATCAACAGCATGCACCCGCGCAACGCCGCTCATTGCAGCGGGCACAGCTGCCATGCACTATTCGCCGGTTCAGTGGACTGTGGCGTGAGCATGCATGGCGCACATGCATGTCACGTTGCGCGCGGTGGTGCTGTGCTTGCCAGCGGCCCAACCTGCGTGTGTACGCTGCGAATGAATGAAGCCATAGCGAGTGAAGCTTTGCAGCAGCATGCCGCAGGTGGAACATGGGCCGCGCTGTCTGGTGGTCCGGCGGCACGCCACATGGCATGCCACAGCCACTCGGCCTGCCCTCACAACATGGCACGGTCACGCACAGCACGCGTAGCATGCCTAGCTGTGACGATTCTGGTAGAGTGACTATCTACCAGAATCGTCACACTAGCATGCGTAGCAAGCCCAGCATGCAAACAACCCTCCTCTGGCGGCCGCAGCGCTCGAGGAGGGCGGTGGTACTGCGACTGCTGTGCTGTGCTGTGCTGTGCTGCGTGAGGCGTGCTGGCCGGGTCCTGCAGAGCTTCTGGTCGCGTATGCATGATGTGGCCTGACACCACACAGACGTGTCGCGCAGATGCTGTGAGGGTTGCGGCGCGCTGTGCCGATTGTGTTGTGTACCCAGTCGCGCAGCTGGTGGCAGCATGGTGGCATGAATCCACTACAAATGGACGCATCGATGCGTGACGCGCTGACACAGCCCAATGTTGGACTGCGTGCCGCTGCCGCTACCGCTGCCGGCCGTTGCCGCTGCCGTGCCCCGGTGAAAGCGGAAGACTGGAGGCACGCCGCTGCCGCCAGCAGCCTGAGGGCAGTTTGCGCTGCAGTGCTGTGGTGCATCTCGGCGGACGGGAGTGCAGGTTTGCCGCCGCATGTGCGAGTGGAGGGATGGGTGACTGGCATTGTCCTACACGATGCGCCCCTGTCCCTCGCGCCTTTGTGCTCATTGTTTCTGTTTCTGAGTCGATACAATGCAGACTGAGCGTGCCCCCTGTCCTTTTTTGAACAAGTTCATAGTTGCGCATGACACGGCTGAGCGTGCACCCCCCCTGTGCGTGCACCCCCCCTGTGCGTGCACCCCCCCTGTGGATGAGGGCGTAGTTGCGTATGACCCAGCACACGGGCTGCAAGTCCATTCTGCATGCGTGCATCTGCGTTTCTGGTGGCATGTGTGGTGGTATGTGTGGTCAACGTTTCGCGGAGGCTGCTGGGGCTTCTGAGGTCGTTTGTTGACGATGCTGTGCTATGATGCTGTGCTATGATGCTGTGCTATGATGCTGTGCTATGATGCTGTGCTGTGCTATGATGCTGTGCTATACTGTGTGTCTGCAGTAGGTGCTGTACTGTTTGTCTACAGTAGGTGCTGTACTGTTTGTCTACAGTAGGTGCTACACTGTTTGTGTTTGTCTACAGGAGTCAGTGACTGGTCCGAATTGGATGCACACTCGCATGTCAGCATCCACAGCATGCCACACCATGCCATATGTCATGGCAGGACTGCTGTGCACTGTGCAACCTTCAGCATGGCAGCTTGCCATTGGTTGAGGCATGGGCAGCTGATGTCTGCAAGCCTTGACTGAGTGAGAGTGGTGCCCATGGCTGGTCAATCAATCATGCCAGCCTTTCAGCAGGCATTGCCAGGTTGACGCAGCGTGGGGAGGCCAGAGCCGGTTGAGGCATGCGACGCTGTCCTAAGGCAGTGCAGTGCTGCTGCCCTGGTGTACGCCGGGATGACAGATCCAGGGCCACGCGGAGCCGGTACCTGCGACCAGCTCGTCGATCGAGCCGATGGTCAGTGGCTAGGATGCACTCTGTGTGTACAGGTCTGTTGCTATAGCTAGGAGCAAACTCACGCACTGCCAGCGCGAGCAGAGGAACGATAAAGACAGCATGTACTGAGAGCTGTGGCAGGATGGCCGTCGGTCATCGTTGTGCTTAGCTGGGAAGTGCCGTCATGCCGCACCTTCTACGCGGGTTCCGTGGATGCTTCCGACCCTAGACCTTGCTGGAAGACGCAGGCTACTAGTAAAAATTACACAGCGCAATTCCGTTCCGCCGCAGTGTGACTGGCAGTGTGTATGCATGTGCTTGCAACAAACCAGATCTGGCGGTATCGTCTTGGTTGGATCCGGCATTACACAGGATGATGCCGATGTTGTGACATGCATTTGCGCTTCAAAGCAGTGATGCGCGCGGGGGCCATGACCATCGCGGTGTATCGTTGCGCGAAACAAATCGGTGCCAATGACGAAGCCACCAACAGTAAGACACAAATGAAACGTAGGCTAAATCGGCTGGTCGCGAGCGTGCGCTTGCTACACTTGCGCTACGGACGCACGGAGTATAGCTCGCACGCTGTGCAATTCAAAAATGTGTCCCGCAGGACATGACTAAAGTGGCGAGGCCGATGACTTGAAACGCCACTGGCGCGTGATGTGATGAGACCAGGCTTCGAAATTGAACATGCTGCAATGCGTCAGAGGTAGTACACCCCGGGGGTGCAGACTGTTGACCGCCAGAGTGTTGCTTGCGCAGCAGCGCCCACGTCGACGGCACGCATGGAAGCGCCTGCCACTGCTTGGCATCCAGAAAGTGCGAAGTGCGCGAGTTGGTATTAATTAAAGCAGTATTGTGATGTTCTGGACTCTTCTCGGTTCAGGGACGGCCTGAGAGGCGCTGACTGCTGCAGGCTGCGTCGGACGCCGGAGGGACGGAGAATTCTGTGTGTACGGATGGCAGATGGTATCAATATAGACTTGGGACGCACTCGGATGGTCTGTACTTCTGCCGGGACCACAAGCGCGCCTGTGAGCTGGTCGTGGGTTGCGATGGTCCTCAGGTCGATGTGCGAGCGAACCTCAATGTGGCGCACTCCGTCCCGGACAGCATCGACCAGCTGTCTGGCAGTAGTCACTGACCTTGAGAGCGGGTTGGTTGACATGGACTTGACAACGCGGCAGCAGAGCAGCGCTGCCCACAGAAAAAAGTACATGAGGGAGCCAGATCCCGACTGGCGCCAAATCTGCATCATTGGAGCGATGTTTGGCATTGTCCAGACATCGTACAGAAGGCTGTTTGCGAGTATGTCACCGTATGCTAAAATTCAGAGGTGCGCACATCGCTTTCAACCGCTGCATGGCAGGTCTCGCGTGAGACAGCCCCTGCAACAAGCAGTGAGGCCCGCCCGCTATCTACACCGCGCCCGGATCCATGTCGGGAGTGCATCGGGAAGTTCAGGTCGCTTGGAGCATGTAGCGCTGTGAGAAATAACGGGCGAAATTCATAGAAAACAAGGCCGTCGACGAGTCTCATGGTACACACGCTGCAATTGCCTCAGCCTGCGTGCCTGTCAGGGGCAAGGACACACCTATCTATCGGCCAGGCTGTCGATGATTGCCATGATGTCGCCTCTGCCCTGATATGTCCCTGGCATGGCTCTCGCTTAGACGAGCGCCGCTGAATCGACAACGCGCGGGTGTGATCTGCGCGCGTGCCCAGAATGCGATCTCAACGTGCACAACGACAATATTAGTACGAGCAACAATGTTTGATATGTTACGTCTATCCTGTGACCCTGTCTGCAATTCACGTGGTTTGATTGAAGCACCTGTAGCATCACCGCGTCACGAGAGTCGCAGCACGGCACGCCTTGCAACTGCAAGTAAATTCACGGCACGACCAAGGTGGGCACATGACGCGAGCCAAAGGCGCCCAAGCTGCGCAATCAAGGCGCTGTCTGGTCGGGCCTCGGTGGGGCCCATGTTGACAGACTGTCTCGAGCGATGCATAGCATGACGCGCGCGCACCCAAAGCGCGCACATCACGACATGCATGGGGCTGCTGCAGCGCGCTGGGATATGCGTGCACGCACACGTGTCACCCAAATGGATATCCGGAGCTCTGAAGGATCATTGAACGTGCAGATAGCACTGCTGCAGCGTGCATACCACCGAACGCCAGCAGCTGCAGGTGCTGGCAGCCCAGTTTGCATATCCTAGGATGGCGACGTTTGGATTCTCGTGCCTGCACAGCCCCTGGCCAGCTGATCACATGTTGCAATCAAGCTGGGGCGTACGGCCGGCGTACACACGTGCTGCAGCTGGCGAGCGCTCGAGCTCAGTTCTACTCAGTTCTATGCCCGTACGTGCGAGCAGGCGCGCGCGTCAGCGACGTGACACCGATTAATTGGCGCCCAGGAGCTCGTCCGGGGTTCAACAAGTTGCACAATATTACTAGTAGTGTTGCATGTGATAACATTTGTGTGCGTTCCACGTTAACGTTGGAAAGCAGGCACTCCTGAATTCATGAAGGTGTGCAACGCATGCGCAAAATTGAATTTTCGAAATCTGCCGCGGAGGTCGACGTCGACGACGTTTGGACACGCGTACGTACGACCTGCAGCTGACGGGTTGAGCTCCAGCCCTTCCCAGCTGTTGAACCTCAGCTGTTGAAATACATCGATGTCAGTCCGCCATTTTTCTTGGATGTCGACAACGCGAAGATTTTGTATATCCATGGCCCGCGTGAAGGCCTCGTATACCTGCGCCACGCTGGCAACACACACATTCTCTCGATGTGCACAGCAGTGCGGTGTCACGGCAAGTCGCAAAAGGAGTAGCACCACGACATGCACCAGCCCTACTTTTGTGCGATTCCAGCGCGTCGAAACCGGGCAGGGCTCCAGCCTTTTCAAGGTATCGATCGATATCGGAGCGACCACCATGGTGCACCAGAGAGTCCCACACCACTTGAAAGCTAGCTTGGACGCAGGTAGCACATACCCGACGCACATAAGTTTGGGCCCCCTTCGACAGTCGGATCTGTTACAGCTTGCGGACAATAGATTCGCTCGTCGTCGGATGACAACAGATCAGCCCGAATGGCGTGTCAGAGAAGTACACCGGCACGTCAGGTTACACGGGCAACGGCGATGCAGGTACTATCGCAAATCCATCATGACAAGCCACTGCGAAAGGCATTTCTGTGAACAGTGCACTGGCGGAAAACAAGCGTCTGCAGGCACAGCAGTGGTGGTGTCCGTGCTCACGAATTCCATGCCTTCAACGGATGCAAGTTGTGAGAGAATAAAACAACACAAACCCACACCAAACTTGCTCACACACACTCGCATGAGCCCAGAATCCTGCAAGCTGGTGCTCATAACCACCACCAGCCAGTGGCTTGCAGCAGTGCAACAAGAGGGACGCAACCCAGCTGGGGTGGGGAATGTGTACGTGCATTGGTACATGGTAATGGCTGCTCAGCTGTCAGGATTCTGCAAGGCCCAGCCTGATGCTGGGCCAAAGGATTGGCTCTGAGTTTGCTGGTGTTCAGATGCTATCAGGTCCAATTTGGTAATTGTTTACTATCTTGTAGTAAGCAAAGCAGCCGTCTGGACCCCCCTGCAGCAAAGCTGATCAGAGGACTTCATGAACCGCAAGGCGGCAAAGCGCAGCAGTGGCAGCGGGTTCAAGACCAGCCCTGTCTGTTCATCGTCTGTCCACTGTCTGCCTGTTGTCTGCCTGGACAACAGCCGGAGGCTGTGCTGTTTGTAAATGTAAATGTAAAGTGGATGTGTGATATTATGTTGAGCATCATGTTTGACGTACAGTGTTAAACAGCAGGCAGCCTGGCGTGCCATTGGAGCTGGCTCCCCGGGTGCCGAGGTGACGGTGGAGTCCGATCCTGAGCAAAGTTATTGTCCTCAGGGCACATGAGGCGGGGGAGGTGTGTCCTCCAAAAAAAACAAAACAAAAATCGCAACAAAACAGGCTGTAAACAGTGAAGTCTGGGCAGTTAGGACAAGGGTCCATGTTGTGCGGGACGGCCTATCTCGCACGCAGCATGACGGAATAATGGATTGTTGATGGCAGGGATTGTGCCAATGCAGAAGGGGCCCCAGATACTAACCTCCCCTGGAGATCTGGAGCCTTGCGCACAGCTGCAGTCGGGGCGTAGGAGCAGGGCTCCTGCCTTGCAGGCGTGTTCAATTTCAAATTCAAGTTGAGCCGTCACCGCATGAGCATCACTCAGCATGTGACAGCTGTGCAGATTCGCGTACACACCTTGTTCGCAATCACCTCGTAACACGGCCACCTGCGAGGTTGTACTGCACTGTGATTGCGGCCAAGGTGTGTTTTCAACCAGTGAGTGGAGTGATAGTGTGGCATGGGGGATCGCGGCATGGCCATGCTACTATGTGTTACACTGTGCTTGGGACTGAGCTCCTGTGCTACATTGTGGCAAATGCCGTCCGCGTTGCAGCGTGCGTCCGGTGCCGCTGACCAGCTGGCCACACATAGATGTCATGTTTAGATTGAATCACAGGCCATGGCCGGTTAGGCCATCGCCGCCCCCGGCGATGCCAGCCGGGAACCAGCAGCCCAAGGGGGAAGCCAATTCGGTTGAATCACAACCTCCCCCTCAGACGTGCACACGCATGAAGCCCCTCAGATGTGCAACCCCTCAGGTGTACACTGCAGCTGTTTTGCCTCAGCTTGTGTACGGCACTCGGCCATGGTTCATGTGTCTGATGACAGCTAGACTTTTGCCATGCTTGCTTGCCTCTGTGTTCTACCACTTTGTGGAGCATACCTCGGTAACATTTCTCACACCTCTCAGATGTTCAACCGCTCAGATGTGCACAAGACATGGCCTCGCTCGACCTCAGTGTAACACAGGATGTTGCCCAACCACACAGACGCCAGGTGCAGGCTTGGAGGCACCCCAGGGAAGCACCATGCCCAGGAGGCATAGTGTCTGACATTAACACGTTACGGTGTGCAGACCAAGCGTCTGTTGGAGATGCTCCCTCTGCAGCCTGCCACAACCAGTAGACAAATTGACACCGGGTTGTTGCATATGGTTTGATTCAACAGGATTGACTCATAACCATTCAGACACGAAACACAGGACGCTGTCACACCACGATGTGCTCCTTGTGATTGCGATTCATGTCGATTTGCAGGGTGGCCGTGCTGCTTGTGGTTCTTTGTTGTGTTCCGAGCTTTCTTCCCTCAGCGCTGCTGGGACCTGGATCTATCACGCAGTGTAGACACAACAATGGCTTGTGTTCATCTCATATTCTGGATTCAGACATTCACGCGCATGCCAATGGCATTCCACATGGACTTGTGGTCAAGGCAGAGCACATCATTTAGTTACAAACAGGCATCATTCCTTGTGGCGGCACATGTCCACAGGTGATGCACTCGTACACGTTCACATGCTCGGCACTGCTTTAGGGGACCGCACAGCCCAGCATGTGCACAGCAGGCAGCATGCAGCCAAACGAAGGCCTGGATCCTCCAGAGAAAACACGGGCTCGCAGTGTGGCCAAATTTTGTCAGTCGACATCATGCCCGGTAGCAAGCCGGCATGCACCTCTCATCCATGACCCACAGATCTCAACTGCAGTGCTCACTAGCCAGCACCCACAGGATCCGCACTGGCTTCTCTCTCGTGACATATCGAGCACATGGCGCTGCCATTGCTGCTGCTGCCACCAAGAACACTCAAAATTGAGCAGTGTGCTTCCGCTCAGCATACACTGGCTTCTTCCGAGCACACTGAAGCGTGGCATGCCGCGGCCCATGAATGCACCACAGCAATGTGCGGTGCCTACATTAGAAAGCTGGGCTCTTGGGAACGGGACGGCACAGCTCAGCCGTCACGAAAGTCACTCAAGAACTCACATCACCACTCGCATGGCCCCCACCCTCACACTTTGACGACCCAGGACTATTTGGAGGACGTGAGAACTTGTGGTACTCGTGTGGTACTGGTCAAAACAAAACAAAAAAACATCACAGTCACGTCGCCTCCGCCGTCTCTGGCAGGCTGCCACTAGGTGGCGGCAGCACCACGTCCGGCACGCCGGCCGAGTCGAGTGACATGCCCGAGTGCACGCCCGCGTCCGGCCCCGCAGCGACGTCGCCTATGCCGCCGTCTGTGCTCACCTCTCCCGGCATGGCCCTCTGGCCACCCCCCGCTGCGCCCGTGATGTGCGTGCCGACGATTTCCTTCATGCGGGACAGCATCTCCTCCTTGGATTCACAGTCCTGTATCGCACCCATCAGCTGATTCACGACCATCCCGCTGCTGTGCGCGATGTCCTGCGCGCTGGGCTCGTCGCCGGCCTGATCCGCCGCAGCCGGCACACCAGCGGGCATCGTGTGGACCGGGGACGGATGCTGCAGCGACGCCGCGTCATGCGTGTTGAGAGGCGGCATCGGCACGGACGCCGGGGGCGGCGCCGACAGGTGCGTGTCATGCATGTCGTACAGACCGACAGAGTCGGATGGGGCTGGGACATCGTCCGACGGCTGAGGCGGCCCCTGACCCGCGACCGGGACACCTTGCGGAGGCACATGCATGGACATGTCGACCGCGCCGGCATGCCCAGGCATGCCGTGCATGGGCATGTATGGTCCTGGCACGGCCGGGTCTCCATGCATGTGGCCGCCGACAGCCGGCCCGCCATGCATGGCCTGGCCGTGCGACATCGCAGGGACCCCTTGCGGTTGCATCGGCGCCATCGAGTATCCGGGCGCCGAGACGGCGCCAGACATGTCGGGCTGCATCATGTGTACATGCTGGGCATGCGCGGCGTGCGGGTGCGCATGGCCGTGCACTGAGGGATCCCCGCCGCCTTCCGCTCCGGAGAGCTTGGCCACTTTGGATGGCGGCCCGCCCTCATCCCCCCTCTGCACGGCAACCAGGACTGTCGGGGGTGTTACACCTCATGCGTCAGAAGCCACAAATGCGCAGCAGCAGCAGCAGCTCCTCAGCCGGCACTCGAACTGGGAGGTGCGAGTGACGATGGGACAGGACCTGCGGCTCTTCCAGCAGGACCGCTGGAAGCGGCGCACTGCTGTCCTGGTTGCAACAGGTTGCAACAGCCTCCTCAAGCACGAGCACGCAGGGAGTAAACTGCGGCCGCCAGGAGGCCGCACGATCATGCAATACAGCGGCTATATGCCCCAGGTGGACACTCAACACCGAAACGCAGCGCAACCAGCGGCAGGGGTGTATGATGCACAGTCATGCAATGCCATTGCGAGGCCAAGACAGACACTCAACAGGAGCATATGATCGGGCAGAGTCATCAAGTGTGAAGAACTCTGATCATTCACAGTCAGTGCCAGCCAGTATGAGCCGGCTGAATGGTCTACGTGTGCTCCGGCGCAGCACGGCCAGCACATGCTCCGGCGGATGGACTGCGGGGACCTTGCATCCTGGGCACTCTCAGTTGCAGCACAGCGTCAGGCACAGCTGCCCAGACCTAGCTCCAGAACACGAGTGCTTATTCTAACAGGTGATGGACGTCAGAAGCGCGGTGCAGCCTGGAACTGGCACTGAGGCCTACTCCTTTGTTTTTAGCCAACGACATGTGTAAAGCCGCGCCGGGGGACCACGCGCAAGCAGCAAATAGAGCGGTCAAGTGCGGTGCGCACCCCACCACGCAGTTCTTCCACTGAGTTCTGGAGATGCAGCATGCTGCCACTCGCTGCGGATCGCTTTGCCGCGGCGCTGCTGTGCTGCCCGTCGTGCTTTGCCAGCACAGCAGGCTGAGGCAAGGATGCACCTGCACGCATACCGTACTCCCGCCAAATATTGATCCCCTCATCTCTGATACTTTTGGCTGAGCATTCCCAGACACCGCAGATTAATCGACACTTTTGAGAGCAATTGCCATACAAGGCGGTCCAGTATTTTGCAAGTATAGGATACGTGGCAGAACACATGTGGCAGAATAAGAAACATTGATAATGGTGTCGGCGCTACCAGCAGCAGGACACCCAGCGATAGCAATGAACGTGATCGTCAGACATGCACATACAGCATGGTTGATGATTACAGGGCATCGCAATGGCATGAACCACGGGTGCATTGTCAATAGCTGCAGAGCGGTGGCATCTGCACATGAAACAATGGGCACTGTTCGGGAGTCGCACTTGCATCCACAAACACGAGTTCCTTCCAGTCAAACCGGAGTGTGTTGAAGCCTCTCCGATGCAGCTCAGCTAATGCATATGTGAGAGCTTTGGACAGCTTATCCACCTGCAGGCATGGTCACCCGATGAGATCAGAGATAAGAGTACAACTGGGTCACCAGGTCGTGACCGCCAGGCAGAAGCCCCATCCACACGGCTGGTATGATCGCGGTGTACCGCGTTGCACATCTGGTTTGATCCAGGAGCCGCTGGGGCTGAGCACGGAAGAGCATGTGAAAATTTGGTGTCGAAGCGTGCCTGAGATTTCAAGTTGGTGATTTCGGCGGCTGGGCCATCTGCTGAGGGAGACGAGGATGGCATGCCGCCCCGACAGATCTGTGAGAGTAGCTGTGGCTGCCCTCTCTTGAAGCACAGGTGGCAGAACTCTTGATTTGGTGCAGGCAGCTTTCGGAATCCCTGCACCACTCATGCGGAATTGACCTCGCGTCGGCGAGCGCTGAAGGCGACAGCATTGCTGTACGTCACTCGTGTGTCTTGCTTTCGGGGTCTGCCTGGTGTTGCAATGTTGGTGATGGGCAAGGCGGGACTCAAACTCTTCAGCGCCTATGCCAAGCATGTGAGGCAGTGCTAGCAAGGGCAGAGTTGAAGTCGCACATAGATGTTCAACTGGCGGACAAAGGACGTGTAGTTGTTGTGCTTGAAGACGGTTGGCAGCAGCTCTCGGGCGAACGCATCTGGCTGTAAGACAATGAAGGAGTCGCCCGAAGGACTCCATGTAATCAGATGTGAGTTGGTGGGGTCTTCGAGAAGAGACCAGGTCTGCAGGCGCAGTCCTCTGTGAACGGCTTAACTTGGGCACGGCCATGGATATGCTGTACACAGCAGCTTCCGCCGCGCAGGACTTCGTAACCGGCGATCACAGAGTACCTTAGCAGCATATCTGACGAATGCGGTGTTGGTGCATGTCGCCTTGGTGCGATTGGTGATCTAACAACACAACGCGCGTCCACCGCGACGTTCCACCGTGGAAGATGCGGTGCGACCGTCGCGTGGATCGTACAGTGTACACACGGGATCCTATTTCAAGTAGCTGGAAATTATCCTGGAACAGCGTACCTTCTGCAAGAAAGGCGCGGGTTGTTTAACGATCATGGTTGCCAAGCGGTCCGCTGTCGACAAGTTCGGGGCTGTTGCCTTGGACGCCGAGTTGGCCATGGTGAAGCGTCGTTGAAACTCTTCTGGAAGCGCGAATCTTCGCTTGCGCGAATACACGCTAGCAACCGGCGCAGCCGCACGTGCGGACAACAAAGTAGCACGTATCAAGTGAGTTCATAAGAATGCTAACTACTCGTGTGAATGATTCATGCTAATTTCTTCTTGGTACGCCTAGCTCTGGCACTAGTGGTGTCTTCCATGGAATGGAATTCTTTGTCGAAGATGACAACTTCCTTTCTAGAAGCTTTCAGGGCAAAAGCAGGTCTGCGTTCTCGCGATCACGGTTTTCCGGCTTGACGTCCTGGACATGTGGTACCCATATCCCCCAATTATTACATATATTTCGATGGATGGGCACCGCGAAAGATTGAGGTCGCCTATGACAGTGTAACAAGCTGCACAGTGACTGCAATCGTTGAGACGAGCTTGAAGTTTGTATGCTCTTCTCGCTGCCAGTGCGTAGTCGTTGCAGCGTCATTGAGAACGGCAGTTTCTCCGCTCGAGATTCTCCTGTAATTGGGCACTTCTTTGTAACGACGAAAACAATTTTGTGAAGATGGTAGATACTGTTTGGATGGCTGGATGTGCCATCGGCGTGTGTACACAGCTGTTCACCAACTCTATTATGCGGGTCCCTCTGACCCGGTGGCCATACATGCACGTTGTGCTGGGAGTGGGAGGCGGATACGCTCTTCAATTCATTGATAGTCAAGCAGAAATTGCTAAGGAGAAGGTACTTCAAAAGCAGAAGGACGAGATTGAACGTAATATCCAGTTTTGAGGGTGAGTTTAGGTGGCTGTGGCTGGCCATCGGTCAGTTTTGATCCGAAGACCGTGGCAGGGCACGACAAGACCTCGGTTGCATCATGCAGAGCTGCGGCACGTTGAGTTCTAGCCCCTGCACAATCTGTGTGCAGGAATCGTTCAGGCCGAATGTGAGCCGGCCTCACATCAGTGCCACTGCATGTGGAGTGAGCTTGTAGCAATCGTCTGTAACATCTTAATCGCATCCAGGACGTAAATTTTGCTGCCAGTTGTAAATGTCGAGGACGGTGTACTAGCTGGCGCGTCAACATGTTCAGCCACATGATTTATCCACACCGCGCTGCAGCCATGGCTGTACCAATCCATCAGGCTGCTAGTCGGCCTGACCTACATGCGTGAAATGACACAAGCATAAGACAACATATCAATGTGCATGCTCACATCCAATTCTGTGCCGCGTTCTGTGTAAGAATGTACGACATGTTTTAGGCCTGCGGTACAATAGACAAACCTGTACCCAGACCAGTGCTTGCACATTGATCTCACACAGTGTACTCACAGTCAAACTTCTTATCCATTCACATCGTTGCCAAGCTCCACTGGTTTTCGCGAACTGGGTGTCTTTTGCAGGCTGTTCATCCTGCTGGCGCTCTACCGGCAGATACATTGTGACTCGAGCGGCTTCACCACATGCATGGAGACGATTTCAATGGAACAAGCGCGTGCACGCACAATAGCGTTTACTCCACGCCGAACCACCCCAGCCTGCACCAGAAGAACTTGTCACTGGTGACATGGCCAGAATCTCGAAACCTTCCTCGCCGTGTGGACGCCTTGTGCGTCTGATCAGACGTAACAGTACACGTTCTGCCATTCTGAATGATCGCAAGCTATACTGTTTTACAATTTAACAAAATTCAAAGAAACATACCACATATATGGGATCTGCGAGAGATGAAGACTTTGCCCTTCTACCATCGCCGGTCATGCCCATGGCAGTGCCTGAGCGGGAGCACATGGTGTTCATGGTAAACCACTACCTGACGCGCGTATGATCCTGAAGCATTCCCAGACAATGGTCTGACTCAATTCAGGCCGTGAGTTTTGTTGCGCAGGCTGGAAAGCTGCAATTCCGGGCCAATTTCTGCTCTGCCAACCTTGCTAGCGCCAAAGAGGGCTCTTTACCATTGGTACGCCACAGACTCGGCGCAATCTGTACCCAACACGTATTGCATTGTCCTTACATTCACCGGAACAGCTTCGCCTGCAGGAATTCGATTTGTGCACATTCCAGGACAATCATGGTACACCGCAACAAACAGGGCATCGGTCCTGGTTCTACTTCGGAGTCTCTGGGCATGATAAGGTCCGACGCTTGCCAGTTTACACGCAGAATTGGTATCCGCTAGAAAGATGTATCACGTATCAGTTTCAGCGCCGATTGCAGGGGGACTTTGTGATCATGAACATTTGCAACATGAACAACCAGTCCAAGCTCTACTCTGGAGACTACCGTGTGCACTACCGTGTGCACACCGCCATGCAACAGTTCGTGCCACTCCGCAGCCGTATCAAGTACACCAAGGCGGAGTCATCTGTTCTCAGGTTCAGCCATAAATTCGAGTCAACTGCTGAAACCTTCTTCGCCTTCTGCATTCCATGGTCATGCGAAGATAACAACCGCTTTCTCAAGCGCTTGATTGAGCGATTCCCGCAACCGCCTCGCATTACCTCCACTGCACATGCAGCAAATGCGGCCTCGCCTGCTGGCAGTACGGGCGGCAGCGCCTCCTCCAGCGACACCACAAGCCACGACGGCGCCACACCTGAGAAACCGTGCCCAAGCCCTACAACTGACCCTGCCGCGCTAGCAGCAGCAGCAGCTGCCGACTCCCAGTGTGTGTCTGGCATCTACTTCCATTGCCAGACCCTCACTCACACACTGCATGGCCGACCGCTGCACGTGCTCACCATCACTGACCACTGCGGCTGGCCTGAAAGCACAGACGAACCTCCGCTTCCAGGTGCTCCCTCGTTCTGACAAGCCTGTTCCGTGCACTCTTTTCATTCCAAGGACGCTGTGACTGAGCATACTGGCTGTCCTTGTTTCCCATCCCAGACTTTCCCAACAGAAACAAGCACAGCTGACCAGCATCCAGGTCCCCAAGCCATGCCGCTGAATACAGCTCCTGAAACTATCACCAAACTCGCACCAAATGTAAGTGAGTGTGGGAAGTGTGCCTGCCACAGGCTGCTACCCAGAGAGCACGAGGCACATTGATGGCCCGGCCCGTCACTTCCCACACAAGCGGGTGCTCTTCGTGTCGGCACGAGTGCACCCGGGAGAGACGCCCGCCAGCCACCTGTGCAACGGCATGGTGCTGTTCCTCCTGCGCCGGACTGACCCACGAGCGCGGGCGCTGCGCCGGCTGTTTGTCATCAAAATCGTCCCCATCGTCAATCCCGACGGTGCTGCACCACCAACCCAGCACCTTCGCTGGACAGCTCCCAGTGAACACATGTTTTTAGGCCAGACCGCACGCAGCTGTTTGATTCTTATTCACTGCATCAGAATGCGCCTGGGTCATAAGGATGCCACAAGCGAGAGAGATAGAGAGAGAAGGCTCACACGTGCATGCAGGTGTGGCGCTGGGGCACTTCCGAGTGGATACGCTCGGCAATAACCTGAACAGGTATGCTTCACAACGCACACCATATAAACAAAAAAAAGTAAAACTGCATCCCATGAAATGACGCTGTGCACAGGCATGACATCGAGCATCGCCCATGCCCCTGCAGTCACCAGCACCAATGCGCAGCCCTGAAGCATGCTTGCGTGGTCCTCTGTGGCCTTCATGTTTCATGTACACACCTCGCTTTCTGTCGGCCGGTGGCCAGCTCCGGCGTCCCGCACAGGTGTTCAGCGCAACTGTGCACAGGTTCTACGCGAACCCGTGCCCGCAGAAGCAGCCAGGCATCTACGCGATCCGGTCAGTGCTGCAGCACTACGCCGCCTCCGGCCACCTCCACGTGTATCTCGACCTGCACGCGCACGCCAACCGGCAGGGCGTCTTTGCGTACGGCAACGCCCTCTCCGCCGCCTCCCACATCGAGGCGCTCCTCTTTGCCAAGCTCACCTCCCTCAACTCGCCGTACTTTGACTTTGCGGGGTGCAACTACTCGGAGCGCAACATGTCGAGCCGGGAGCGGGATGGCACGAGTAAGGGCGGCACGGGCCGCGTCGCGCTGCACCGGCTGACGGGGCTGCCGCTGCTGTACACTGTGGAGGCGAACTATAACCGCTGCAGCCACATGCCGGACGTGCCGGCGGCGACCGGGGACCGAGATGCGGATGCGAGCCCGGTGCAGTGCATCAGGGCGCCGGAGCGGTTTGATGTGAATTCGTTTCACCAGGTGCGCTTGGCGGCTGGGCTGGCATGGCTTGGCACTGGCCTGCTGGATGTCGCGAAGGGATGGCAGAGTGTGAACGTGGCCGAGGTGGATTGCTGGCCATGTCACAATTGATCAGTGGTGTTCAGTGGCGCAAGACAGCACAAAGCACGACACACAGACGGGTCGACCGTTCTCACGCAGGATGTGATCAGGACTGGTTGCGATGGCAGCTGCCTACAGATGAACAGAGGGTGCTGGTACAAAGAGGCAGCCGGTCAATATGCAACTGGGACCAGCCCACGTGCAGACCGACAACCCAGCGAGTGTCTGAAGGCAAGCCCAGAACAACGTAGAAACCGGGCGCCCAGTTCGGCTGCAAGGTCACGTGGTGCTGTGCAGGTCGGGAGGGCGCTGCTGGTGAGCGTCCTGGACCTGGAGGGCTGCAACCCATGGAGCCGCCTGCCCAACTCGTGCTTTGGCTCCGTCAACAACCTGCGCACGTGGCTGCTCGCCAGCATCAAGGTCTGCTGCTGCTTGCCCAAACACCCACACACCCACACACACATAGGACCATCGCGTACGCGGCGTGGCCTGCCCGCTGTCGGCGCTAGTGCAGCCCAGACTGCTGCTGCATCTGTGCTTTCCGTTTGCACGGGCTCCTGGGTCCCGGTTCGTCTGTAGAGATGGCAATGACCTGTTCTGCTATGGCAAGTACATGAATCTACACTTGCGTGTACAGTGTCCCGCGCTCAGTTGTCCCATGGTGGGTGCCGCTGCCGCTGCTTGTCGCCCTGCGGCTCATAGGCTGACTCATAGGCCTCACATAGGCTGGCTCATAGGCCCTGCCACTCATAGGCTATAAGCGAACTCGCAGCCATCATGGTGCCCCGTGATGCGGCGGTCCGCTTGTTCCTGTCTTTTTGCCAACACGGCATGGGGTAGGCCGTTGTGTCCGCATCCCATGCAGCGCTGATGGCCTGGAAGCTGCAGACGCTCGGGGTGCTCATGCTTCCACGTGATGGTCATTTTTATTCTAATACTTGCCATAATATATTGTCTATATAATCGATAATATCAATATCGATGTGCAGGCTGCTGCGCACAAGGCCATCCCGAACTTCCCAAATGTGTCAGAGGCGTCCCAGGTGAGCGTGCGGGAGATGCCCGAAGCGCGTAGGGTGCCCGCCGCGCTGGCCACGACCATGCTGCGCCGCAGCCGCTCCCTCACCGCCGGCACCGCCGCACTAGCGTGCGCCGCGGCCGCAACGGCCGGCCGCAGCAGCGGCAAGGCAGAGGGGTCGGCCGGCCGGGACGCCCGGGCGGGCCGCAACTGGGCCGAGCCGGTTGGAGAGAAGGTGGAGCGCGCAGGCAGCGCCGCAGTGGGGCGCAGCACAGCAGCCGCTGGCCGGCAGCTGCAGTTGTCCGGCCGCAGAGGCGCAGGGGGGGGCTGTGGCTGTACAGCGAGCGAGGGGACGCTGAGGGCGGGCGCGGGGCAGGGCGGCAGCGTGGCGGGCGGGGCAGGTGGTGTGGGGCACGAGACAGGCGGGCAGGTGGTCCCCGCGACGGACGTCGCCGTGTGTGGGGTTGCTGTGGGCGATGGTGACAGAGGGGGGGATGTGGGCGGGGGCAGTGATGGCGTGGACGCAAGCGATATGGAGTACGACAGTGGCGGCGGGGGGAGCTGTGCGGAGTCGGTCTGCGGCGGTGATGGTGTGTACCTGCTTTTTGTGTTTTTACAATTCTGCAGCTGTTCCGTCTCAGGCCTCACCAATGCAAGGCAGTCTGACTTTGTCGCAGCATCATTTCCTACATGCATTTGTACGCTGGCTCTGAGGTCATGTATTCATGTGGACTGTCAATTCTGGCTCGCCCCTGCTCTATCGCATGTTGTGTTCTGTGTGCTGGTTGAACACCACCAGAGCGCGGAATGGGTGAACAATCCGTGCACGTGCAGATGCTGCAGAAGGTGACACCGCGGCTGCTGTGCCAGCAGGTGCGGGGCAGGAGAGGCAAAGCAGCCAGCCACTGACCGAGCCGGTACACCAGAGTGCGGCGGCTGTTGTGCATGCCGGGACAGTACCAGCAGTGCTGCCCGCGGCTTTGGCGATACGGCCTGGCGTTCTCATGCGGGGCCCAGTGAATGCCGCAGCCTTGCCCGGGCGCACCGCTGCGAGTCAGCAGGGTGGTGGGGCGGCCGCCGCGGAGGGGCCGGTCCTCGGCATCGCGCTCGTGCCATGCGCTGACGCCCGTGGCTACCGGCAGACTCTCAAGGGCCTGGAGCTGCACGGCGCGGCGGTCTGCGGCGGCGACGCGGTGCGTGCATACAAGCAGGCGCAGCACAGCGGGGGGAGCGTTGGGGCCGCGGAGGACGCGCCGCTGTTCCCGCGTGAGGGCGTGGCATGCCTTGCGCGGGCGGCGTGTGATGGCGCGCAGAATGGCTTTGGAGTGTGTGGCGGCCTCGGCGGCAGCACAGTGGCGAGCATGGGGGCGAGCGAGGCTGCCGGCGGGGCTGCGGACACGGAGCCGCTGCAGGGGAACCCATTACGGATTGTGCAGATTCGGGCGGAGGGCGACGGAGACCGCGCAGTGGCTGCTGATGCGGCACGTGCTGTGGAAGACGAACAGACACGCAGCAGCGCCGGGCCATCTGTTGGAGCAATCGGGCGGGAGCTGCTTGTTGAGTCACCCAGCATGCTCCACAGCCGCGGGCTGGCGGACCTCCCCCGTGTTGCATGCATTGGCGCTGCACAGGTGTGGCAACGGGCACAGGCCGCGGCACGAAGCAGCAGCATGCATGTGGGCGGGGCAGCACCAAGCGGCAGCGCAGCTGGAGGGGGGCGTCGCATGAGTGCGGTACGCCCCGTCGCTCATGCATATTGGGCCACCTGCCTCCATGCATGTGCTGCTGGTGTCAATTGAACAGAAGCAAGCAGCTATCTCTCTCGAGAAATGATCCATGCACCGTCAGGCAACGGCGTCTATGTGGGAACAGGGCAATACATGCACATGCATGTGCAGGTGAGCGACCGTGATGCAGCGCAACTGCAGTCAACAATCATGCCGTTTGGCGAGTCACATTCACGGCCGCTGACGCCCGCCGCGTCGGCCCCGCCGGGCCCTGCGAGCTCCAGGAGGTCCGTCACGCCACAACCACCACCACCAGGCTCTGTGCCACATGCGGTCGAGGCTGTTGCAGAGGCCAGTGGGTCAACCCCGCCGGCCCGCAGTCGGCTGCACCACAGCCACTCCATGCCGCCCGCCGGCGACCGCAGCTGCATGCGTACGCGCAGCCTGAAGGCCGCGACGCCGGCGCACCCGGATTCGATGGTGCTTCACATGCGTGACCACCGCGGCTGGTACAGCATCATCAACCCGCATGGCGCGAGGGTGGCCGGGTCTCTCAGCCCTGGCAAGCGGGCTGGCAAGGCGCCGCTGGGGGCAAAAGCCGATGTCCATGCGCGCATGCATGCACACCGGAGCCGCCATGCAGGCCAGGACCGTGCTGGGATGCTGCAGCGCGCAGCGCACCTCGGCGAGCGTGGGGTTGGCAGCACGCTGTTCAAGGGTGTGCCGGGGGCTCCACCGCTGCCTGCTGCTGCGGCGGCGACGCTGTGTGCTGCGCTGCCACCAGCGGCGGACCGGTACCAGGAGCACCTGAGGGTGGCGCAGGAGCGGCGGGCGCGCTCTGAGGGGGCGGCTGTGGACGTCGGCGGTGGCGGGCGCTTGCCGGCACGGATTGAGAGCATCGCTGGTGCACTGGAGATGATTTCCAGCGCAGTGCGAGAAGCAGAGGGCAGCCTGAGGCCGATGTGGTAGACGCTGGAGGGACCCGGCCGGCTCTGGTCTGCCAGCAAATGCATACCTACGACCCACATCGGGGTCATTGATGTGTTCACCGAATGGGGGAAAAGGTATCTTGGGCCGTGAACTCCTTGCCAGTTGTGGAATATCAAGGCCATACGGAATTGGGTATGGTGGTGAGAGCTGGCAGGGAACAAAGTCCAGTGCTGCAGTGAGCATGGGATCTTGTTCGCAATGGCCCCTCAGGTCCTGAAACACAGCGGTGGAATGTGAGGAATTGGAACGACAGCAGCCTCGCGAATGGTGCTTCTGCTCTGGGGGTATCAGCCGTTGACACTGGCGATGGAGAGTCGATGGAGCTGGAGACCGGTGATGAAACCAGAGATGCCTGTGACCCAAAGGGCTGTGATCCAGGGGGTGTGTGTTGGATTAGGTTGTGCAGACTTTGCGGTTGGCGCTGATCGCTGCGTTGGATCTAGCAGGTCACTGGCCAATGGCTTGGTTACAGCTGCAGTGCACAGCTAGGCAATGAATAGTGTGGTCCAGCCTTCAGGCGAGGCTGCTTGGACTGTGAGGGGCAGGTGCTTGGACACACAGGACAGGACAGTGGTCGAGGACAAAGCCCTGTAGTAGTTGTGCAGCTGTATTCTCAGACGTGTTGCTTGACTATGGTGACGAGCATCGCAGGGCAGAGCGTGCAATGCAATTGACCTGCAGCGATCTGCACAACCCAAGATCACAAGTCTGCACCAATTAATTGTTGAGGGTAGATAACAGAATTAGACACTGAGGGCACACCCCGCAGCGAGATCCTCCGGCTGCCAGATCTACCCTCAATCTCTGCATATCATGCCTCGATTTCTGTTCCTTTCGCCATCAAGCCAGCTGTCCCTGAGAAAACATTGGACGTGGCCTCTGGGATAACCAGAATATCAGAGGGCCCCCGCTCCACCCACCTCTCCCCGAGTAGCGGCACAACATCTACATTGTACCTTGCAGCTGCTTTCACTCGATTGATGCATTGCACTTGACTCCGGGGTGTTATCAAAGCAGTCATGTGACAGTGCAAGGCTGAGAAGGCTTCAAATCAGCAATTTGTGATCGTCATCCTCTCACCACCCACCGATTCATGAATAGTACCTGTGTGTTCTACCACCTTGTGGAGCATGCCTCTGTAACGTACCTCGTCCTCTCACCACCCACCGATTATCAACTGTGGAAGCATCTCAGGACAGATTCGATTTCCACACACCATACATTGATGGGTGCGCCACTCTGTCTTTTAGTGCATCTATGGAAATTACGGAAGGACACGGCAGCAAAAGGTACCTTTACATCTGCAGTTTCATACAGAATATGCCATTAACGACTTTTTGCCACCCATGACAACTCTTTGTTGACCTGAGGCTGGCATGTCTGAGCTAGCTGTGCTGGATCACCTTTCTTCGCAGACACCGCAATAGACTGGGGAATCTGCGATCAAGCGCGTCTTGTGAAACAGTCTCTGCCCCACACCTGGCTATGACATGAGATCTGAGAGTAGAAGTTCGGGGCACATGCTGATGCCTGATGCCTGAGGCTGCATGCTTGTCACCCAGAGTCGCAGTGGCCTGGCAGCACTGCGAGACAGACGTGTACAACACTGATCAATACTGGGGTAAACGCTGAGACGAACGGCTCACCACACATACGCTCTATGTACAGCGACCGAGCCTGGCTTTCGCTGGCACCTTACTCCATGCTGTGCATACTCCCTGCCCTGCTGCAGCGCATCATGCAGCACCGCAGGCACACACTCCCACCACCTATCAGACACCGCAACCCTCCCACACGACAAGCTCCCGTGCTTTCCGCGCGCAACGCTCACGCCTGCCGATCCAGATACTTTGCAATCCACTCCTCCGCCTCCGCCACGTTTTTCTCCTTCTCCGTCGCCGCCACGGTCTCCTCCTCCTCCGCCCCGGCCGCGGGCCCGGCCGCCTCCGTTCCCACCTCCACGCTGCCGTTCGTCGCCGCGGAGCCCTCGAGCTGTAGCGCCTGCGATTTTTCCCACGCCTTGATCCATGCCGACGCCTCCGACGCGCCTTCGGTCGCAGCCGGCGCCGGCACGGGCGCGGCCGTCGTCGCTGCGGCGGCGTGCTCGGTGACGCCCTCGGCGGAGCCCGCATCGAGCACCTTCTCCGCGAGCCGCTTGAGGTCCTCCCCGGCCTGGCCGGCGGCGATCTTGTCAGAGATGAGCGTCTTGAGGTCGTTGAACGTCTGCTGCCGGTCCTCCGCAAACAGCAGCCGCTTCGAGAGGAACTGCAGCGCGACGACCACGCCCACCACCTGCACCGGCCGCCACGTGTGAGAAACGTTACAGAGGTGTGCTCCACAAGGTGGTAGAAGGCAGGCATGGTGATGCATCACACACATGAACGAGGGCCCAATGCCGTGCCATGTGTGCGCTGCGTTGTATGATGCTGTCCTGGATCACGGACAGCCGCCATCGCACTCGCAGTCCCTCTCAAAGGGGCGGCCCCACTTCGATGCATGGATGAACCCGTACCAAGGCACATTCCTGTGTGCGCACACAGGAATCGATGCAGCCGGGGAATGCCAAATGGAGGGCGATGAGAGTGGCACCTCCATCTGGCTCGCGGGGGATGCGAGGTGGGCGAACACAGAGCCACAGCACGAGTGAGATGCCTAGTACAGTCATAAACCGTACGTATGTGCACGGAACTAGGCATGCCTCATGCTGCCGTAGCCGCAACTACCGTGGGCACAGCGGTGAATTGCACAACACAGAATCGTACATGCAGCCGGTTGATAGTATGGGTGTGAATTGTACAGTAGCCGGATGGCAGTTTGAGTGTGCCGCAGGCAGCACCAGATGCCTCATGCCGCCTGCCCGCCATACATTGAACCCCACAACTCTGGACTGTTGGCTGAGCACTCCCAACTACAGCAGCTTTGATGTGCACTGTACTAAGAGCAATTGTTCGATGGGGCAGTCCATTACTGCGCAAGGATACGGTAATGCAAGGGCGTAGGGAGAGTGTGGCGTCCGCCGGAGATGTGAATAGGGGCAGTCGGGGGGTGGGGAGGGAGGCGCGCCTGGAGGATGGCCTCGACCTCGGTGAAGAGGAAGACCGAGGCGCCGGCGACGGCCATGGCCGCGATGCCGCCATTCACAACCGTCGGGTTCTCCCGGTACTTCTCCACCAGCTTCTCCGTGCCTGCACTCCCGCCACAGTTGACACGCCGCGTCCGCTTGACCTTGACCATGCTCGCACACACTGCACCAGCCCCATCGGCACAGCCAGGCTGGCAGCACGGCCGCCGGGAAGAGACACCCCAGCACATCTCATCAGCTCAGGGGAAAACGGTCTAACCTGTTTCCTGGCAAGGGACTGCCACACCTGCCGGCAGGCGGGGACAAGGTGAGCCGGCCGGCACAGCGGCGCTGCATGACTGCGCTTGTGGGAGCGAAAGACACGGAGCGAACGCAAGACACCGAGCGCAAGGCCGCGCGGCCTTGTGAGGTGGGGTCAAAAGGAGAGGGGGCCTGCGCACCCTCAGCCACGCCAGAGATGTCGATGGCCTTGAGCGACTCAAAGTTGACGGCCAGCTTGAGCGGCTCCTTCCACGGCAGCTCCTGCGCGAGCCACGCCTCCGCACCGCCGGCCACCGTGTACAGCACCGGCCGCTCCGGTGACGCCAGCGCCAGCTCCCGGGCCGCCGCGCCCGCCGCGCTGCCGTCGGTGTCGAGCAGCACTACCGGACGCTCCTGTCCGACCTGCATAACCAGCAGCCGTGGTTTGAACACCATGCTGTGCACGCCGTGCGTGCTGTGGTGCGAGTGACATGAGAGAGTGCTGGCGCACGCAGCCGAGGTGGCCGCAACACGCTGAGGGTGTGCTGTGCACGTGTTTGTAGGTGGTGTGAGACCTAGGGTGCCGTTTTGCTTGTGCGGCATGGGGCCCGGGGGAGATGTCGGCATGTTGATACACGACAGGCGAGAGCCACCATGTTACCTGGGGACTGGAGGGTCAGTGTTGCCTGAACGCAGTTGATACTAATGCAGCACGAGTTTAAGAACACCCTTGAAGCCACTTCAAACTACAGATTTGTCTGGGACATCGTCACTGCCTGTAAGCATGTGGCGACTGCCTACTCATGCTGATGCGCCTGAGGTGGTGCGCCTGAACTGAGCAAATCAGGAAATGTGTGAACGGTGGTGTGGCCATCCAACCAGCAGGTGTCTGGGACAAACACGGCTGCGGAGGGAGCTTGTGTGTAGCTGTCAAGATCTGCCATAAAACAGGCCGCAGCATCATACAAAATGCCAGGCACGCAGTATGTGGACACGCCAGTGGCAGACTGCTCGGGCCCGGTGTAGCACGAGTCTTCGTGGTGCGCTGGATGGACAGGATGTTCTCACCTCTGATCATGGCCTGACAAATCGAGCAGGCTATCTCATCGGCTAAGAGCAGCCACTAGCAGGTACTACCGACCTGACAGGCTTATGAGACGAACAGGGAATGCTGGGAAGAGGCCCAAGGCTGGGGCATCTCATCTGCCACGGAAATCAGTGCTACACTCAACTAGGGCGCTGGCACACTGGCAAGGTATGTACTGGCACATCCGTTTTTGGCTGCCTGATTGCAGGCTGTAGCTGCTGATGTGGGAACGACTTGCCCTTGTTCCATATGAAATGTGGACAGCAGTGACCGGCAAGGGTATCACACAGGCTTGTTCAGTTCGTGGCAACAGCACCTTTGGATTCCTGCACAGTCGCTCAGCCCAACCGATGGTAATGGTTGACTGTTGAGTGCCAGAGGCAGAGGCCTCGACCATGGGCTTGTAGGCGACGTTGATGGGGGACTTTTTGACAGACCTGAGGTCTGGAGATCCCGTTTCCCTCAGGTCCTCCTTGGGGCGAATGTCTATCAGCTGAGCCTCGGGATCCTCCTCCAGCAGCTTGAGCACGCCTTTGCAAGATAATGTCTGCAGCATGGCATGCGAAAGTGAGGCAGCCTTGCCGCAATAAGTGTTGGCTGCTCCGCGCGGCAAAGCCTATTGAAACTTCGGAGGCCGTTGCTGAGCTCACATGCCACGCCTACATGCCGGAGGCAAAGCAGAGTGCACGCGCAAGAGCGATAGCCGTGGAGGTGGAGCCCAAGATACGGACTGGTGCTCGGCGCATGAGCATCAGCTGTGTCACGCGCAGAGGGCGAGCTCAGCCAGCGATATAGGATCATCACCAATATGCACCAAGCCGTTCGCATGTCGGCACAAACATTGATTCACTCTCAGCGCAGCGCTAGTCTGTACTCTTGTTTTCGAGTGAAGGCTCAACTATAGTCTCGGTTTCCACGACCGCACATGCCTGGCCGGTGTTGCTCGGACAGAATTCCCCGTCAAATCTCGATTGCAAGACGGAATAACAGCTTAATGGATTCATCACAATTTATGGGAGCAGATTTGGGTCGTACCTGAATTCGGGGCCCATTTGGTTGCGCAAAGTAGGCGATAGCACCGCCCGCAATTGCGATTCCGACAGCCAGGCCCGCAATTAGAGGCGTGGCATCTTGCCCACTAACTGCATCCAGCTTAGACACAGCATTTGTAGCCTCTGCAGCTGCCTTGACCGCTGCTTTAGGTGCGATGGCGGAGTCGTAAGACAGGCCTTGCAGGTCGTCCAGTCTGGGGACATCTGCAAGAGCCTTCTGCACGAACAGCAGCGGGAGGCCTAGAGCAGCCACATGCGCTCCTACGCTACGCTCTTGTTGTGCGCGAGTGTAGCACATACGCGAACATGCGCCATTGGAACACCGGATCTGTGTAGATGTGCGCATGGTGAACACAGCTGCTGAGGACTTCGGGGGGTGACAGATGATGAGCGGACAACATACATCCACACCACAGACTTGTATGCTCAAGACGCTGTTGGCGACGAGTAGCGGAATGCGGCACCGGATCCAAGCACCGATCTCACGTGCGGGTCACGCCTGTATGGCTTTGGCAGCCCTTGCGCCACTTGAGGCAGAGGACAGATTCTACGCGAGAATCGTGCGCATGCAAGCTGGCGTGGCCTCGAGGGTTCCCTCCATGGCGTATACATTGGTTACTGCGCAGAAATCAACTCAAGCTGAGGCTGATTGTGTGTCACAATCATCACCAATATCCATCGGCCTGCGTCACTGCATCCAGGCCGGCCGCAAATCTACGTTTTTAATCAGCAGCGGCCGGCCGTTCTTCGTACGATGATTCGCCGCACGTGCGACATGATCCACTCTCACTGCGACCAAATGTAAGCCAACTTGCAGATGCGTTCGACTCTGTTGCAGAGCTCTGGCTGTCTGGCGAGCCCTGTCTGGACATTGTGCACGCCGTCGAAGGCCACAGACCTCTTTGAGTCCCTTGTCTGAACTGCAGGGCTAACCGATGTATTCAGCGTTGCGCATGCAGCCTGTGCGCATGTACGATGCTAGCTATGCGAACAGATGACGGGCGCCCGTCGTTGGAGAATTGACAATCAGATCTGCCGACACCTCATGTGCAAATTTGCGTCCGCAAATTGTGCACCCCTCCCGTTCATGCTTGATAGCCAGTTTGGGGCGATGCGCGTTCGCCTTTAGCTTCAGCCAGTCAGTTCTGAAACGAGCTGTACTGCGCCCGCTTCATCTTCAATCCGGGACTGTGCATTGAGGTTGGTGTTCAAAGCTGTTCAAACTCTCACGGTGCCGGCCGCGTGTCACTTCTTCAAGCTGTGCTGCAGTCAATTCAATGCCAGTCACGCAGACCAGCATGCATGCTGTGTTGGGCAAAGCTTGCCTCGATGCGCGTCCGCCATGCGTCCAATAGGCACAATATTATTGTGTCCCATCCCGACACAGGTTGCTTTCAACGCTGGCGTTTGTGAATGTAAGCCAGCGTTACAGCGAGCGCTTGTATACCCAGGCCACATGCCATGTTGTCATGCACGAGCTCAGACTGTTCGACGCGATCCATCGATGCATCTCTTGTACAAAACTAACAGATACTTGAATGTTTGCAATTGTTTGTCGTGGGACATGGCGTTGTTGGATATCCTGCAAGCGCACCTGCACTGACGTCCGTGGTGACAAGAACAGCCTGCGCAAGCATGGCATCCATCGATGTCAGCGACGAACTGCCCTGCTCAAGAAGATTCATCTCTGTAACGGACTGTGACATTTTCGGGTGCGCCCAATAGGCCAAATATACAGGAGCGGATGACGGATTGTCATCCGACGTCGCAATTGCAGCGGCATTGCTAATCCCTGGACTGCGAGGCAATTCAATCCAGCAACTCGTACACGAATGCTTATTAAATGTACAGGGAAACGTTTTTTGCCTCAAGTCCGAAGCCGGAAGGTTTATCTGATCCGAATGCTGGTCACCAACAGACGAACCATCCTGCGAAGCCCATCAACACCACCAGCCGGGCCAGCTTTTCGCCTTCATGGGCACCTTCATATGATCAAGCCCAAGGCGCGGTACAATCGCAGCCTTGTCGGTCTGCGAGCGCCCAGCCTGCCTCGCCCTCAGCCACGAGGAGCGATCCCAGGCTGTCACCCCGGCCTCACACTTCCCCAGTCCAGGCCGCGCAGAATTCACTTCCACGCCCAGTCTGCACATCTCCAACCATCCATGACCACACTGCTAGATGGCCGACGCCCCAAGCCAATAATTTCTCTTCATTTTCGAACGCCGAGTCCCTGAAAGAAGTCTTTGACCTAGGCGCAGGCAACAGGTCCCCCCGCACGCCAACTCAGCTCAGGCGGAGCATGTCAATGAGGCCGATGCTGCGGCCAGATGCTCCTCCATCCCGTCCAGTGTCTGCATCCCCTTACACATCTCACATAGAGAGTCAGCTCCGCCACCTTGAAAAGCACTGCCAAGGCCTCGAAGCACAGGTGAGAACCCAGCTCTCCCAAAGTCTCCCCGTTGCCAGCTGCCACTGCTGTCAATGCCATCATCGTATGAAGAGGCCCACCAGCATTATATTGGGCAGGTGGCGCCACCACATGCGGACCTTGCTCGTCAGTGCATGTCACATGCACAGAACATCACACCCTCTCCACTCATTCACATCTCCCCCATGCAAGGTCCCTGCAAGCACATGCGTTCTGCCTGCCTCTGCACAAGCCCCCACATAGCTGAGGCAGCAGTGCTGCACAGCTGGCACCGCTGTTGCCTGAAGCCACTCGTGCTCCTGCTAGCCACTCACAGTCCACACCCACCAACCTCACGGCTGGAGGCAGTCTTGAACGGCCTCGTCCGCAAGACCACGCGGTTCCCTAGCACACCGTGCGACCACAGCGAAAGGTAGTGTTTGGGGATGTTGTGTCCGCGCTGATAGCGTCTGAGCTTTATGGGAACTGCTGCAAGTGGCGTTGGCATGCTGCATCTGTCGATTGGTCCTCCATGCGATTCTGGATTTATGCTGCATCTGCCGATTGGTCCTCCGGGAATCAGAACGGAAGCACCAGCACGGCGCATGTGCCCACCCTCAACATGTGCTGGGTCCACCATGCGATGACAACGGGCAACACTGGGCTGGGTGACTAAGCTCATCTGTTGTGGTGGTGCCAGCTGCGATTCCGTTCTGACAGCTGCTTCGTTCAATGGCAGCCCTGATTTACTTTATGCACAGGGCAAGGTGATTGATGCACAGGGCCAGGTAATTCATGCACAGGGCACAGGGCCAGGTGACGGCAGTCCTCCTTGACACATCATGTGTCCCAGCAGAATGCTGACACGGCCAGGGCCCGGCAGGGGGGACATCAGATTGGCAGCATGCATGTGCTGTGGCACAGTGGCATCAGATCTGATCAGAGCAACCAACCTGCCCTGCGGCCCATGCATAGTGATGCAGTGCATCAATTTCAATCACCGAAACAACACACTCAGTCCAGGGCTTGAAAGACACTCCGCAAGTGGTGCAGGGTTGCTGATCATGCTTTGGTGTTCGAGCATGCTTGTGTTCAGCTCTGTCTGCTCTCTCCCGCACACTGCATCAGCTGCATGCACACACATACATCCATGCATGCATGACCATGTAGTCATGGCCTCCAGAGGAGGTGCCTGTGACAGGTGGCACAGCTACAGCCGGCGTGCTGTGCAGCTGCGTGAGGCGTCTCAGCAGCTCCTGCACAGCGAGCAGCGCGCAGCAGGGCACGCGGCGGAGGCGGCGCACGCGACGGAGGACTGCCGCGTGCTGGCGGCGGACCTGCAGAGCATGCGGCACGAGCAGGAGCGGCTGAGCGGGCTGCTGGTGGAGCGCGACGCAGCGCTGCGGCGCTCCGAGGTGGCGGCGGAAGAGGCGCAGCGCGAGCGCGACGCGCTGCGGGAGCAGCTGGAGCGGCTGCATGGCGCGCTGCACGACAGCGAGCACAGCGTGCGCCCCCCTTTGCCTCAGCATGCACAGCATGCGGCGGGCCCGTGCAGTTGCAGTTGCACTGTGGCTGTATGCCGTGGCTGTATGCTGCACCAGCCACCCCGCTGTTGGGGTGCGGCCACTGCCGTGCGCCAGGCTTACGTAACCATGCCTCGGGGCCATGCGCCGGGTGCCACAGCCACGCAGCTGTGATGCCCGTATGCGCGTTGGGCGCACGCTAAAAACAAAGTGGTGCTGCTTTGCAAGAAAGGAACAAAACAACACCGAATAATAATAATAACAACGAAATGATGGGGCTGTGGTGCAGGCGGCAGCGCAGGCGGAGCACATGGAGGCGCACGGCCTGCACCTGCAAGGCGCGGCACAGCAGCTGCAGCAGGAGCGGGACGCGGCGGCACGGGAGCGCGACGCGGCGCTGCAGCACAGCGAGGAGATGCTCGGCGACCTGCGCGCGCTGCTGGCGAAGAACCAGGTGCGCGGTGCATGCTACACACTGTTTGCTATGCATCCTGAGAATGTTGTACAGCTCGTCACCGCGGTTTCTGCACAGCGTGTTGTCTGTTTGTTGGTCCAAGAGCGGTGGTGCGGGTCGGCCAACTCGCTGCGGGCAGGCGTGCGCTAGCATGGCCGTGCTGTGCGGAAGCGCCTGGCATGACTGTCTGCATTTTCTGGGTTCAAGCGCACAGTCGTATGAGGGGTGTCGACGGCTAGCTGTCAAAATGTGTGGGTTGCCCAATAGGCTCTTGCAAGAAGCGCGCCGGACCGGGCCGTGTAACCCAGGCCACGTCGCAGTGCCATTGGTCAGCACTGCCGGCATGCGTATGATTGCGTTGCCGGCGGTGTGCTGGCGGAGTGCGCCCTATCAGGGGGCCGGCCACAGGCCGGTGTGGCCTGGGTTGGCCACGCTGCGTGCTGTGTGCAACGTGCTGGGGCAGTGCAGGAGGTGGAGGCTGACAACGAGCAGATGGCGCGCATGCTGGTGGCGGTGCGGCGGGAGGGCGAGGCGGCAGCGCAGGCGCGGGACGACGTCGCGACCGCCCTCAAGGGCAGCCGCACGGAAGCACAAGGTGCGCTGCGGGCGCGCATGCTGCGTGTGATGCGTGTATCGCCGCGGATTACACCGCTGTCCATTTGTATGCGATAAAAACGCCTCGCGAACGCGCCGTCGGCCTGGACAGCTGTGGCCCTATGTGAGCCGCGGACTGAACAAGCACTGGCCTGCTCGAGCGTCTGGGGCTGCTCTTAGTGCCACTTAGTGCCACTGCGCCGGGCTCTTGCGTTCATATCCGTGTAACACTCAGTGCCACTTCATGACACAGCGGAGTGGCCGGGTGCACTGGCCTGGTTCAAGCCGCACCCGTGTCTTCGTGCCTGCTTCCCTCGGCACGACCGATGCCGGGAAACACTCTGATGCAGTGTACTACCATTGTCGAACACAGCAGGCGGTGACGGGGCGGTGTGCTGCGTGCAGAGCTGCGGGAGCAGGCAGCGGAGGCGGTGCGGCGGGCGCGGGACGCGGCCGCAGAGGCGGCGCACTCGCAGGCCGCGCTGCGCGCGCGCGACGCCGACCTCCGCGACCTTGAGGTCCAGCTCTCCTCCTTCATGCTGGCCAAGCGCAACAGCGGCAGCGGTGGCGGCCGCAGCCGCCGGGACCCCCGGGCGCACCTTCGCACGGCCTCCGCTGCGCTGGACGGCGCCGCGGACCACCGGGGGGGTAACGACCCGGAGCAGGGTTACTCGGAGTGGGTCGGGCGGCTGTCGCCGCGGCCGGGGCTTGGCGGGTGGCTGAGCGGCGGCAACGAGTCAATGTCTGACCCGCTCACCACGCTGCCAGACCGGTGCGGCTACCACCTCCGGTTTCCGACTGTGCCCCAGGGAACACACTGTTCAACACAGCACTCCCGTGATTCACTGGGAAACTTGTTGACCCAGGTCACATGTCAAGCACGATTTGCGGCTTACTTGCATACCCATCTGCATATGTACTTCACTGATGCTTGCTCGTTGCCCTTGCTGCTGTGCTGCCCGGTCAACAGTCGAGAGGACACACCACCTCGACACCAGTGGGCCCCTCTCGCGCTACATCCGCGCTGGTGCTCAGGCGTATTAGAATTTAATTTCAGAATTTGGGATAGTCTGCACATTCTGTAAAGGCACCGCTCCCTTCAGCTTCCCAGCAGCCCAGCAGGCTTGGTCTGTGTTACATAATACGCACAAAGTACTCAATCCGCACTGCTCAATCGCAATCGAGGGAGTGCCGCAGGCCGACGCATGCTGTGTGCTGTGCAGGGGTGACCGGCCGCAGTTGACGTCGCAGTCCATGATGGAGTTCCCAGAGGAGAGCCGCGGCGGTGGCAAGCGTGATCAGGGTGCTGCCATGGCGGCGCTGCTGCGGTCGGGTGGTGACGGCGCGCACCCCGGTGGACCGCCGGCGACGGCGCCCGTGGCGGATGGCCCCCGGAGCCGGCGTGCCAGCACGTCGCCACCACAGACACTTTCCGTGAGGTGTGCTGCGATTGGTCTGGTACTGTATCATGGGCCATGTCATGGACCACTTGGTCTGTACATGATTTACATGGTACCAGCCATCTCCAGCTGCGCGAGCAGTATCGGCCAGGTCCGACTTCTTTTTTGGGAGAAAGGGGAGCTGTCGGACGCCGGTTTTGGATGACAGCCGTTACGATAAACACTGTCTGATACCACACACGCGCTGAATGGTCTGCGACGTGCTGAATGTGTTGTTGCATGCATGCAGCCCTCCCTGGTCCATCTCCGTGCACTCATGCCTTGGAGTTTCCATTAGGCATGCTGCGTGCTGGCCTGTCCAGGGCACAACCGTTGAGTACCATCCGTCCGCGGCAGCTTCCACCTCCACATGCATGCACCTGCCACATGTGACACGCACTAGCTGCAGTTAGCTGCTCACACCAGCCCATGCCAGTTCTTTTCCCACACAGCTGTTGTTTGGAGCCTCATCTTCCACAGCTCGGTCAGTGACCCACTCCGCATGGAACGGCATGCGGCCGGACACAACGCTGCTGCTCCACAACAGAGGGCACATTGTACCACAACAGATAGTATTCTGCAAGTGCCGCAACCGGGGTCTCGTCTTGTCATGCCACATGTGACATCCACTGCATAGCTGCTCACACCAGCCCATGCCACTACGGTTCTATTTGTGCACCGCGTTGTGTGTTTTTTTGCGCACAGCTTGTCCAGATACGCCGTTTTGTGCAGCCTTGTGTTCCACAGCTCGGTCAGTGACCCACTCCGCACACATCCGTGGCTGTTCAGGCAACACATGGTGACGCACAAGCCGGTGTGCTGTGCTGTGCTGTGCCCGAGGAAGCTGCATCAGCAGGCCAGTGCCACAACGCTGCTGCTCCACAACAGATGACACATTGTGCCACAACAGATATTTTTCTGCAAGTGCCGCAACCGGGGCCTCGTCTGGTCTGCCGCACGTCTTGTCTGCCGCAATGTGTACGGCAACGTGTAAGGCAGTGTGTGAGGCAGTGCGGTGGCGCGCAGGGAGCAGCAGGAGCTGGAGGCGGAGCTGCTGCAGCTGAACAAGCAGCGGGACACGCTGCAGGCAGAGTTTGACAAGATGCCGCCGCACGGCGGCCGCACGCTGCAGCAGCGGCAGCGCAAGGCCGCCGTCGAGCGCGACCTCGCGGCCATTGCAAAGCACATCAGCAGCGTGCGGCTCACGCTCAGGCGCTGCGGCTACCGCTGAGCAGGTCTAGGTGAACGGCGACAGGCAAGCGGCTCCACATGTCAATACTCCAGGTGAACAACGACGATTTCTCACCTCATACTCCAGGTGACCGAATTAATACGGAGGAGGTGCTGGGGAGCCAAGAGGTGCGCCTGTGCGGGACGCATGCATGCATCCCTGCCACCGCGCGCCGGGAGCTGCGGCTAGCTGTCCCGGTCTCGGGCTCCGGGCGGTCGGTCTGTGCACGTTTTGTTCACACGGTCGCCGTCCTGCCAGGTGAGCCTGGCCGCTGGGAGGCTGTGCGGCAGGAGCTGGGTAAGCTCTCGCTGCGATTGTGGCCCTGTGCGAGTGGGCATGGGCTACGCTGCAGGTGCAAGATGAAGGCGGCCGATGTGGTTGAGAGTGTGTTGGTAAGGTAGGGCATATAGGCTGTAGGCTCGTGCGGACCCAGGTTCTGTGGAGCTGGTTGATAATAGCGTAGGGAGGATGCTGTCATGGCGGTATCTGAGCTCGATTACGGTCGATATAGCAGTACAGGGGGTTGGGTCACAGTGGCTCTGTGGCCGCAGAACCAGCCAATGATCATTCATGAGTGAGAATCTTTGTGCCAGCTATGAATGATAGATGGCCTTGAGAGTATTCATGCGGTTGTAATTCACGCAGCAACACTGGCTGGATGTGCCTGGTGTTGCTCGTGTGTATGTCCTGTGGCGCACAGAGAGGGATGGCTTGCATCATGTCCATGTCTGGCCCAGCAGCCATGGCCTACCATGCCGAGGTGCAGTAGAATATCATGCACGTTTCACATACTTCGTTCAGCCTCAGCAGGCACAATAAAACCCGACTGCGCCAATGTTGCCACACTCATCAAGCAACAGGAGCACATCACCACCCTCCAAATCACACACACCCGAACAGAGCTGATCCTGGCTTATGCCTTGGGCAACTTATTCAGTGCTGCTGCAGACACGCACTCCCACAGTTGCCATTACAGCAGCGCACGTAACCTTGTTTGCACTGCAGTCGGCAGCAGTGCTAAGCGGCACAAGCACGAGGAAACCTGCCACAAGACCACTGCAGCTCGCGCGCCGTGGGAAAACCGCTTGAAAAGCACCCGCTGGCCCACCAGACCTCACAGCCCCTGGGCCATGCAGTCGCACACAGACAGCCACCGCTCACACGTGGCCACGGTCTCATGCTGCCGGCCGTTGCACACCACAAACACGTCCCGCGCAGCCTCCAGATCCTGTACCGCCATGCCGAGCAGCCCCGTCCACGTGCTGCGGCCTTCTGCCGCCCACACGGCCATCTCCTCGCTGTTGATGCACTTGGTCGCCCCCACAGCCACCGGGGGCTGCCCCGCCTGGCGCGCCCTGCGGCGGCCCACGTTGGCCTGCTTCATGCGCGCCTTGCCGCGCCGCCGCAGCGTGCATGCATGCACGATGTGGTGGTGCCGGAGCACGGGCCGCAGCGCACCCAGCAGCGCGGTCGCCGTCGCCTCCACCTCGGGCCAGTCTTCCTCACGCTCCGCAACGTCTGCGAGTGCAAAGTGCGCGGAGATTGCAACCCAGTGCGCCGGGTGGCTGCAGCGCCACAGCGTGCCAACCGCCGCCTGCGTGAACCCTCGTTGCGTCGCTAACAAAGACATCATAAGGCGTGCTTGCCGCTTGATACCACATTCGCAGCTTGCGTGAGCGATGCAGCCCCGTCGCAGCATGGCAGCGTGCACAGGGTTTCCGTCTTGCTGGTCAATCATGGTCAAGACGCGCGCACCTTGAGCTGCAGCTTGAGCGCACCCAGCACCCCCGGCTGCAGCGGCGGCCCGTTCAGCACCTGTGTCGCGTGATGCACAGCGTGCGACGCGTCGTGCACCGCCGCGCAGCGCTCCCACTCCTGCCCGGCCGGCCCCGCATCTGCCGCCCCGGCTGCGCCGCTGCGCTGCGCGCTGGCCTCGCCAGCCGCCCAGGCCAGATGTTCCTGCACGGCGCTGTCATAGCGCTCCAGCCGCCACTCCCCGGAGCCGGAGGCAGACTGGCAGCGGACGGTCCAGAGGCATGCGTGGCCGACGCCGGGGGAGGCGGGTGCGACGCAGCGGGGGCAGGAGCAGAGAAAGTTGTAGGTCTGCAGCAGCGTGGTCTGGCGGGCAAAGGGGGGAGAGAGGAGGTCGACATAGGAGATGGAGAGAGCCTCCCCGGCGGGGATGGGCCGCACGGCGTGAATCTGCAGCTGCGAGCCTGCACGAGCGCAAGCCTGAGTGCGATCGTGAGTGTGATCAGGAGCAGAATGTCCCATGGAGTGGCCATGGGGTGTGCAGTGAACTGCAGCATGATGTCACGCGAACGAATGAGCACGTGCGAAGTATGTGGCAACGTAGTTGGCTGGAGTGTGCAGGTGAGGCTTGTGGGGAGGTGGGGGATACAGACTGCGGAACAAGGGTTCCGTGCAACGACTGCCGGGGAATGCAGGCTGCTGCTGCTGCGGCGGCACAGCGGGCTGCTACGGCGGCATAGCGGGCTGCTGCCAAGTGGCTGTGGCACCGTTCTCTGCTGCGGCAGAGAGCGACGGGGATCCAGTGCTGTGCGCGCTCCAACCCCGCATGGCCTTGGGGCCGCAGGCCCTGAACCAAAGGGACCCGGATCCGGCCGGCCAGGGGAAACAGACCAGGCGGAGCATGCCGTCCATGCACCACACACGCGCCAGCCGAAGGCACCCGGATCCGCCCGGACAGGGGGACAGGGGACACAGATGACGAGGTGCACGACGACCGTGCGCGCATGAAGGTTGGCGAAGGTCGGCGTGTACAGGCAGGGCGGCGCACCGTGGAACGAGATGGCGCAGTTGGGGTCGCAGGAGTGGTTGATGAAGGCGGCGGCGGCGTAGAGGCCATGGCCGACGGTGCGCGTAAGGCTGCCGTTGTAGATGTTGAACGAGTTGTTCGTCACGATGGCGCCGGCATGGCAGATGCGGTCGCGCACCGCCGCTGGCGAGCTCCGGGACACCTGCTGCTCCGAAAATGTCTGCATCTGCACACGCGCGCACACGCGCTGCATCACGCGTCGCCAATGATCATGCGATGACCATGTCAGCCCTTCCTGCTGATTGCATGCATGCATGCCCATACACGAGGCGCCTGACACGATCTCGGCAAAAGTATGAGTGTCCATGCGCACACGCTGTGCGGCGACATTCCTCCTGACAGCATGCATGATGTCCATGCATAAGGAGCAATTCGGGAAGGAGGGGCGGAGCATGCTGTCTCCGCAGGCGGCGCAGCCGTGCTCTCCAAGAAGGCAAGTTGCGCGGGGTTCCGCACAACTGTTCCAGGACTAACTTTGTGCCTCTAGATCACTGGCCCTGCATCGATCTGGTTTGCCCTGGTTTGGCCGACTTGTGCGCCTTTTGTGCAGCATGCACGCTTTCAACGTCGCCGGCGTTTGTGGCCGCACGAGGGTCAATTCAACCCGAACTGAACGGCAAGCACTGGATGTGCATGCATGCGAGTATCATTGGACAGTGCAGCTGCACGCTCCCCTGCAGACACACACTGGCACAGGCTGACAGGGGCCGGCACCTCCAGCATCAGGCCGGGCACGTCTCGGGCCTTGCGCACTTGCTCCGCGATGTGCGCCGGGAACTGCCGCACGTCTGGAGGCTGCCAGGCTTGCAGCTCATCATACAGGGCGGCCGCCGCCGCCGCAGCCACAACTGCGGCCTCTGGTGCAGCCCCCGGCCGCGTGCCCTGCAGCAGACGCACGCGCTTGAAGCGTCCCAGGCAGCAGGCCGCTCCCTGTGCGACACAGCATGGGCACAGCAGGGGAAACCCGACCATGCGCTCCTTTTCAGCCCGTACTCCTGGGCTCCTGATTCTGAGCCCCCGCAGGTCAGATCCAGGAACGTTTCGCGTGTTAGCGTCACACATCAAGAGCTAGCGTCATTCATTAAGAGCAAGTTTCAGCCGCACCCGTGATGTCAGCAACAGCGGCTCAGCACTGCCAATACTGGTGCAGCTGACAAGTCAACTGAATGCACATGTCTCGTGCCGTGTGCTGTGTGCTGTGTGCAGGAGCTAAGGGAGCTGGTGAGGAGCTTCAGGCGTACCTGGAAGCGCTTGGCAAGGAGGAGGGGGTTGTCCAGGGTCTGCAGAGCGGCGCAGTACCGCAGGACGCGGGCGGAGCGGGGCGGCACGGCCGGCGAGCGGGACCTGTCGGCCATGATGGACGCCACCTGCACGTCGGCTGCTGCGTGCGCTGCGCAGCAGTACCGCTCCCACGCAGCTGCGCTCGGCGGTGTGTGCACCTCGCCCTCCTTGCCTGCGCAAGCAGCTGCCCGTAGGTTTGCAGTAATGTGAGCTCGTTGTGCGGTGAGCAGGTGTGGTGCATGTGGTGCATGTGGTGCATGTGGTGCATGGCGCAGGCTTGCACTGCAGCGGGCAGTAGAGCTGCACTAGCTTCATGCACTCATTCATCGTACACACAACGGAACTGCTGAAAGTGCGTGAAACAGATTGGGAGTCGTGTCGAGAGTCCCTGGCAGCAGGGCAGGTGCAGGCCTCAGCACTAGTGTGTATAGTGGTGGCAGTGCACGAATGAACATGGGAAGTACATGGTGATGCGGCAGGAAGCTCCTGTCAGGCAACGGATGGGTGTAGCCTGTGCCCCTGCGGGCGAGGCTGGTTCATATATCTGACATCTGCTTAGCAGCATGCAGCGCCCTTGCACAGGCGCACCAGACCGGCGGAGCTGGTTGGGAGCTTACCCAGTGGTGTGAAGCAGAATGCGCAGAGTCCGGTATTGTCTGGAAGCAGCCAATGCATTAGCGGTAGCTCTTTCAGGACGCAGGTTCCACGCTCAGTTCTGACAGATCGTACAGCGAAGCGGCCTTGCATGTCGTCGTGTCTGAGGCAGATGTGGTGAGCTCCCAGCCACCCCGTGTACTTGACAAAGTTTTCACTCAGCTCGCGTGATGCAGGCTTGGGATGCGAGGCGACATAGTCCACCTGTGATTGTCGCTGGCACCCCTCTGCCTGGGCTGCTGGACAAGCAGCTGAACGAGCCTTTTGCTGTTTGCAGGTGTCAGCATGAGATGTCTTCTTTGAGTGCACAAAGTCATCAGTCTCCTGCTCCCGCAGATCTTGTGTTAATTGATCGGCTTGACAATCCGAGGATGCCTGCAGTGTTAGACGTTGCAGTACTGTAGAGCCTGGGACGTGTGCATAGCAGGATAGCCCAGCCGTTCAAAACCAAACCTGGCAAGCTCTGGAAGAAGCTTTAGTCAGCATTGTCGATTTCTGATGATCTGGCTTATTTGGCCGCTGGTGCCGTGGATCGCGATGCGCATTCTCAGTTCCCTCGGGCACGTTGTCTGGTGAGCTTCTCCTGGCCCGCGCCAGCTGGTTGGGCCGTTGACTGTCTTGCAGCGGGACCCCAGCTTCAGGCACGTCACCTAGAGTGGATACTGCGGTTCTAGAGCCTGAGCTAGGGCTTGAGTTGGATTCACAATGTATCTCAGCTGCATCACGCGACGGGCAACTGTTTAAATGATCGTCCGGACTCCAGTCCACCACTACGCGAAGCATGTTTCTGCTCTTGTCCGTCCATTTCGCGCCAACCTGGGGAGCTACCGGACTGTTGATCCACTCGTCATTCCCAGACATCAACGTGCATTGTCCAAGCTCGCCACGTTCAACCACAACCTTCCAACGCTGGTTGTCTCGGTCTTCGTGGCATTCGACAATGGTGCGCCTGCATGGCAGCAGAAATTTGTCACAGCATACCAACGAGGTATCGTTGTGTGCCGTGTGATTACTTGTCACACGGCGTCGACGGTCATTAAAATTGTTCGTCTGCAGCAGGACAATTCATCGATGAAGTCGAAGGAGCGCGCTTTGATATACAATCCGGGATGTCCACATCATAAAGCTGAACTTGACCTTTAACTCGACACGAGTATAGTCGATGTCCGTTCTGGTGCTCTGCGCCTGGCATGCTGTCAGCGGACATCGACCTCCGCCACGAACTTGACAGCTGTCACAGCTGCGATCAGCTTGAGCATAGCATCAATCATGGGCGCTTCAGGTCACAAACTGCTTACAGTGGCCTTCAGAGCACACTCCAGCTGGCCCATGGGGGCACTACCGATCGCGAGTGCATACAGCCACACCGTGTTGCCAGTGCACGTTAAGCGAACAGTGTTCAATCAAAGCTAGATTCATGCCAAAACGACTTCAAATATGTAGCTGGCGTACGAGTGCTATCCTGACCAGTATTCACTCTTTGTAACATACGACCGGCATCGACTCTTTGTACCATGCGTGCTCACAGTTTGAATTGTGGCGTGGGGCCAACAAATCCGCCTGAGCAAAGCGATGCAACATATGGGCACTACTTCTTGGCTTTATCCGACCACGATGAAGATACTAATTTAAACAAGATCAGCTTGCACACACCGTTGCAATGCGTGACTGTCATGATCAATTGTGGCGCCAGGCCTGCTAACGAGCGCGCATTGGACAGTTCCCTGACGCCCGCTATTCTGAGCCTCGCGAGCCCTGCTATCTGAGCATAAACTATGTTGACGCGCACGGAATGGTAAGAGCGCCGCCTGTCCAAGGTAGTCTTGGCGGTCGTGCATACTCTTGGCGGTAACGTGCGGTGGACGTTGACGAGCGGCCGATCTGCTTGAAATGGAACTGCGCGGTTTGGGAGCTACCAGGCCACCTTCCGTATGCTGCATCCGCGGTGTTGCTATGCCATCCTGTCGCAGGTTAACTGGACCGTGGTGGTGTGCACACGCCGTTCTCGTAGTCCAAGGGCAGGAGAAGGACGAACAAGCCTTGACGTCTGCGGGGCGAGCAGACTGAATGTGTGCTACACGGCAGGACGCACATAGGAGTGGCGGGGACGGGGTGGATGCGCTGGACAGGCTGGTGACGCCTGCAAGCAGGCATGAAAGGGGTGGAGGGGGGTCTGCCCGCCAGGCAGACAAGGTTGAAAGCAGGCAAGAAATTCAGGGCAGCCCGACAGGTGAGTGATCGCCAGCGGAGTCCGCCACAGGGAGCGGCCAGTACAGCATAAAGATGACATGGCGAAGTGTTGCGCTCTACATGAGCAACGTTTGTGGAGATGAACTGTCGCAGAGTTCAGCTCCACAAAGTGGCGAAACAAACTGGCAGGAGCTCTAGGGTGCTCATACGAAATAATAGCCATGACCAACAGCGAACGAAGGCCCGGGCTCTACGTCATGGTGGAGAATATATTGACATGTAGGTATCAACAGACCTTCAGCCCGGACTCGGACCAGGACTCTCGACCCGGACTTGTACTCTCGGGCCACAAGGGTGTCTTGGCCCCAGGAGGATGCAAATGCCCAGCAGCATGCACATCTGTCACTTCCAGAGATCGCTACAATGCCTCGCCGGCCCGCGTGTGCACACTGGCGCACACGTGTATGGGTACAATGCTGCACCAGTACAATCAGACTGCTTGAAGCAGTATTATCTGCAATCCCGGTGCCCGCTGAAGGGGCCCGGATGGCTGTCACAGCCAGTTGCTGTCCAGAGTGCGGATGGTGTAGCTGGCGACCGGGCCTCCCAGCATCCCTGCAGAGTTGTAAACATGAATGTAAATTGATGTACTTGCCGTAGCCGATTAGGCCATTGACGTCTCCGGCGAACCGGGACCCAGTGGTGTCCATTTGCATGCTGAACCACCGGTGTATCGTGATGTAGCCCACCGATTGATGTCACGACATGTGTCGCCGGCTGCGGGCGAAATGCGATCTACGGTGCCAGCAGCACTGGATCGTATTACAGCATGTAATGCATGGGTTTCCTGAGGTCACGAACACGCCATGCCACACACACATGCATGCACTCGATCTGACCTGCGTGCACAGCTAGTACAGACACACACTGCCTGCACGCTGGTCTGTCGCATTTACGTCCTGCACTCGAGCAGATGGCCACCATCTGACCTCTCACGGGTATGCACTGGCATTTCCGGTGATTTTCCCACCCGCCAACTACCTGAGGCCAGGTAGTGTGCTTCCACCCGTGGGGGGTTAGGGCCCCTGTAGCTGGGGCTCCCGACTGCGCAGGTCCCGAGCCGAGCGTTGCACTGCTCCTCGATCACGAGAGCATGCACAGCCCGGAGCGCCGAGCTGCCACGCGCACGTGCAGAACCTTCTAGAAGGTTAGTCCCGAACAGCGCGGCTGCGGGGCGTTGCGGGGTAGCGGTTTCCCCCGAGGAGCCTCTGGTTCCACACCTGGATTTCCAGGTGAGTCGACATAGCGAGGTCAGCATGCAGGTACCACTGACGGCGTGAGTGCAGGTAGGAAATTGCCGGCATGACGACCAGGCCATACTTGATTGCTGATTTTGTGGCTTGGGTGTGTGCGCTGAAGCCGTGTACACACCGCTCTATTACTGGGCCCGGCTGGGTCACGAGGATCATCACGCTACTCGCAGCAATCAGACTGCGCTGAACCTTCATAGCCGATGAGTCAGCAGCCTCCACCGTAATGTAAAGCTCTGATAGATCAAATCCGTTCAGGCGTGTGGTAAGTGTCTTATGGCCAATCGAACACCAGGTAGATTCTGATTGTGTGTCGAGCACGGAGGCTCACGAACATAGCTAGCTAGGACATTTACAGGAAGGTATTATGGTGGCTTCGTATCAGCTGTGTTCCGTGTGCCTTCGGCCGCTTGCTGGGCCACGAGGCCGGGCACCCGCTGTCACCCACGCAAGTCGTCGAGACGTCAGCATCGCTGCGCCAGTCGCTGCAATACTATCTGTGCTGGAGCCAGAGAGGGCCAGAGCAGCACAAAACATACCACCAGCAAGATTTGTCGCAGGAGACGGTAAATTTACCTTTGAGTATCCAGACAGATGGGCTGTCGCGATCGTGCGTGCCGGTCCTTTCAACGCTGTCTCAATGTGATACCTGTAGCAGCTGTGCATCCGGGGTCATTTATATGAAAACACTTGCTTGAAGTTGCCATATTTCTGACAAAGCAATAGCATGCACGTCTGGTGTTGTGCCTGTAAGTAAAATGCCACGTCTTCACAACAGACACTCCGCAGTTGCTCATCTTTGCACACACCAGCTCCCCTCACAGCATGTGTCATACCAAGGCCCAGTCTTGGGACTGACAAACTCGCTAATGTATCTGTAGGACCGCAGCTCTATGAAAGTCCCGGGAGTGTTGGTGGTTGCCGGGGACTTCCCGAACAACATCACCCTGAACGTCTCACGCGAGAAGCTGTCGAGCCTCACATTAAACGACACTTTCTCTCAATCCCAATTGAGCACAGCCGATGGGAGGCAGAAATTCCTGGAGGGGGCCATAGCGTCCAAAACAGGACAGGACAGTATGTTTGAGTTCGCAGTGTTGAGTTCAACCTTCCGGGAAGAGCAGGACGGTCGGGTATACCTAGAGCTCGAATTCAAAGAGTCAACATGCAAAGGAGATGTGATCGAGGGGCTGCGTGGGAGGAGGAGGTGTGCCATATGACTCGTTGGACCTGTGGGTGTCACAAAGACATAAGGCGCCATCCTTTCATGCGCATTGCCTGGTCACGAGCTGAGCCCTTCTACTCCTGGGCACTTCAGCCTGCATGGCGTCTATCTGTGTCATGTTTGTTGTGAGGGACTTGATGCCGCTGTCTGTGGATTCAGCCAGTGTTGGCGGGGATGCTAGAATACACGCATGCACCAGCCAGAGATGTGCAGCATGCTGTGCACTAGCGCTGCGCCTTACGCCGGGCTGATATGTATTTCTACAACCTCGACCGCTGGCTGCCTGCCTTTGGTATACGGGCTGGCTCAAGATCCTCAGCCTTTCGACACTGAAACCATGGTGCAATCCGTGCACATCGCTGTCACTCGTGCTAGGCACAGCATCCACGCATGCAATCAGTGGGTAATGTAAGCTCGCTTGCTCGCGGACTGGCTGGATCGCTTGTTGCTTTGACCAATACTGGCCTGCACTGGAGCCTGTGTACAATACATGTTTATGCTGTGCACATATGGACCCTCATCTTCATAGCTCTCACCTGAGTCCTGATGCAGGTGTGTGGATGCATTCGACAACACCATTTCCACTCCAGAGAAGCACGCGTTTCAGGTTGCCACTGTAGGACAGGATGGATATGTGTACACCGCCACAGGAGGCACGCTCGAACCAAAGTTTGCAGCTGTGGCGGATGCTCTAAAGCAAGCAGCTCGGACTTTCCGTGTTGCGTAGATCCAGCATGGTGCCGCTGTGTCCACACATATGTGGCTGCACAGACCATGTGTAGATGCCAGATACCCGGAGCTCTGTTCCAGGCCGGGCTCACCGTAACAGTCAGCACAGATGGCAGTAGCATGTATTTAATAATCCGCGCATGTACTGCCATATCGCATGCATGTGTGCCTCTCAGCTGTGTGCAGACAGGCACCATCTGCACCAAAACACAGCCGTAGTCGGCCGTGCTACTGGCTCCGGTCCCTTGTTCACGGTGGTTCATAATGGACGCCCTGCCGCTCGTGTTTTTCCAAACCATGCTTCTTCATGCCAAGATATGGAACTGGGCATGCTGGGCTTGGGGGTTACAGGGCATGCCTCCAGCGATTTGCTTACTTCCAATTGCGCCCAAGTCTGATCTGGTGTATGCAGCGTGCCACGTTGCTTCGATGTGCCAGTTTGGCTGGCACAGATGATCACCTCACAAGTCACGTGTTGTGGCTCTACGACTCCAAGTGAGAGCAAGGGGCGACGGCAGTATCATCCACCGACAGGTTCTGCGGGCTTCACAAATACTTTGTGTTCAGCAAGACCTTGCAGGCTTGTATGTTTGTCGTTGGCTGTCTCCATCTGAAGGCCTCCTTCCTTCGCCCATTCGACTATTTTGTCGTTGAGCGCTGGCAACTTCGCTTTGGGAATCTGCACTTGCACAAGCCCGTTGATCGCGTGTCGTTTGACCTGCTCATGTCTCTGAATGACAAGGGAGCCGTGCTGCAGCAACGGGGCACAATCCATTGCATTCAAGGGCTGCAATGCGACCACAAGCACATGTGTATCAAGTTCTGCCAGCCAATCTCCTCTGATGTTAAAAGACAGCCATTCTAGCTTTCACACACGAGACAGTAGCCAGTACTCTCAGCAGCATCTTCTGCCAATGCTTGCCCTGTGCTGCATGGGGAGCTGTGCCTGGAGAGCTCACCTGAATGACATTCTTGGCAGATTCCACAAGCACCCTTGCACCGGGAGCCAGTGTTTCTGCAAGCCGATTCTGCTTCTGCAGCAAGTGAGAGCTCATGACACCCACAGTTGCCCCGCTGTATGCTCCTGCTAGAGCCCTTCGCCCCGAGAGCTGCTTGACAAAGTCCCCTGTGACCAGGAAGATCTTGAACCGCTGCAGTCGCGAATTGGCAGCGGCCTCCATTGCAGCACTCAACTCGGTCTCACGAGAATTGTCGGCTCCCTGTGGCTGATCATGGGCTGCCACGGTTCCATCGTCCTCCTGCGCATGTGCCAACAGTGGCTGTGCTGCAGGCTTGGCACATGGCTGCTCTAGGAGGTGCTCAGTCGAGCCTGCAACGTAACACATGCATCAGAACACGCCCATCACAGTGCACTTGAATCCCTCAGCTTTGTCGCGTGTGGCCAGGGCCGCAGATGCGTAACTCAAAACCCATCTTCTGCCTTTGTGCATCTACACACACGTGAACACTAGGCCAGCGCAGCACACAGAGCATGGACTGCAGCCTCCGTCCTGAGCTTCGAGAGTGCAAATCGTGGTTTGTCATGGTGTCTCCCGACTGCCATGCGTGCAAGAGGACATCGCTACAGGCAGCCTGCTGCAGCAGGATCGCTCATAGACAGATGTGGCCCTACCTGCAGCTGCACCAGAATGCTGCCCTCCCTCACCAGCGGCCTCCGCAACCCTGCATTCCTGCTCAAGTTGACCTTCCAAGCCATCTGTTTGATCAGCTGCGTCTCTGCACGCCTCGTCGCACCCCCTCGGGGCCTCAGGGGCAGTCACATCGTCACGAGCACCAACAGCCTGAGCCCCGTCTGCACGCTTGTCGCCCATTGCCTCCTGGAGATCCTGCATGCCACGCCCATTCTATGTGCGCCAGCAACAACAGGAGGGTTGCGCAGGTGATACGCTAAGAATCCAGCTCTACCTGCAACAACAGGATACGGCACGAGGTGACTGCATAACGATCAGGTCCATGTACCTGTACGTTGCGCCTGCATGAGCCCAGCCACCACACACTATTCACAAGCTCACAGCGCTTTGACATCTGCAACCAAGCCGTGCAGAAGTGCATGTATGTATCCGATCATGCTTGTAACTGCATGTGATCACATGTGAACGGGCGCTGAATACAGCATGCATGCCTCCTGCAATAAATACTGCAGCGGCGCGCCGCGGCGCGACTCGCTGGCTTGAAACACAGCCACAGAAGCAGCCACCATCTGAGCTTATTGGACTGTACTGCAATGTGTGCAGTGTCTGATAAATAAGCTGTGTGATGTTGCCATCGTGTGTGGCTCCACCGGCACGGGGCCCCGTACGAGCTGTACTGAGTACAAACGATAGAAAAACCAGCACCCAGATGAGGGGCACGCCGTGACGCACCCAAATGACTCCGAATCCTGGCAAGAATACAGCCAAAGCCATGGCAGGACACACCTTGGCAGTGGTTGGGCCTCGGGCAGGGCGTGCCCGATGAACGCAGCCGCCTCGTAGCTCCGCCTCTTCTGGCACGCGGCCTGTGTACAGCTCGTGCAGCAAAGCCAGGATATTACGCTCTGAAACGTCCACGGCAGTGTGTTTGTAAGCTTTGTTGCTGACCTACAGGGGCCGACTGAGTTGAACGCTCACTATGTCCTGTGGCGCAAGAGATCAGGGCACTGTGTCAGCCATGCAAGCATACACACCTGTGGCATGAAATAATGCTGGGATGTTCGGCTCGAGTCACTGGTATACCATATGTTATCTCAGCAAGCATTGGCGCTGACACAAGCACTCTAGCCCCAGTCTACCGCTGTTTGTGCACAAACAGCAACTACGGTGGAGTCTGATGGACAGTACATGTTCACACCTGAAAGTATGAGTCATCCTCGCATGATGTTCCGAAGCTGTGGTATGGACTGCAGAGGATATCACTCCACAGCCCATGTGCAGTCACGGAGCGGCCCACATCATTGCAGTTCCTGCGCAGCAAGGCTTTTTCAAGAGGCATGATTGACGATCCAGCGCTCCATTGCATGTGAGGCTAGTGAATGAGTCCGCCTCCAAGGCTCTGTGTACTGACATTACGTTGGTGCTTTCAAAGAAATGGCGTTGATGTGGCAAGCATGCTGCCAAAGCAAGAAAGCTGTGCAACAAGGCCTATCTGCACAGCTCAGTCACAAGTACACACAGCTTGCGCATACCTGTCCTTGAACTCCTTTGTTCGTCCAGCTGCTGTACTGAACAGCGATTGGTTTGGCACAGTGTATTGGCTGTCGCGGACTTCGAATGCCAGCCCAGTGAGTCGCCAGTGCCGGAAATGAGCAAAATGAATGATAGACTGAGGTGGTGGGTCAGAGGTCCCATCCATCAAACGCATATGGTAGTCCCAATCAATCTGCAGTAACCAACAGGGATCTACGATCGTTTGCTGCGAATTTTCCTGCCCTAGTGTGACTTGGATGTTTGTATACGTGCTTGCATGCCTCAACCTCAACGGATCAGATTGCACACCATATTCCGCCGAAAGTCATACCGATCGCCATACCACTTTCTACATCGTAGGTCCCATGCAAAATTCATGTCCAAGGGAGTTGGTGACCTGGTGCGTTCAATTGCACTGATGAGCGCATCTTTGGCTTCATATCTGAGCATGGATATGTCTAGCAGATGTCCAAGTACAGTGTCATCGCTGATGCTCCTTTGAGCGACCTTGTCAACCAGAAGGGCCTCCAGACGTCGGCACAGCTGTTTCAGGTAGTTAAGTGTATCGTCTCTGATGAGACTGTTCCCAAAAACCTCCATGAAACGCTGCATTCTCAGTGCCTGATCCACGGGGTGGTCCAGCAGGATAGCCAGCAGCAGAACATGGCGGGCCATAGCTTCTGCGTTATCTTCATACACGTATATATGTACTGGCGTATTGCATTCATGCCGAGAAGCGCGGCAGAGGGTGGTCAATGTGTGGCGTGGATCACAAGGAGATACCTGGACTTTGAAAAATTACATCAGGCTGCTAATATACCGTTTGAGCCGGGGCAGTCTTCACGCTTGGGCAGCAGGATCGAGGCGTGCCTGTAGCAAATTGCAGGGCCCATCTGCGTCGGTGCCGATTGCGCGGATTGGCATCACGCTCAGTAAGTCCAAGCTGCCAGAGTAGCCCCAAAAATGATGAAGATTGTGCTCGTCCATGTCGGCAAACCGCCACTTCTTAGAAGTTGGTGTTGTGACGAAGTTGATGGAACGGTGTCTGTCGGGTGGACAGCTGCGCAAACAGCGTTGGCGGCTTCGACACAACCAAGTACGAGTGAATAAGCTAGCATCTAGTGAACCAGTTCACCCAGCTCCGCTCCGAGGACGGTGGTGGCCGGCCTGGTGCTTCGCGACTTAGCAGTGTCAGAATGTCGCAGAATGTCGAACAAGACAAATCTAAGGTATCTTGTAGATGTGCATTCAACATTTGCCGGCGAAACGCGTGGACTGTGTACGTGCAGTGACGCGCGCGCTCGAGCTTGATGAAGCGATTCCACGCTGCTATCATCATATCGTCAAGTGCATGAGGCAGGTAGCCACCACGTGCGAGAACGTTCATGGCCCATGCATGCTGCATACACTACACCACATTCGCCGGTCAAAAGCCGATATCGCGACATATGTGATTTTTTGTGACATGTCGTAACACATCGCGCTTGGTATATTACTGAACACTGCACGCTGATAAAGCCAGATGCATCTTTGCCTACACATCAGGCGGAACACTAACATTTCATAAACGATCGTTGTACCAAGTCCGTGAACGAGATAGTTCAACACATCGCTTGAGCATCTACATTTCAGAACTTTTCACTCTACTGTTTACATATTGATTCAGAATGAGCGGCCCGAAATCGCAGTTCAGAGGCGGTGGCTCAACTCGTTGTGCCAGCTTCAGGCGCTCTCCGGGAAGACGGGCTGTAGACGCCCACTCATTGACGCAGCCGCAGCCAACCGGTAGCACAGAAGTGAAGACAATTGGTCGTTCAGAAGTCATGGAAGCAGCTCTGGATGTCAACGATAGCAGAGGGAATAACTCGTTTCCACCAGGCTCTCAAGGCAACTTTCCAAATTTCCCATGTACGTTGCTGCCCTGGATGCTGTATGTGGACGTTTTCTGGTTGTTGTCGTGCATGTGAGGGGAGCCTCGGTTGTATTCTCGTGCACATTTCGTATCTCGTGACCATCGGCACAGACCTGCTTATCCGGAGATGTTACCAGGGCCCGGCGAGTAGCACAGACCGAGTTCAGTAGGCCTGATGTACACAGATGAATGTGTTTAATCTCTTTCCGTTGATTTTACTAGGACGTAGAGTCTAGCCTCTTTTGTCGGCAGTGTTGCAAAATCGCAGTCAACCTGGGCAATGTCGACACGTGAGCACCGCGGATACCCATCATTCCGCATGATTTGTTTGTCGCGCGGTATTCTCACACTCGTTGTTTGAAATGTTCAATACTTCTGTCCACGGCAGCGCATGTCACGTATTGGTCACGGGACGCCGCGCAATCACCCACGCTTAAGCACAGCATGTACTGACAACGCGGTACTGTCAATGCAGATGATGTTTCATCAGATATCACAAGGAGATCTGCTTTGGTGGCAGCTTGCGGGGCGGCGACAGTCTGGTGGCTTGGCATTTTCCCTCAGTCCGCCACGGACCATCGAGCAATCGAGCGTGTGGTGGCCAACGTGCCTTTCGAGGAGGCAAGAACAGCATGTACAGAAGCATCTGGCGTTTGCGCGACGTTGTACTCCCAGGTGTGCGTGTGACTCAGTGTTTGTTGCAGCTGTGTTGTATCTGCCGCTCATTCGTTTCTGATTCTACTCATTTGTTTCTGATTCTTACGTAACACATCCCAGCAATTCTCTTACCACGAGTCGAAGTTCACTGAGCAGCTTGTGGTTTGCAGATGGCTTCCACACTGAGGCAATTGACAACAGGATTCATCACTGATGAGCTTTTCCAAGCTTCGTGCGAGCGCCGTCTCGCGTCTCCATACATCCAAGAATGTATGATGTCGCTAGAAGAAAGCTTGCCAGTGATTGGTGTCGAGCTTGCATATGCGCCTGATCTCTCAGGGACAGGATGGATCTTGGCTGCGTCCGGACGCCCCCGTCTGGATCCTGATTCACGGGAGAAATTTGAAGGCATGACTTTGCGTGGCTTGCAGCGCTGCCGACGCATTCAACGCCTGTCTGTCGCTATGTCAGAGCGTCGATACACACCGGCAGCTGTGCAGCTCCTGACCCAGGACTTGCGCGAGCTCAACACGTTGCTAGAAGCAATGCTGACAGAAGTGAGCATTCGCAATGCTGCGACCCGTGCTCAAAGTTGATTTGCATATTGCGAAGCAGGCACAGTCCTGCTTTTCTTTACGTCCCTTACGTGTGCGATGTGTGGTGCAGCACTACAGCAATGTAGTGACGTGGGAATGGTGTCTGGAGTGGAGGTAGTTGCAAAACCGTCCGCACAGCTGCCCTCCTGGCATGAAACGGTGCTCTTCGGAGGTGTGGTTTCTTATCAAGATGATATGGTCATTCCCAAACAGTGAGGAAAGGTTGGCTGGAACTTTTTCACATCCGTGGTATGGGGATGCTGTGGTGGATGTGTGCCGGACTGTATCTTGACCATAACAGTGGTGATAGGTGGAGGAAATTGCGGGTTACCAAAGGCCAAATCCACCACAGGTTTGCAGTGTTGTATAAAATCTTTTGACACAGTAGCAAAGGTAGGATGGGAGTGAAGAATGATAAGAGAATGTAATGAAATATACTATGTAAGCCTGTGGTTGTTGCCCGTGCAAATGATAGTGTGGTCAAAATGGTGTATCCAACAAATACCTCCCATCCTGATGACAGTGTACCATGAGACACGCTGGAAGTGCAGTTTGGACCGTGACTTTGTTAATGATGTTAGCTGCAGGGTGTGATTGAGTGGAAACATGTCGTACGGCGTTTTATGCATGATAAATTTCACTCGGAGATACATGAATGACGATGTTCGACATTTGCGAGATATCGAGAGTGAAACACAGTGATAATGCGCGCGACGCGTTGCAACGGCAGTAGTCACGTATTCTCACGTAACACACCTCCGTGATGGGATGATATATGCTACTCATATCGTTCGACAGGAGCCTTCTCATCAAGCGGGTACACACCTGAGTGTACAGCTGCATCCACAACAAATCCTCATTGTTGCATGCATCCTCAACTGCACCAGTATGGCAGACATATGCCTGCTGTCCGGATTCTAGGGCATGTGTTGGTATTTCTGTACACTGGCTCAAACATGTGTCTACTACGACTGCGATTGTGATCCACGAAATCACCTGAGGCAGCTTGTTGCTGGGTTTTGGGATGTTTGTGGAGCTGAACACATGGGCATTCGCAGCATAGATAGCACTCTCCAATACATACATCTCAATCCACTCTCCAATAAGTTGCACTCTCATATAGGTAAGTATTGTTTTGGCATTTTGGACCAAACCATCTTCACACCTTACTGGCATGTCCCACCGTTGTTGCCAATGGCATATCCCTGTTGACTCGACGGATGATTGTGATAGCAACATGCAGACGCGCGATCCTGTGCTGCAACTGTCTGATGAGTACATTTGTACACAGCACAGGATCAGCACTGCAACGTTTGTGACAAAGACTTAACAAGCAGTAAGACTTACCTTTGCATCCGGCAAACACCAGCACCACTCAGGCACAATCTATCCCAAACTCACAGCATCCACCCATCGCGTAGCACGCCATGGCGCTGCAGAGACAAACGGCATGTGCCCGCATATGCATGACAGACTGCCTTCATCGACCATGCTGGTTGACCAGCAGTGGGGCAGTCTGCCATTCACATACGCTGACAGCCAACAACGCACCATTGAACAGAAGCGATGCTGCTTCCAGCCAACATCGACATCTGCATGGCATTCCGCACCCACGACCGCTCCACACACTTCCTGGGAATCGGGATCAACATGCCTCACCCAGGAAATACGTGGCGCGGCTGCACAGCCAGCCCCTTCACCTACCTGCCGCTGCTGCTGCTGCCAAATATGTCAGCAAAACTGCACAAACCATGCCCACCAATCACACGGGCCACAACCACACACCACCAGCCACAGTCAAGCCCGCACACTGTTGACTGCGCTCCACCTGCCACGCCCCAAGCTGCCGTACAACAAGCGTACACTTGGCACCGGACACATCAGTGTGCTGCACGTCGAGCGGCCACTGAACCGCCACCACACATGCCACATATGCCCACAGGGACCACGAAACTCTAGAGACCATACCAGCCGGCTGGCGGCCACAAACCCGTACACACACCCACACACAGCACCACTGGTGGTGTTATGAATGCCACATAACACCACAATGTAGCCCACACACACAACAATGTGAGGTAGTGCGTCGGATTTTCTACTGGCATGAATGGCGCATAGCAACACACAACAACATATGACCTAACACTGACACGCCGAGCCAGTCCCTCAAGACCACATCACCTCACATCTCACATAATCGCAGGCGCAGAGTCACAAGTGGCCCTCGACAGCGCTCTCACCACACACAACACACAAGTGCAGGGCACTCCCTGGAGCCCCCCACACAGACAGGCGTGGCGCATACCAGCCCGCCAGGAGTGCTGACCAGCCGCTGCGCCCCCACCGTCCCACTATCGCTCAAATGCAGGTGGTCCATATCCATGATGCAAATGACTGCGGTCGCACCGTGCTGGGTACGCCTGGTGTGCCCCGTACCCAACTCTGAGCGCACACATGACACGTTCCTCCGCCGACGCAGCTGCAACAACTTGCATGCACTGCGTCGCACGCCCAGCAGCCAACACGCGTCTCCCGCACAATGTCTCTCGCCATGCTCTGCGGGCCACTGCTGCACCCTGGCACAGCAGGCGGCCCGGCCACCTGCTCTGCCCGGGCACAGTGCCGCAGAGTTTCAATGCACGCTGCCGAGAGCCTACAGCTGCAGCCGTCATCAATTCATTGCCACAAAACAGGCCAGCCTGTCGGCTGCCGCACTGACACCGAGCCACCCACCCCACACCCATCCCGCACCGCTGTCCGCACAGCGCGCATCATTCAAGACAGCGCTGGCGGATGGGCGCGCATGGAGTGGTTCTGCAGCTTCTGAGGCATGCTCACAGCGTGCGCAGCCGGGCCCCAGCACGTCTGCGGCATGAAGGCGTGGCTCTTCATAGTGCCGTGCCCATCGTCCAAACCGCCATACATAGCAGGCCCCCAGCCCCCGCCTACGGCCGAGGCCCCCGGCTCGCTGCCGCTGGAAAGCGCTCCTGCGTACATGTGGTCCCCGCTGCCGCCGGGGCGTTCCTCCACGGCCGCATGACGTACGGCGGTAGCGTCCGGCCAGCGGCTGACTGCGCGCGGCTGCTGCTGCGCTGCAACTGCGTGCTGCGCGTGCTGTGGCCCAAGACAGCAGGCTTGCACGTGCAGCTGGTGGCTGGCGCGCTGCGGCAGAACGTGGCAGAGCACATCTTCGGAAGCTGAGCTGGGAAAGGGGGGCGCTGCAGAGCCCGGCGGCCACAGCGTTGCCGGCGGCTGCTGCGCGTAGTGACCCACTGCTTCACAGCTTACCGGCTGCACGCACTGTGCACTCGAAACGGGGCGCACAGCAGGCACAGCACGATCGTGCGCAGCAGGCACAGCGCGGTCGTGCATCACCGGAGCCGGTGGTGCGCGATCGGCCTGTGCTGCGTACAGCGGCGGGCCACCCTGCGATGGTTGCATGTGCGCAGATGCATGGTCTGAGGCGCCTGGGCTCCCTGTGACTGGCGCATGAAGTGCCTGCGTTGAGGCCAAAGGCTGGTTTCTGTGCTTCTGCAGGATCGACATGGCGACGCTGATCATATGTATGCCGACGGCCAGGGGGTCATCCTGTGCGCCTGGAGACAGGGGCAGTCCAAACTCTGCAGCTGCAGCTGCAGCCGCGGGCTGGAGCATGTGGTGGCCTCGAAGGTACCCTTTGATTGTGTGGCCAGCTGCCTCTGCAGTCCTGCGTGGCAGGACTGGTCAGGTAATCCGCTGGAAAACAACATCACATGACATCATGCGCTGTTGACGCCTATTTGTGAGCCTATGTGTGATATGCGTGCAGACGTGCACCTACATCCGCCTTAATCAAGCTCCACTGGTGCTCATGCATGTCCACAAAAGTTCACCACAGTGACGTACCAGACTGTGGCCAGACTGGCAGTTCGGCTGCTCAAGATTGAGACAGTTGACAATGCATGAGCCACAACTAGCAACAGCAGCAGTATGGCCACATATGGCCAGCAGCCAGGCGTTTACACATTGTTGGGAACAAACGTGCCGAGCGCAGAACAGTAATGTATCACGAACGGGTGACCCACACCTCCTTGCTGTGACACCAGCCTGCCTTTCAACCTACTGCACCTGGCCTCCGAGGCTTGCAGCTGCTCTTGTAACTGCTTGTTCAGCTGCCGCATTTTTGAGGTCTCGCCGCGCAGGTGTGAAATGGTTCTGACCGAGTCCTCTAAGATCAGATACCTGTCTGCGTTAAACGCGTTTTCCGGATCTATCATACCGGCCAACTCGCTATACCTGTAGAGCAGAGGTTCTGCAGCTGCTTTCACACACACATGAAGCGAATGAGTTGAGTGAGTTCAACAAGTCAACCGCGTGATCACGAACTGCCTGTACCCGCATCACTAACGTCGGGACTAGCCAGGGCAGGCCTGGAGTTGATGCGGAGGGCAAGCATTGTCGGTGCATTCCAGTACAGTATCGGAAACGGCAATATGAATCAGCATTGCATCGCCGTTCGAAGCGCACTTTTGATTCAATTGCGCCCTTCGCTCTTTCTCGCGATGCGCCTTTGCTTTCGCAGCATCGCCGACAAGTCTCGCGCGGACGTGCACCTTATTCGGCGGTTGCTCCGACTTGGAGTCAGCAGCACCTGTTTCCAGAACATCACACCATCGGGTTTGCTGTGTTCCCGCTGACTCTGGCTGACATCGTTGCGCAAGGTCTGGCGCCTTGTTTCCGTTGGATCCCTCGTCAGTCGCCAGCCCGTCGTCTTCCGAATCTATACCTTCGGCAAATAGCGTTGGAGTCGACCATTCAGGGTCAGGCACGGTGTGCCACATTATGTTCGACTGGTCAGGATTGCTAGTCAGGGATTCTTCAATCATGGAAAGTATGTGGGGGACATGGTGCCGTGAAGTGCCCGAATGTGGCCAGCACACTCACGCTAACGCACTGCAGAGAAAACCATGGGAAGTTGCCTCATCAACAGTATGCGCGACCGGCGAACAGAGACTGACGGGGTCTACATCTGCCTACAAGCAACCCAACCTGGACACAACCCAACCTGGACAGCTACTTGTTCGAGATCCACTCGTAAATACCGTCCACAGTTGAAACGATATGAAAGTGATTGGCTCTGTATCGCGAACGGGTTCTGGTCTTGCAATGCATCGTATCCTGCAAGAGAATCTGTGCTTTCTGTCGTAACGCGGGTGTGCATTCCGATCACGGCTTCAGTTCGTGTACGCAAGGCGCCCTCGCGGGGCCTCGAGCGCGCTCGAGCGGTGCCCCCTGGAACGGTTTAATTGCAGCCAGTGCGAATTCGCGCGAACGGTACTGCAGCTACCTGCTTCAGGCGGGACAATTTCGCCAATGTGATCATCTGAGCGTCGCATAGCACATGTACACTATTTTAACAGTGTCTGCCAGACGACTACGTATGTGCAGACTGCCTCTGAGCCAGACTGGTCTGCAGGCCCGCCATAATTCAAGCGCCTGTTATGCAGGGTGTGCGTGCACCGGTAGATGCAGGAGCAATGCCCAACAGCATGCATTTACATTTCGAAAACGTGGCTTGCGGGTACTGTGCCGTTGTTGACAAGAACCAACCGAGTCTGCAAGTCGCAAAGTCACACTGAGCAGTGACGGGGGCCTCATCTCCGTCCTGTCCGAGCTCTGCGTTGCTTCATGTCTTCTCGATCTGTTATGGCGAGCTTTGCCAAGGGTTGATCACGCGCATCCATGCGCTGAAACATAATGTCCGAATTTGGCAGCGGCATCCCAAGCGACGCTGAATTAGTGAAGCAAATGTCCGGTTTAGGTGCGCATGTAGAAGATGCCAGGGCAGCTCTTGCTGCAGATCCGCCGGCCGTTCACCGCGTTTTTGAGACTATGCTCGCCAACGTCTTTCGGATCCCAAGGTACTTTGCAGCGGCATGTGCGTGGATCAACTCATTCAAGCCTGGATATCGGTCTGCATACCATGTGATGTTGCTCATGTGCTGCAGCTCTTGGTTGCAACCGTTCTTGTCGTACCCATCTGATCTTGAAGCACCAGAGACGTTCGATGAGTCCGTCAGCGATTGGAACTTCTACGAAGCGCTGAAAGACTGTTTGATCAAGATTGGTGTAACCAACTTTCGCTGGAAGGTATGCTGTGTATCAAACGGTCCACGATCGATTGGCACCCCCGTCACAGTGTTCAAACTCGTTACTGCGCGCCATGTGCACCAACCTGTGGCAGAACCGCCTCATTGTTGTTGATGATTCATGCAGGATCTGTATGAGCCTTCTCCAAAGCAGGTGAAGAGACACATGTCCACGATCATCCATTTTGCTCGTTTCTGTGAGTGGCAGGAAGGGAAAGCAGTGGCCATTGACGAGCAGTTCGCCTCTGTTGTGGAGCAGAACGACGAGCTGAAGGAGAATCTCGAGCAGCTGAGAAGGGAATACGAAGTCTCTTGTGGAGATCAAGATGACAAAGAAGCTGTACGTTTGCTTTGCTGAATTCACGATGATGAACAGTGCTCGGAAACACACTGCGAGGCAGGGCCAATCTACACAAAAGTCATTCATTTCCTGACATGCAGAGACATCTGGAGCTGGAACAAATGTATGCTGAAGAGAATAGCAAGCTCTTGTCGTTGTCACACGATGTCGAATCACTCGCAAACGCCAATGAGCGAGCTGCCCAGGCTGGCAAGCAGGTGGAGCAGCAACTGCGTTCAATGCAGGCTAAGCGGGATGCTACTCAAGAAGTCCTGCAAGAGCTCCGCGCCAACCTGTGTGAGGTATGTGCGCAGTCCTGCTTGTGTGCAGCCTGAAATGACTGACACCGGTCATACAAGCTGCTACCTTGCACACCAATACAGCGCCTTGGACGTGACATCTACAAGAGACTCGGAGGATGAGATCTCTGCTGAGTGACTGAGAAGGCACTGCGTTTGTCTCGTATCTGGGTCAGTCTTGTGTGAGATGCAGGATCAGGACCAACTACTGGCGGAGCTGGCCAAGGAGAAGCAACTGACAGAAAAATGCCAGCAGGAGATTGCAGCTGCTGGAAAGCAGCGGAGCTTTTATGCAAAGTGGACATGTGATGCTCGGGAGGTGTGCACTGCCCTCGCTGTTGTGTGCCACAGACTGCTGTTGCCCGTGTACTGATTTGATAAATTTTCAGCTAGGACTGCATCATCCACAGCAAGCACAAACTCGGCGCAGCACTTTGTTGATGTTTTAATCTGGCTTTAAAATGCCGTAGCTGCTCAGTGAACCGCCAAGCTGAGATCAGGCCGGCGGTATGTGTGGAGTGTTTTCCACAGTGGTCCAATTCTGTCAGATACGAAAGGAGCTGACTGTGTGAGTTAGTGGTGGTATGAGGGAAAACCTGAGGTCGGTCTGTCTGCCAAGAGATAGACAGAGTCTCGCGTGACTTGGCTGAATTTGTTTCATGTGCATGTGCACCGTGGTCAGTTGCATTTACGTGCAGTATGAGAATGACGTGGTGAAGACTGTGCGATTGCTGGATGAGACATTGGTTGCACAAGAGAATGAGGAAGACTTGAAGCGCCAGCTCGAAGATGCTGTCGAGGCTGTTCAGGTTGCAGAGGCAGCCAAAGCAGCAATGACGGTGCGGCCGGCCATCATGTCATGCACTCTGCATGTCAGCCAGTCACCTGCAGTCTGCCCTGACCTCACCTACGTTGCATGGAACATGGAATAGCTTAGGTGTGTGCCCGTCATGTCGGTCAGCACTTATGCCCGCTGTGCATTGACTGTGCATTCTACAGCCTGCTACAAGAGGTTGCTGGCTCCAATGAGGTTGTCCGGGTTTCTGCTACAAGTGCTTTGGCATCTAGGATTGTGCAAGGTTGTGGTGCATACGGCCGCACTCGGCCGCACGCGTTGTGTCCAGGGAAAACACGGTGTATCTGTATGATCTCACACCAGGCAGGTCACGACCACATGGTCGCTACATACCTCTTTGGCACACTGACGTGATCATATACCTTGCTGTGTAACTGATCGATCTGCTCTGGGCCAGATGCGAGAGCCACATGCCTGCGTCTGGCTCCAGAGCCAGCGCCTGCAACTCGATCACACGCACTGTGAGGCTGCATTGTAGTGCAGGAGGCACGGGAATCGACGCTGAAGGAGCTGCAACAAGTCACGGAAGAGTATGAGAGGGAGCGGGCCCGCATGCAAGCTGACCAGGGCAGTGCGGCTGCCGTGCTCGACTGTGGGCAGAAGCAGCACGAGCACGCATTGGCGCGTGTCGAAATGCTGCAGGAGCGTACCGCAGAGGCCACTGCAGAGGTGCGCCAGGACACCTGCTCCGGGCCAGACAGTTCCGGCTGGCTGTTTCTGCACATCTTGAGCCCTATAAAGCTTAATTCAATAAATACTAGCACAAGAGCACGCCATCGCCTTGTTTGACTTCGTTGCTGAGGCTGTCGCTTGGCGATGTGGCGGTGGCTGTCCTCAGCACACCTGGTACTGTGCCAAGGGCTGCAGACAGTGCTTGGTCTAGTATTGTGGGATACTAGCGCCAACAGATGTGCAGGGCGCGTAGATGCTGCGTGTGCATGTGCACCTGCTGCGCAAATCTGGTGTTCAGTCACTGAGACCATGGTGAAGCAGTGGTGTGGGGACGGCTGCCCAATGGCAAACATTTGCACACCTGCACGTTCACCGACCAGAGCAAACAGCAGCATCAACTGCGCACCTGCAGTGTACCTGGACATAATAGTCTGACTGTTGAGCAGGCTGCGGCAGCTGCTGGGCAGCTTCAGGAGGTGGCTCGTGCGAGGGATGAACTCAACGCCAAGTGTGAGGCTTGCTATGCTGACACGGAGGCGTCTGTTAGGGAACTGGTGCTGAGGACATGCAGCTGCTTTGAGGCTGGGTTGCGGCGGATTGAAGTCGGAGGCGTGGCTGAAGAGATGGAAGAGGATGCGGCTATAGCAGCAAATCTCATGACTCGGCTTGCTAAAGCGCGGGCAGAAGCAGAAAGTCTACTTGCAGGACATGTAGTGGGTGCTGAAGATAGTCTCTAGGGGCTGTCTAAGACATGGCATAAATTTTGACGGATTGTCTTTTGGCCTGTTATCAGCACCGGGCACAAACTCGCCACGAGGCGACACAACAAAAAATTCTGCTTGGGGCTTCACGAATATGAGTGTGCTTATTCAGATGTACTGACTTTCGTTGTACCAGTTCACTTGCATGATGTGACCGTGTAAGCCTGTTGGAATTTGTCGAGTGTACTGATCAAGCATACCACATGTTCAGGGTGTGGCAGGGTGGATGCTGCGCACCTTCCAGGAGCAATAGGCAAGGAAACAATATACGTGAGTACACTGAGGGACATTTTCAGGCGGCTATCTCCTTTGGAGCCTGGGTTCTGGAGATGTCCATAAAGTCACATGTACGAAGAGTGTAATCCAATATACACATTTTCGGTGTATTATACTACGCCATAGCAGTCACAACATCCACTTCGTGTCGTCGATCCACCCCCTCGCAGAGGAGCTGCGGAGCAATGCATATGCACAACTGCTTCTATCCCAACGTAGCTCCCTGTTGTACGGCTTTCCGGAATAAAGAAATGCTAACTGCGTTCCCAAGCAATGGACAGTCGCGACGTGCTAAGTGATTGCAGTCTAGTGGTATAGTACTGCAATCTCAACACAGTCCCACTGGTGCAAATCAGAGCCGTATCCGGGGCGGCCAAAGGACTGCTGTGCCAGTCATCCAACTGCGTGGAACTGGATTCACTGTGCATATCTTAAAACAGCTTTGCGATCAAACAACACTCTGTTCCAGTGTGGACTTGCTGACTCGTCATGTCAGGACGTGACACAGACTATCGGTAACAAAGCAGCCTGCATGCTAGTACACTGTTCAACATTACAATGAGCTGGCCTGTCTCACCTAGTAATTTCATCTCACGTCTCACTTCGTCGTCCTGCGAACAGGAACAATTTTGCCACATGGTACCATATGTGAAGCTGAGAGACACCATCTGTATGCGCGCGATGTCGCAAAACTAACTGTCAGACAATAAATGTCACGGGCATTAGGACAAGTCTGCGAACTACCGTCTGGGCTGGCAGCCCCGCACATCAGCAGCCACCGACAGCCCAACAACCAACTATCATGCATTGAACGGAGTCAGCAGAACAGGCTGGATACGCCTGTTTGCCATACAAGCTGCAATTGCCCAGATCACATCTGCTCGACTCTCTTGACATCAAACAGCTCCAGTAAGGCGCTGTTGATCCTCCAGTGTTGTCATCGACACTTCAACGTAGCGCTGGCCAAAATATTTGCGGTCCAGGACCAGCATACGTTCAGCGTCCTGATAGTGCTTGAACTCCACAAAGGCAATGCCGATGCTGCTTCCATTCTTGGTCGCCACCACCACATCTTCTGCAACCACCTGCACAAACACGAGAAGCATAGCATACAGTGTATCACGAGTGTGCCAGGGCTGGTGGTGACAGTTCTGTGGCATTGTGCAGGCTACAGTTGGCAGACGGGCGCAAGCACTAACATACCGGCACAGACAGGAAAGCCTCCCGTGTCCTGACTTTGTCGTTGATCCATCTTGTGACATCTGCTGGCGTGGCCTCGAAGGGCAGGCCACGCAGTTTCACAACAGCCTCGATGCCACGTGGATTGATTGATGGGTCGTGTGGAATTGGAGGAGGGGCGCGGCGGCCATCTGCCCCCGGGCCTCCCACACCCCCACCACGGGGAAACTCACGATCACGAGACCCACCGCGGCCACGGCCGCCACCTGGGCTTTCATGGAAAGGAGGAGCGCCACGGCTGAACGGCCCACGCACTTCCTCTGCAACAGCATGGTGGAACTCCTGCACAGGCAACTAACGGTCGACATGCTGAATGCATGCCATGACAGCCACGGTAAAAGCCATGTGCATCGTGGTTGAGTTTAGTTCATCCGCAAAATGGCAGTGCTCCTTTGCTGTGCAGCATGGCCTGACTTGTTTGGACTCCAGCAACGGTGGGGTGAGCCGTCGCTGGAGATGCGGATGGAAGAGACGTGGAACGCTGACATCAATGTAAGATTGGCATACAAGGCGATCATGTCGGGCCTAGATGGGAAGGACCGAACCAAATATCTTGATTGCAACAAAAGCATCTGTAGCTGCCAGCGCAAAGCCACACCCTTAGCCAACCCATAAACCTACCCCAAGACCTAACCAAGCCACCTGCCCGACCATATCCCACTACCAACCCACACCGTGAGCCCAGCAATGCTGACGGGCCGCTGTGCGCAATGCTCGCGCCAGATGGCGGAGTGCTGCTCAGCAGATGGACCGTACTAGAGCGCCGCTCGCTAACTCTGCGGGCATCAATGCAATGAGGCTTGCAGTAGCTCTGAGGGCATGTAGGCCTGCACTGGTCTGCGCGGCAGGGCTCAGAGGATCTGACACGTTGGGTGTTCCGAATAGGCTCCGCGACCGCGTCGTGACAGATCGGCAGTCACGATAACATCCTATCACACACCCGTGGGCAAAACTCAACTGGTTCGCAACATTATTGACATGTATGATACCAGAACTTCAGTACGCACCGAGCGCGCACAAGGGAAGACCTCGATGTATCGTGAGCCCAGATTCTGCTTATCCTTGTCCAAACATTGCTGGTAATCGTCGCTGCTGCTCAAAAGCACGAAAGCAACACCATTAGGGCGACCCCCACGCTCCTGGAAGACGATGTCAATTGGCCGGACTTCCAAGAAGTCCGCGATTTCTTCGCGAGATGAGGCAAATGGCAATCCACGCAGCCTTACCGCTGGGTATGGATGAATGCAGCCTGCATAGCAGTACATATCTAATGAATTCTGATGTGTTGCAGCGGCACCAGTCAGCGGGCGTGCGGAGATCGTCGTACACCGTGGCGAAGATCATCCCACAAACCACACCGACTTTGCCGCAGCGCAGACCCTTTCATTCACAAGCCGCAAATCTTCGAGACAGAAGTACTTCCAGATTCTGTTTGATTACAGCGCAGACGATAGATTCACACCGCTTGAAGTGCTCATTGGTTCTCCGTCAGCCCTTCTTGAACGTTTGTACATCGTTGGCCTTGAAGCCCAAAGAACAGTGTCCTGATTTGGGCAAGAAAGAAAACTGTTTGCTTGGCCCCGCCCCCGCGCACAATTGGTATCCGAGCGTGCCCAGCGACGGCAGCTCGACCAGTAATGGCAGATGAACCCCCCACACTTTTAACGCCTGTACTCAATTGTTACATAACAAATACGTACTCTTGGCCGTCGTGTCCTCCCCTGTCAGGCAGAACATGTTACATCGCATCGTCAAGTCATGACATGACATGACATGCATGCGTTCGTCGAACAGCATGCTTGTTGCGCATGCGCGCTTTCAAGAACTAGAAAACCACGGGCTTGAACCGTCAGAGCAGATTGATGGCGTTGAGCATTTGATGGTCCACAGTATACGACAGGTCTGCATGCAGCTGCATCTTTTCGAAAGTTTATGTCGACGACATATCCCAGAGATCTGGGCACCATCCGCTGTGAGCCCATTCAGTATGACGTCACATGCTCCGCGGCTTGACCAGCGGGCGGGCGGCCCATGCATGCGCGCAGACCGTCAAGTGCGCACGTCGCCTTGTGCACCAACCGGCAAAGCAGAACGTCGCTGCGGCCAGTCATATTCGCGGAGGCAACTACCGATCCACCTCTTTGGGATTAAACAACATTTCATATCGCTCATCTCTGGTTCGTTGTCACTCAGGTGTTCTGCAGCCACTGCGACAGGTTGCGAAATTTCTAAATCTGACCGTCTTGTGTCTTGCAGAATCAATATGACAACTGAATCTGGATATGATGATAAGGCTTACGATGCTCGTATGCAACAACTGTGCGTTACTGCGCTGCCATTCTCCTGAGTTAGCATTTGTGCCGCCGTTGCCATGTACCAGACGATGCTTAGCTGTGCAGTGCTGAGGAAGGAGACAACTTCTTCAGCGAGTGGACGGAAACATGCGATTCCTTCGACCAGATGGGACTGAATGAGTCCTTGCTTCGCGGCATCTACGCGTATGGTGCGCTCGTTCCGCAAATTGTCACGACTAAATGACGGCGTTATGTTGGCAACATTTGCTGAACAGCGATGCATATTCCATGTCTCGCGGTGCGTGGCTGATTCCGGTAGCGTATGTGCAGGTTTTGAGAAGCCATCGGCAATTCAGCAGAAGGGCATTGTCCCGTTCACGAAGGACCTCGATGTCATCCAGCAGGCGCAATCTGGAACGGGCAAGACCGCAACATTCTGTGCCGGCGTGCTTAACAATCTTGATTACTCCCTTGTAAAATGCCAAGGCCTTGTGCTTGCTCCCACCCGCGAGCTGGCGCAGCAGATCGAGAAGGTCATGAGCAGCCTTGGGGACTACGTGAAAGTTAAGTGTCACGCGTGTGTTGGCGGCACACTTGTGCGCGAGGATCTGCGCATTCTCTCCGACGGCGTTCACGTTGTGGTCGGCACACCCGGCCGTGTTTACGACATGCTCCGCCGCGGCGGCTTGCAGGCAGAGTACATCAAGATGTTCGTTTTGGATGAAGCCGACGAAATGCTGTCTCGTGGATTCAAGGACCAAATTTATGAGATTTTCCAGCTCCTACCTTCCAAGCTGCAGGTGTGACCATTTTCGTCACTGTCGTGGTCGGGAAGGTGCTCTCGACCGATTGTTAGACTAGACTGCCATCAATCTGGACCGCAAGTTGCACCTTATGGATATTCTTTGTTTGCTTTGTCTAATTGCAGTCTCGCATTGCCACCTTGTGTGCCATGCTCAATCTCAAGAGTATGCGGTTGTATGATGTTGCATTTTATATCTGAGCATCTTGATAGCCATAGCCAGCAACGTATAAATAATTCCAGGTTGGTGTATTCTCTGCCACGCTCCCTCCTGAGGCGCTGGAGATCACCAAGAAGTTCATGTCCAAGCCTGTCCGCATTCTGGTCAAGCGTGATGAGCTGACGCTTGAAGGTATCAAGCAGGTGAGTTTCCAGCCATTGTGTTGTCGGCCCATGAAGACCTTCGTTCCCAAACAAGTGTGACACACTGTCATGCTCCCATCGCTCAGGTGCAATTCGTACCCATAGATGATGCAAGCTGTTGGTCTTCCATAGTTCTGACCATGTGATCATTAGCCCATCATTTGTGAATTGCGCATGGTGCACCAACCTTCCTTGACATGCTGCAAGGCATCTCGTTGCGCATCTTGCTCACCTGGTCAAGTTGCAGCTGGTACCACATTGTCGAGCAGGATTCTGCAGGATTGATCCACAGGCACTGTTGCATGTGTCTCTGGCTCTTGCTGGTGTATTTCATCCTGCAGTGGTCGGCGTGTCCCATGCTTGCTCAAACAATCTGCCGCTGTGCAGTTCTATGTTGATGTGGGCAGTGAAGACTACAAACTGGATGTCCTCTGTGACCTCTACGAGACTCTGGCGATTACCCAGTCTGTCATCTTCGCCAACACTCGGCGTAAGGTGGACTGGCTGACTGAGAGCATGAAGGAGAAGGAGTTCGTCGTCAGTGCCACACACGGTGACATGGAGCAGAACACCCGCGATGTCATCATGCGCGAGTTCCGATCAGGGTCATCCCGTGTGCTGATCACCACTGATCTGCTCGCCCGCGGAATTGATGTTCAGCAGGTGGGCCTTTCCTGTCGTTTGGGGTGTATTCCCGGCGGTCGTGCATGTGTAATCGCAGGGATTCGACCTGGTTGTTGACTCCTGTTTGGTGGACGCATGTGGTGCTGCTGTGGGCGTTCAAGTTTCAGTGTGCGCTGTCAAGTGAATACATTGAGAGAATTGGCTTCAGTGAGCCGCTTCCTTGCAGGTCTCGCTGGTCATCAACTTCGACCTGCCACAACAGCCAGAGAACTACCTGCATCGTATCGGTCGATCGGGGCGCTTCGGCCGTAAGGGTGTGGCTATCAACTTTTGTGCATCCGAAGATGAGATGCGCTTGCTGACCGACATTCAGCGCTTCTACCACACGACCATCGAGGAGTTGCCCAGCAACATCGCCGATCTCATCTAATTCAGATTCTTTGCCCACATCCTGCCTGCTTCGCCGCTGCTTTTATCTGGAACCACAGAGGCTTTCAAGGCCCCCAGATTGATGCCTGGACTGCTGCGGTGCTGCATATGCCAGTATCTGCTGTGATTGAGCGCCAATGCTGCTGCCGTCACACATGTCTACAGTCAATCAGTATTATCAAGGTTTTTCGCCGCGGCCGTGTTTTCTGTATGCTCATAGCTTTGAAAGAGGATGGGCGGTCACGGCTGCACAACGTGTTCTTCAGGTGATTTGCATGAAGGTGCGGGCGGTGGCATGTGACATGGATGATGTGTATTGCTCGCCATTCATGGGTGGGGTTCAGATACCTATAGAGCGTGCAATATTGGTTCTAGGCTCGTTTCTAGGCGGTTTTGCAGAGCAATGGTGTAAATTGTTGCGAATTCGCAGACTGCACCACTCGACAATAAGTGTCCAATTTTGTTCAACAGTCGTGCACGTGTTGCCCTTGCCGCCATGCACACGGTAGACCAGAGCTGAATCAGATATGATGTCGTGTTAAGTTGTATATGCGTTGCAATTGCATCGCCTGCTGGCCTCCACATCTCATCAGCTTCCTTCCATGACTTTTTTTTACGGCGCGAGGTCATTGTGTCAACTTTGCAGGATACAACTTGACAGCAAGTATGGCCTTGTGAGGTCTAGGCGTGCGTTGTGCGTTTATCAATAGCCTTCCAGGCAGCGATTGTTTCGCTCAGCGGCGCGCTGCAGAGCTTTTGATTATTCAGGATGCATAACGACGCGCGGCTTCCCATGCGAACGGGGCATGAAGTCTGCACGTACCTGGGTGGCATACATATATGAGCTTCAAGCCAGTCATACATCAAGGAATTATATTAATGACTCCTTCCCAATCTTCTGCAAAGCGTTAAACACCTGTCTCTCGCTTGCAACGAACACTTGCCAGGGAGTGCCACGCGTGCGTTGAGCTTTCAGCTGTGGCAATGCTCATTGTGTGAGAGAGCTTCCAATGAGCCGGACATGCTTTAATCTGCTTGTCTATTTGCGGGCAGCGCAGGCGAGCAGGATTTACGGCAGCAGTTCGCAGTGCGCACGTTGTCAGCCGGGCCCTGTACTTCGTCCCTCATAGCTGTGCGCGCCCCCACACATATGATGGTTGTGTGACGCAGTCGAAATTTTATTTTGCTCCCGTTGGCATGCTGTGCATGTCCACCTTCGGAACAACCTTGCAATCCAGCGCACAGGTCAACATACCGGCACAAAGCGGCACAATAATGTATACCGTCATTTAGTTTACACTGCAGGTGGATGTGATGGTCGATCCAAGGTGTCCCTGAGTGACAGGCTGCTATCTCGGCCGTTCTGTATCAAAGGAGCCACAATTGCGACTTCAGATGTCAGCGCTATTGCAGGCTCTGTCGCAGAAACGATACCTGATATGTCTCTTTTGTTTCTTTGCGACCTGTTGCGCGTACATCGAACGCACAGGCTTCTCTGTTGCGTTCACAGCGCTGTGCAAGCGCGATGAGGTCGCAGAGCGCGTGGAGGGCATGGTTATGGGCGCTTTTTTCGTTGGATACGCTGTCAGCCAAGTCCCTGGAGGCATGCTCGCACAGCGATTCGGCGGCAGGCGCACGCTCATCGCCTCGTTCACGGGCTGGTCCATTGCCGCGGCCCTCACGCCCTCCACAGCCAAGTCCGTACTGGCCATCTCTGCGGTCCGAATCACCGTAGGCGTGTTCCAAGGCGGCCTCATCCCGTCGGTGCACACCGTGCTCTCCGAGTGGGTCCTCCCGCAGGAACGTGCTAAAGCCACGTCCCTCTGCACCTCGGGCATGTACCTTGGCTCCGCTGCAGCCATCCAGTTCCTCCCCGCCGTCGCCGCCCACTTTGGCGACCCCTCCGCCATCTTCCGCGTCGTCGCCGGCCTCGGCGCCGTCTGGCTCGGCCTGTGGATGATCTTCGGCGAGGACGTCCGCCACCGCGACTCGCTCATCCCTGTGTCCCTCACCAACCCCTCCGAGCCCCCCGGAAAGCCCCCCCCGCCGCCCCCGATGACGGCGGCCGCGGCTCCAATGCCAAGGCCGTCGCGCCCACCCCCTGGAAGCGCATCATGACCCACCCCGCCGTCTGGTCCATCATTATCAACAACTTCACCTTCCACTACATCTTCTACACCATCATGAACTGGATGCCCACCTACTTCGAGACCTTCCTCGGCCGCGACCTCAAGTCCATCGGCATCGGCAAGCCCCTCCCCTACCTTGTCATGTTTGCCATGTCCAACGTCGGCGGCTGGAGCGGCGACTGGCTCATCCGCGCAGGCCTCTCCGTCGCCGCTGCGCGCAAATTCGTCAACACGACCGGCTTTGCCGGCGCGATCGCGCTCCTCATGGCCATGCCTGCCGCGCGCACTGTAGCCCAGGGACTCGCCATCCTTACCCTCTGCCTCGGCGCCTGCGGCCTCGCGCGCGGCGGCTTCTCCGTCAACCACATGGACATCGCGCCCCGCTACGCCGGCATCCTCATGGGCATCAGCAACACCGCCGGCACCGTCTCCGGCATCATCGGCGTCTCCGCGACCGGCTTCATGCTCGAGGCCGCCGGCGGCAGCGCACACCCCGGCGGCTGGTTCCTCGCGCACACCATCGCCTCATGCATGGCCGTTGTCGGCATCGTCATCTTCATCATCTTTGGCCGCGGCGAGCGGCTGTTCAACTAGAGCGTGTCACACAGCATGCGGCATGCTTCACGGGCATGCGTACTCCCCGGCAGCGGTGGTCAGCGCCGTGTCAGGGTGCCGGGGAAGGCCTCCGCATAGTACCAGGCTGCCTAGCGGCGAGCAGCTGTTCAGATAGCGCGTGTCACGCAGCGCACAGCATGTAGCGGTGCCATTGTCGAATCACGAGCCTGCAGCGGCGGAGTCTTGGCAGTAGTGGTTGATCTGGTGCAAGTATGGGGCACCGCAGGGTCGTGATGGGTGGCTTCACGGCCGTTTAGTCGTGTCCGGTCGGGGGCACTGGTCGTGTGTGTATAGCCACAACTTTGTGCTCCTGAGCGGACATCGTTTTGTTTGTGCTGTTTCTCTGGGTGCAGTTGGTGCTTCACAGGCTGGTGTGGGCCTGCTTTAGGGGTGCACCTCATGTTTTGAACATGCATTCTCAACCAGTACCGGATCCGACACAGTGGGAACTTGTCTGATGCGGATTGTCAACTGCAGCAGACGCCGTTGCTACGTCGCAGCGTAGCACACAGTCGCACGCACAGCTGCAAGGGACGAGCACCTGTCGCTTCTACACTGCCGCTGTGCTGTGGGCGTGCATGCCATGACAACGATCACTCAACGGCGAGGGCTGGCTTCCTGTCAGCTGCCGTTTGCTGTCTACATGGGCGCGCTGTACGCAGGCAGTAGGTAGATAGATTGCATCTGTGCCAGATGGGGGCCATGGGGTCTTTCGATTGCATTCCATTCGATTGGGTAGCGTGTACAGGCACGCATTGTGCTCGCACACCCCTGCTGGCATGCATGCCAGGTATGTACTCTTACATCGAGGGGCTCCGAGCCAGTGCACCAAGCGAACGTACAACTAGATTCTAGACTCACATGCTACCCAGCAGATGCGAGCCGGCCAGGCACGAACTGCGCACCCGTGAGCTGTGCTACCCTGGACATGGTCTTTCTGATCACAAACCCGTTTCCTTTCACTGTCGCCGCACTGAGCTCCCGCAAGGAATTCTCAATCCAGCGAGCCTTGCCAGGTATGTATGTATGATTACATTGCCGTGTCCATGAGGACATTGGCAGGTATGCGGCGTGCATACCAGTTCACCCAGACACAGCCATGCCCCTACCAACCGGGCTGGTCAGTGCACAACCACTGTTATGCCTGGAGGTTCCGCTTTGGATTCTGAACCGTGTCTGGGGCGCAGACAGTGTGGCACTGCTCTCCTGCCTATGCTTGCTGGGCAGTTGTGCTTGTTGGGTGCTTCATGGCCGTGCAGCACCGTCGGGCAGGCACTCCTCGGGTCGTTCAGTGCTGCTCCTGTACTTGTTGTGTTTTGGTCACTGAGCCAAAGCTTCACGAACCACCCACAGCAGTGCTCACCTGATTAAAATGGGCCTTCGGGATGCCGCGCGAACTGGAGCCATTGGACGCTATTCAGGAGCTAGACAGGCTAGCTAGACATGGAGCGATTGTTCACTTGTGTGCATGCGTCTGGGCCATCGATCTTGCATCCACCATTCTTGAGGTCTGGACACGCTATGCGGACGCATGCGCATGTGTCGCCTGGACAACTGCAGCGAGGATGCGTGCACGGCCACAACACAAGCCACCATAGCACACGCAGGTTCCTACGATGACAGTCGGCGAAATACTTGTAGGAGCTAGGCGGAGGGGACCTCGTGCGATGTCACCTGTTTAGCTGTATTTACAAATGCAGGTCGAGCTCGGCTGTGTCGCATGGTGCCGCGGAGTACCGCATGCCAGCGCGGCGCCGCGTGTGCCAATTCTGCACGTGACACTACACTTCCTGGTCATGGTTGCGCCGCAGTACAGGGCCAGCTCAAACACGCGCGTGCGCTCGCAAATCTAGCATCTTCTGCTCAGCCGCGACAACTGCTTCAAAATAACAGTTTGTGCGCTCTTGATTGCAACCGGCCAGTTGTCTTCAGTATGTCGTGCACCTTGAACAGCCTGCCTTCGGCTCGTGCCGCTAAGCCATCAACTCCGGCGCTAGCTCGTGCAAATGTTCCAAATGTAGCTCGTCTTTCATCGCCAATCTCAGCTCGCAGTGTAAAGGCATGCGCAGCGGAAGCACCCGTCATCACGTCCAAGCCCAGCTCCTCGTACGTGACAACGTCAGACAAGTACGCCATCATCGATGTTGGTGGCGTTCAACATCTTGTTGAAGAGGGTCGGTGGTACACATGCAACCGGCTGAAGGCGACAGCTGGGGACGTGGTGTCGTTCGGGCGTGTGCTAGCTGTCAAGCAGGACGATGTGTTCCACGTCGGGCGACCGTACGTCGAGGGCGTCACGGTAGAAGCTGAGGTGGTCGAGGATCTGAAGGGACCCAAGGTAATAATCTACAAGATGCAGCCCAAGAAGCACACCCGCAAGACCGTGGGCCACCGGCAACCCCTCACCAAGTACGCCAGCGACTGCAACTCAGCATCGATGCGGTAGTGGTGTAGTATTGAAATTGCATCATCATTGCATGCTTGCAGCAGCGGGATGCGCTGCTATGTATAGATTTTTTGTTTTGTGATCTGTTTCACGTCGTCTTCTGCGGCTGAGCGTAGTTGACGCTGGCCTGTAGCGGGAATGGTGGCGCTGTAATAGCGCAGAAAGCCATGTGCAAGTAGAAGCTGCTCATATTCGAAGTGATCTCTGCAGTCTCACCTGGGTTGTTGCTGTTGTTGAGATCCAGCCAGTGGCGCCTGCTGTTGAACGTGCAAACGTAGGCATTGTGAAAGATATAGCTAAATAGCCAACACTTGATTCAACGTCAGCTCTCGTGATATTTGGATCGCGTCGTCTGATTCAACCAGTTGTATGAATCTGTGAACAAGAAGTTGCGCTATAGTGCCTACGCAGCAGGGTGGACATTGAAGATGCAACCACAGCAGGATCATGATGCTTGTCAAATACATCGTGCTCAGCTGTGTCTTGATTCTGGCTAGTCTTATCGCTCCATGTGTACGTGCAGGTTCATGGTGACGAAGATCAATAAGGACTGAGGCGACAAGGAAGTGTGCACAGGCACACTGCGCTACCAGCACTGTCACATCACAGGCACATTGAGTTCGGGTGATATCAATGGGCTTCTGTCCTGGGCATTGGCGTGGGGCATGGTCAGCCATGTTTACTAGGCGATGTAACAATACATGAAGACGGTGCTTGCTTTGGAGGCAACTGGATGTCTCTGATATGGTGTCTGTGATCATGCTAGCTGTAAGTAACGTGCCTACGAATGCAAGCTGTTCATGGAATTCTGTTCAACTGCAATGTCCACCAACTGTACAGAGGCACCATGGCTGTATCCCACCACGCGAAATCGCTGTGTGCAATCCAAATGATATGATCGCCCGGTCTTACTAAAGACTTCCTGCCTGATCATGGACGTTTGTGCTGGCAGCAAGTTTATATGTCGGTCATGACAAGCACAGGTCTTCACGTTCCAAACGAACCTTGACATTGACCAGTGAAATGTCAAGGCGTCCCACGCCACTGCGGTGGAATGTTCTGGAAGTCGCTCGGTCCAGACCGCTGGTATCGTGCACCAGAAGTTCGCCGTGAATCCCGAGGAGAAAACACGTGCTGACGAGTATGTATGTTGCGCACACCTTCTACATGTTTTGTAGCATTTTCTGCTAACTTCAACTTGTTTGTCTCCCTGACTGATCTATTATACGAGGCACTATGGGTGACGCCGGTCCATCAGAGTACGATTTGCAACATGCGAGCTTGCGATCAATTCTAACAATATTATTCCAGACGCGATGTGAAGTCGCATATTGTGCAGGCCTGCGGCAGTGAAGAAGGAAGCTGCAAAGAAGGACTTTTCGACCGCTATTCTTGATCGGAAGAAGAGTCCGAATCGCCTGATCGTTGATGATGCAATTAACGATGATAACACAGTTATCAACTTGAATTCAAAGACGATGGACACACTACAGCTGTTTCGCGGCGACACTGTGTTGCTGAAGGTCCGACATCGAAGCATGCAATAGACTGGCAGAACGGCTGACGTGATCACAGGATGCTATGTCTCTAAGCGACGCTAAATGACAATTCCATTGTTGCTGCGCACGTGTTAATGGCGTGGGCGCGTTGCGCAGCGGTGATGTGAACATGGTCAATGTGAACGCGACTTGCTTGCAGGGCAAGAAACGAAAGGACACCATTTGCATCGTTCTATCCGATGATAATGTTGAAGAGAACAAGGTCCGCATGAACAAGGTCGTTCGTTCAAACCTGCGGGTTAGGTTGGGCGACGTCGTGTCAGTGCATCAGGTGCAGCCACTGAAATACCTGTATCACTTTCTGACCTTGGAAAGCAGACTTGCAAAGCGAATGGATTTCCATTCATGACGGCATAAACAGATCTGTGAAAGGATTGCAGCCACAGGATGGGCTGGAGACCAGGATGCGCTGTGATATCTGGCAGCTGGCTGTGGCTCCCTTGCCATGGCGCTGGGCTTGTTCATCGTCTCGATTGCTTGCAGTGCGCTGACATCAAATACGGAAAGAGGATCCATGTCCTGCCAATCGATGACACCGTCGAAGGCATCACTGGCAACCTGTTTGACACCTATCTTAAGCCTTACTTCCTTGAGGCATATCGCCCAGTACGCAAGGTGAGCCTTGACCACCTGACACGTATCCATGCACTTGATCGCATATCTCAGTGGGGCAGCTACTGGCTTGGTCCCTCCGGTGTGCATGCTGCAGCTGGTCGCCATTCTGGTCCAGCAGTGTGCGGGTCATTGTCAGGTCCAGTGGTATGCACCCCAACAGAAGGTGTCGTGGCATTCGAAGCAGCGAAGCGGGGTGATTTTTTATGTGTGCAGGGGGACACGTTCCTGGCTCGTGCTGCGATGCGGTCAGTAGAGTTCAAGGTGGTTGAGACCGACCCTGAGCCATACTGTATTGTAGCACCAGACACAGAGATCTTCTGTGAGGGTGACCCCATCAAGCGGGAGGACGAGGAGAAGCTAGACGATGTTGGCTATGAGGATGTGGGTGGCGTACGCAAGCAGCTGGCTCAGGTGTGGTATTCCATGGTTCTCGTGGTCCTGGCTTGGCAATACATCGTGTGGCTGATGCTGCACCACACCAACAGGCTGCAAGTAGCGCTGCCCATTGGACATGCATGTGCACATCAGCCCTTTGTGTCTACACATGTATAGTGCCATGTCTTGGCTTGTCAGTTGCCCACTTTCAGTTATGCCTGGTGAGCTGATGCATCTCCTCCATGTTGGCAAGAAACAGCCCAGCAGTTGATCCTTACTGCGTGTAGTTTTTGGCAGCACCAGTTGCATCTGTGCTTGTCACATGTTTTTGCTTTGTCACAACCCATCCACAGTGCTACGAGGTGGTGGTCGGGCGTTCATTTCAGGCCTCATGCGGTACCCATTTTAAAGGTTTAGCCAGCATGGCATGCAGTCAGTGCCGGGCTTAGCCAGCATGGCATGCGGTCAGTGCCGTGCAGATCCGAGAGCTAGTGGAGCTGCCCCTGCGCCATCCTGCACTGTTCAAGACTATCGGAGTCAAGCCTCCCAAGGGAATCCTACTGTACGGACCCCCAGGATCCGGTAAAACTCTGATTGCCCGTGCGGTCGCAAATGAGACCGGAGCGTTCTTCATCCTCATCAATGGCCCAGAGATCATGTCCAAGCTGGCAGGAGAGAGTGAGAGCAACCTGCGCAAGGCCTTTGAGGAGGCTGAGAAGAACTCACCCAGTATTGTGTTCATCGATGAGATCGACTCGATTGCGCCAAAGCGCGAGAAGACCAACGGAGAGGTGTGAGCCTTGTCAGCGTCATGCAGCCCTACGAGCAAAGCCCCGATCTGTTTTCGATGTTGCAGAGCTGACGCGTGTCCTGCACGCTTTTGCTGCACTTTTGCATGCCTTGACCCGCGTTGATTGTCACAGAGCATCAAACACCACCGCCATGCTGGCATCTGTCCTGGGCGTTGCGGAATCACTCCCTGGTTGCCCAGGCAGTTTAAAGTACCTATATGTGGTATTCATTTGTGGATTGAATGCCACATATTGATAGACATGGGGCGTTCAATGCCTCCCTTCTGTGGCTTGACGCCCGTGCAGGCCTGGCTTTGTGTCGCTGGCTCCATGCCTCTGTCACACCAGCTGGCCGCTGACGTGGCGTGGCATGCGTGCAGGTGGAGCGCCGCATCGTGTCGCAGCTGCTCACCCTCATGGACGGCCTCAAGTCCCGCGCGCATGTCATCGTGATGGGCGCCACCAACCGCCCCAACTCCATCGACCCCGCGCTGCGCCGCTTCGGCCGCTTTGACCGCGAGGTCGACATCGGCGTGCCCGACGATATCGGCCGCCTCGAGGTGATGCGCATCCACACAAAGAACATGAAGCTCGACGACAACGTAGACCTCGAAGCGGTGCGGCCCGGCAGCTGGTTATTTTTTGGGGCTGAAATGAGAACTGACCACACCGCCCATAGCGCCGCATGCAGCCGCCCCCACCCCTGCTGCTAACTGTACACCCAATACATTTCCATAATCCTCGCTTCCGCATGTTTCGGTGCAGCTACCAAGCATGCCGCAACTCTGCTCTGCATTGTGCTGTGCCCAGTCAGTCATGCAAAATGGATTGCAGCCGTCCCGGCCAGCGTTTGCCTCAGGTTCAGCATGCACGACACCGCATCGGCTGCAGCAGTTGCGCTGTAAGCCTCCCGCCGCTCAGCCCGTCGCTCGGTCATGGTAGGAAAAGGTACACGTGGGAACTGGCTCAAAAACAGCCACGTGCAGGTGTGCCGCGAGACGCACGGGTACGTCGGCGCGGACCTCGCGGCTCTGTGCACGGAGGCGGCGCTTCAGTGCATCCGCGAGAAGATGGACGTCATCGACCTTGAGGACGACGAGATCGACGCGGAGGTCCTCGACTCCATGGCCGTCACGCAGGAGCACTTCAAAACCGCCCTTGGCCTCTCCAACCCCTCCGCGCTGCGCGAGACCGTCGTCGAGGTGTGTGCCCTCTCTTGCCCTCTCTCCGCCTCACTTGTTACTCTTGGCTGCTGCTGCTCGCTCGCAGCTCTTGGCTGCTCCTGCTCTTGTGCTGTTCTTGGCTCCTGATGTTCGTTCGCTGCATCGCGGCTGCAAGCGGCAGCTCCTCGGCGGGTGGGTGTGGCAAGGTCTCTGTGGAGGGAGTTGCGCTGCGGGTGCACCACCCCGTGCAGCATGTCTTGTCATGTTGGGGGTTTCGGTTTGGGCTGGTCGTGCGAAATGATTGGGCCATGGTGGAGTGGTTAATCTGTGCATGCCATGGTTGGGTGTGCTGTGCCAGAAAACTGCGCATGCATCAGTCACCAGCAGCGCCTGCCGCCAGCGGCCGCTGGTAGCAGCCTCAAGTAATGCTCAAAGTTCGCACCTCGTCCGTCGTTGTCCGCATCCCTGCCCAGTCCTGGGCGAGGCACAAAGCTGCAGCTGCATGTCACCAGACCTAGCACAAACTGAATGGCCGAACCCACCCCTGGCCTCAGCAGCCAGCCAGCAGATGGTCGGCACACAGATCGGTGCCTCACTGGTCCTGGAGCCCGGAGCCGAAAGAAGTTCAAAAAAAGTGCTTGCCATGTCTGCAGGTGCCGACGACGACATGGCAGGACGTTGGTGGCCTCGAGGGTGTCAAGAGCGAGCTGCAAGAGCTGGTGCAGTACCCGGTGGAGCACCCCGAGAAGTTCGAGAAGTTCGGCATGTCCCCCAGCAAGGGTGTGCTCTTCTATGGGCCGCCCGGCTGCGGTAAGACGCTGCTCGCGAAAGCCATCGCGAATGAGTGCCAGGCCAACTTCATCAGCATCAAGGGCCCGGAGCTGCTCACGATGTGGTTTGGCGAGTCCGAGGCCAACGTGCGCGATATCTTTGACAAGGCCCGCCAGAGCGCGCCATGCGTGCTGTTCTTCGATGAGCTTGACTCTATCGCGACGCAGCGTGGCGGAAGCGTCGGGGACGCCGGGGGTGCCGGTGACCGCGTGCTGAACCAGCTGCTGACTGAGATGGACGGCATCAACTCGAAGAAGACGGTATGACACTGCTGCACTGAGACGTCGCTGGTGGCCCCAGCCCTGCGACATATATATGCTTGCATGCATATCTCAACAACGCAGACCCGCCCACGCAGGTTTTCATCATCGGCGCCACCAACCGGCCAGACATCATCGACCCCGCGCTCATGCGGCCTGGCCGCCTCGACCAGCTCATCTACATCCCGCTGCCCGACGACGACAGCCGCAGAAACATCTTCAAGAGCGTGCTGCGTAAGTCACCCGTCGCGGCGGACGTCGACATCGAGGCCCTCGTCAAAAACACCAAGGGCTTCTCAGGCGCCGACATCACTGAGATCTGCCAACGCGCCTGCAAGTCCGCCATTAGGTGTGCACCCGCCGCTGCGGTACTTGTTCTCCGGGGATGTGCTGTGTGCTCCAGATCTCTGGCAGCGTGTACCAGGAAGTCCGCACGCGCGCCCTCGTGCGTGCTTTTGGCTGCTGTTCAGCATTAGGCAGCTTGCATGCTGCAGCTGGCTGAACAGGTGTAGAATGTGAAGACTCCTGGAAAGTGAAGAGTCGGTCTGGGCTGTGTTGGACTAAGCCGAGCTGTGCTGTGTGGTGAGGGCACAGAGGTCATATGTTCTCCGTTGCAGCTCGACAGCGTGTGTGTGATAGGGTGTTGCTATTCGCTAGTCATGCCAGTAGCACATCTGACGCTTTACCTCACAACTCGGCAATGTTTGCACGTTTGCGATAAGGTCAGTGTCGCGTGCAGAGAGGATATCGAGAAGAGCCGTGAGGCGGACATGGCACGGCAGGCGAATCCAGATGCGATGGACACAGACGAGGCCGCGGCAGAGGACGAGATCGACGCGGTGCCATGCATCACGCGCGCGCACTTTGAGGAAGCCATGAAGTACGCCCGCCGTAGTGTCAGCGACGCCGACATCCGCCGCTACGCCGCGTTTGCGAACAAGCTGCAGCAGAGCCGGGGCTTTGGCAGCGACTTCCGCTTTGGCAGCACACCCGCCGCGACCGCGGCTCCGGCTGGAGGCGGCGCCGCCCCCGCCGCTGCCCCGGCCGCAGCGTTTGAGAACACAGGAGGGGACGATGATGACGATGACCTGTACAGCTAGATTCAGCTGGCGTGCAGCACGCGCGGGTTGGTGGCGCTGCAGCCGAATGCAGGCACAGCTAGTCAAGGCGCATGTGGGCGCCGTGCCAGCAGATGTGGCTGCGAGCATGTCTGGCTGACGGCTGTCTGTGGGGGTCAGGGCAGCGCGTGTGTGTGGCGGATTCAGATGGTTCAGACTCACCTGTGTGAAAGCCAGGAGAAACCTGCGGCATGGCAATGACAGGACTGGTGCGGAGACCATGTGAGTGTGCGATGCACACATAAACGTGAATGCTGTTCCAGGTTGAGTGTGTGTTTACGGGCACGGCAGGCACGGCGCTGGCGACCTGTGTGGTGCTGCGAGAAGGCTTGGGGGGCACTGCTGTTTTGAGAGAAGATCTCTCGATGTTGCTCCCAGTCCGTGCAAAGATTCCGTTAAGCTCTTGAATCTTGGAGTTCATGTGTAACAAACCCAACTGTTTGAGTCCAGTGCTGATCAAGCGTTCCTCAGCTGTGCATCCTGAACTGATTAAGACCACATTATTGTTGGTCCTCCCAGTCAGCGAGGAGTTCCCGTGTGAACCATGCCACGTGCATGTGTTCCTGCCAGGTACAGCCATGCATGTGCACCTTTCATGTCAGCTGTTCACATGGCACAGAGCGGGGTGCACGCAAAGCACATTTCCCTGTCTTTCATGTTGAACACACTGAACAGCTTTGGGCTGTGACGAGTCGAGGTACTGCTGCCTGCTGTGACAAAGATATGACCGATGTCACGATGGCATGCCAGTTTCATCCACCACGCCAAGCGCTGCTGCCACATTCCATGATGCGCTGCTGCATGTCGGCCTCAGCTGCCCACACCCGCTCCGCCAGCGACTGCAGGTGCATGCCCCGGGCCTCTGCCTCAGCTCGAGCCCGCTCAAACTCTGCCAGCAACCTGGGACGCAGCTCCACCAGCGCTGGATGCACTGAGTGAGCCTCCTTTGTCCTAAGGCAGTAGAAGTGGAGAGGTGGGCCCGGCCCAGCCAGCCGCCGATTCCCTGTGTCACCCTCATTCAAATCTCCACACTCCTCAGCACCTGCACCACGCATGTTTGTGTGGCCCACGCTTCGCCGATACAATCGGCCGCCGGAAGCCCAAGCATGCGGTCCACAGTGGCTCGATTGCAGACACCTCGCTTTCGCATGTGTTCAAACCACGGCCAATCACTGCTCTGAAACTTGGGAACTCCCTGGACCTGCGGCTGGCGATAGCAGGCATGGGCCTGTGCGTGCTTTGAAGCGTTGACCATCGGCCGCATGCGTGCACCAGGTGTCGGCCCAGGTGCGCCTCTGGCGGGCTCCAAGCGCTGTCAGTGTAAGCCGACTGCAGCTGACACTGCACATGCCCTCGCCCCATACATGTATTATTACATCGCCGCATCCATGTGCGATCACCGAGGTACAGCTGTGCTCTCACTGCTGCCCGCAGCCGGCACTGCCCATGCTCGATCTATCACAGTGTAACGCACATGCTCGCTGGCTCGCTGTCACCTCCGCCGGACTCCCTGTGCTACAGCGGTCAGCTTTGTACTGGGCGTGCACTTGCAGATGGCAAAATGCCAATGGCCGATGCCTGACTGGCTCCCCTCGGGGGGTGATACCCGATTTTTGTGTTGTTGGCGGCCGATGCACACTGTGGTGCTGAAGCGCAGAGCCTGCGGAGGCATTCACAACAGCTGCTGGCTTCGAAGATACAGCAAATGCAATCGAGAATCCAAGAGCAGAGCCTGCGGAGGCATGCCGTCACTGCCTGCCTCCACTGTTGGAGGAAGATGACATCGTTTGGGGAAGATAGAAAAGATAGATCTATCCAGAGTTGAAAGTGCGCACCAGCGAGAGCCAGTGCATCAGGGTTGGGACCGGCCGCTGCGGCACGTCCACGTCCAGGAGCATCACTGGGTGGGGCACCTGCAGTAGCAGGCGGGTCTTGGGCCACCGCAGCGCTGTCACCTGCCCCCTGTTGCTCTACTGCACCAGAGCTTCTTCTGCTTGCGCCAGGCTCTGCCGCACCAGGCTGCGCACTGGCGCTCGAGTGGTGGCCGACCAAGACAGTCCAGCCACGGGGCAGTGGCTGCTGCAGCGCGTGGGCCCGCTGCTGAGCGGCATACCCCTGCCACTGCTCTTGAAACCGCCTCTGCTCCAACTGCACGGCACTCCTGGTCGTGGACGTATGTGTGGACGCGATGGGTAAGTGATCCCGTGTGCCTGCGTACATCTGCATGCGCAGCCAACTGATAGCCAGCTGATCATGATAGCAAACTCAGGTCAGAGCTCTGGACGGTGCATCAGCAGACACCACTGCCATACGGGACCGGGAGCATCCAATGTCTGCGCGGCTGCTTTTCTCCAGGAATGTCTCTTCCTCCCGTTGCATGCCCAAGTGATGTTCCTCTGTACTGCGCGTTCTCGTATTGCTTGCCTGAGTGACGTCCCTGCTGCTGTGCTGCCTGCGTGGCTATTGGTTAGTTGTTGGCCAGAGCTCTGCTTCCGTGCGTATTCGTAGCTTGCTTCGGTACGCCCAGCCGACTGCCTCTCTCGTTGGCCAGCACGGCAGAAGCAAATGCTGTGGCGACGTCTTGGCCATGCTGCGGGCGCGCTGCGCGGTCGCATGACAGCACAGCACACAAGGCCGTCGGTCTGTGGGACATAGCAGGGTGTGCAGATCCTCACCGAGCACGGCTTCAGCGTAACAACAAAACAGATGTATTGTTCAATGTGTCTGATATCTAGCTGCAAAAGCGTGTTTCGTTTAAATGGCAGTTGTGTTCTCGACCAAAATATTCTCGACAGAAATGGCAGTTGTGTTCTCGAACAAAATGTTCTCGACAGAAATGGCAGTTGTGTTCTCGACAAAATGCCACATTGTGTTCTCTGGATGCACGGCATGGCAAGGATATGGGCATGCCTCCCGGGTGGCCGTGATGCAATGTGCGCTCGTCTCGGCGGCAGCATAGCACTGCACGCTGCACAGCGCAGCACGCGCCTGGGCTGCCGCCGCCTGCTGCCACCGCCGCCACAGCCTCGCTTGCGCCCGTCGCCGCGCCACCTCATACTGTGTCTCCAGCCGCGCCGCAGCACGCCGTGCGAGCCAGCCGCGCGCCGCGGCTTGCAGCAGCACCGCTGCCTGCTCGGCAACCATCCTCGCCAAACACGGGCCATCGGACACCGCATCCGCCATCGAGCTGTCCACCTGTCTGTGGCCAGTCAGGCTTTCGGGACTGTGTGCTGTGTGCTGCTGCCACGCAGCACGCACAGCTGCACGTGACAGGCGGAGCTTGCGGCCGGTTCGCCATCCAGCCTACACCATGGCCACGACTTGTGTTATGGGACTTCATGTTTAGGTGTAGTGCTTGTGATTTTTGTGTGCGTCACTTGATCATCTATCTTGCATGCCATTGTGTGACATTGTTTGTAGCATCATGCCTAAGATGCATGGCTGACAAGCGGTGTGCGCTCAGCAGATGTCAGCCGCACATTCTGTCACTCGATGCACCGCGATGGCGGATCTGAGTCTCATCATCTGCATTGCCTTGGTCGGTCTGCATTGTGCAGACCGGCACAATGCACTGGCATACAGCACTGGCTGCACGCTGCGACATTGCAAACAGCTCTCCATTATTTTGACCCATTAGTTTGACCCTGAAACATTCAGCAGGTGCACGCAGTGTCGGCCTCGGCTACCACCAACGTCCCGTTGAGACCCTTGGCTAGCAGGCCCGCAATGCAACTGCGTGCAGAGAGGCCCGGGTCATGAGAGGAGCAGTTCAAGAGACATGGCAATAGATTGGGTTGCCACGATACACAGACACGCTCCCACAGGCATACTTTGTGAGGGAGACATGCCTGAATTCGGCGGGCTGCCGCGGACATCTGAAGACGAAGGAGGGTAGCATTGGCGGAATGAGTGGGGAGGTCGCAGGCAGCTTCGCCCCGCCGGGAGACAGCTGGGCTGCACCACTGCTGCGCTGGGGTGCAGCGGTGTGCTTGCAATTCGCTGGATTCAACCGCACAGGGGCCAGTGCCACATAGCAAGTCCGTCTTCGGTGCTGCTGGGTTGATGGCGGATGTTGATGGCACCTGGAGGCTGTGCGGCTCGGATGGCGTCCTCACCATCCCATCATTCTGCCTGTGGGGGCTATCCTGGGCATGCATGGGTGACTTGATGTCACTGTTGACGCACACTGGGTATACTTCTGGCCATTCATGGTCTTGCGGGTCAGCTCTGGAGTTGTGTGTTAATGCAGCGTACTCTATGAGGCTGCTGAATGCCACCTGAGCACTCTTTGTATCGCCAGCCACACGGCTCCAATCAAACGCGCCATGCTCTGCACCTGTGCAATAATCAGTGTTAGTGAAGATGATACTGCCGACATGGAGCGTTATCAATTCTGCATGATGCAACACGGTTGTGGTTTACCCGTGGCATACTCGAGCAGCAGGTTTTCACGCGAGACTCTGGATTCCTCGCGAAATTGTACCTCCTTTAGAAAACGGAGGACATCAATATGCGAATTTTCGGCCGGTTTGATTGCGACCTGCAGATCCCAGACAGCGCGTTATGCCAGCATTGGTTCCGCTTCCACGTGTGTTTGAGATGAAGCAGACCACCTGCTTGACAAGCGCTGCGTCCAGATGTCGGCTATCTTTGATTCGTTGGAGTTCGGCAGCTGAAAGACGCACTGCACAGCGCTGCATGACAGATGCGCGGGGCATTTGTAGACATGCGCTTGAATATACTGCAGGCTGCAGGGCCCCACAGCATAAGAAGAGTTCCAACAACTCCATATACCCTCATATCATCGTCTGAGAGCGCTGGCGTCCAGGCGGGATTTGCCAATTCAAAATCTCTAGTCTCTTCTGTATGGTTGCCCACGCATGGTGTGGCGTGGCGTCAACTGGCAGCCACCAGCCCTGCCGTACGCCTAGAGCAGTTCCTGCTGTAACACGTTCTACATGCTAACGGCTTTAGACAGAGTTAGCAGTGTCAGTGGTGTAATGTCGGCGATTATTTAGTGTCCGAGACGCAAGTTTCAACCTCCGGAAAGCCCTGAACGCCGTCGCTAGTCCTGCAGATCAAAACATTACGCTCCATCTCGTTGGTCGACCAGCACAGTTATAGAGGAGTTATGGCTCAACAACCAGGCGCAGCTGCCCCAGCTGTAGACCATCACCGTGAACCGTGCCCAGACCGAATTCTGGATGACTTGGGAGGGGCATTCAGCATGGGTGCTGTTGGCGGGGGCCTTTTTCATGCTTGCAAGCAATTAGTCTGGGGCCCAGAACGGTACAAGTTCCGCAGTGCATTCGAGGTGCGTGAGCGCGGAGGTGATGTGCATGTGTGCTCTTGCGTGTCCGCACTTGTACGTGGTTGCGCCTCAGCGCGGTCGACTTCAACAATCAAACATTGAAGTGCCTAGCTACTGCAAATTTGTTTCCTTACGCACGTATTCTGCCATCTGGCATCGCTCGGCCGACGCGGTCTTGATCACAGTGCCCGAGCGAAGCATATGGACTAGCGTGTGCACACTGTACCGAAGACTGGTCCGCTCTTATTACGCCATATCGCAAGTGTTTGCTGATCCGATTGTGTGTTTCTGTGTGTGGCACGGGATGCAGGTGGATGTCATTGATCCACCTTCTGGACCTGCAGGCCATTCGACGAGAGTCTCCGCGGATGGGAGGGAGTTTCGCTGTTTGGGGGGGGCTTTTCGCATCATTTGATTGCAGCCTTGTATACTTGCGGCAAAAAGAGGACCACTGGAACTCAATTGCATCGGGTGCACTGACAGGTGGTTTCCTGTCTGCCCGTATGGGACCCAATGCGGCCTTGAGATCCGCTGTCTTTGGAGGAGTGATCCTGGTACGTTCTATACGGCCCTACTGCCTCGGCAAGTTGCACTGGTATCAACCACAACCTGGTCTCCCGCAGCTCTGGCTGGACACATTGAGACACGACGCTCACCGCCACACTCACAGCCCGGGAGCCTGTCATATTCGAAGTCCTGGCTCCTAGCTCTGCGTCATCTGCGCAGCCCAATGGAGGATTGGTGCAGTGTGTGATCACAGCAGGAAGTACATTGTCCGTGCATTGTGACACCCGTCCCGCTTGTCAGGCGTGCCAATGTCCTCATGGTTGCGGCACTGTCATCATACACACATACACCCACAGCGACTACATCTGGCATTGTGCTGGTCTCCTCGCTAGCTGCACACGGTCAGTACTGCCCGCTTCACTGGAGGTGCTCCAGCACGCGATTACTGGGCCGCCACAATGGCGAGGGCCATCTTGAGCCCTGCCCAGGCTGGTTCTGTGACTGGAGTGATGCCACTAGAGGCAGCTATTTGTGCCATTGCTGCAGCTGCACGCAAGGCCTGCCTGATGCGGTGACAACATGCTAGACCTGCAAAGCCACACACAGCATGTTCCGCTGTTGAACCAGCGAGGCACGCAGCACCCCCGGGCGCTGTACGCAGTCATAAAGCGTGGCTATGCCTGCCCTCCAGCGATCTGCAGGCTGTGCAGTCACGTGCACGTGCAGTCGCACACTCAAGTGGTTGCATCCTTTGCGGCGCTCCTGTAGCCACGCCTGGGAATACCTAATCTCGCCTGATTAGTTGCTAGTTCGAGCGTCCCCCACGGAGTGTGCGACGGCAATCAGGCGTGCCCGTGGGCCTGCCATGCGTGTGCTGGTGAATGCATGCCTGCACCTCTGCGCTGCCACAACATCAAGGCTGACGCTGTGCCGCTGTGTGTGTGGCTATTGTGTGTGTGCGGCTGTGCAGGCCGCGATCGAGGGGCTCAGCCTGATGCTACAAAACTCTACAGCGCCACCGCCGACGGGCATGCCGCCTGTGGACATGCCCCCTGCGGAGGCACCCAAGCCACCCTCAGAGGTCCTCGTCGGCGGTGCCGGGCCGGCTGTGGGCGGCGGCGGGGAACTTGATCTGTCTGCGCCGATGTCAGACAGCGGGGCGGGGGGCGATGGGGTGAGCAAGGGGGGCTTCTTGGGTGGCGGGTTCTTCGGTGGCTCGAGAGCTGCCAGTGTATAGTTCTATGTGCCTGCATCCGTACGCCCTGTCATGCCTGGGACCGTGATTCACCACTGGGGTTTTGGTCAAAGCGTTGGCTCGTGTTCAGCACTGTTTGTAACAGCGGCTTTCGCGCGCGGCAGGCACATGGGACGGTTCCGTGTGGCTGCTTGGCTCCGGGAGCTGCTGCTGAAACTGCTGCAGCGAAAACTGCATGCACGGCATAAAAGTGATGCAAAGTGTCCCACGGAGCGCTTTGCGTCGGACTGGTCGCGGCGATTCACTTGATGCGAGGCAGTGGCGGAAGGCCTTGCAGACATTGTCGCCTGAAATGTGTCCTCGTGCGGGTACGTCGATGTGTGTGCCTCCTGCCTTGCACGGCTGCTGAGGCCATGCTGATCAGCCGGCGATGTGTGCCGAACTATGCATGTGTCCCGGTCCTTTCCACCTACTGGAACTAGATGATTGTAACTCACACCGAAACGGAACGGCCTCATTGCGGACAGGCTGTCACGTCAGTGCCGGACAGATTCACGTGAAGGTCCAGTTCTGTGCTGGCTCTATACAACACATGTGTACTTACAGGCGAGCAACGTAGGAACGGTGGGGTCGAGTGGCAGGTGGAGTTACTGTGCGTTGCCAGCTCACATGCCAAGGAGTGGCGGCTGCTGCACTGCTGGTGGTCTGAGGGCTACTATGACAAAGTGAAACGGTTGAGCTGACACGTTACATGTACACTGTAACAAAGTCCAAACACAAGAGGGCGCACAGAGTTTTTGACTGACATAGATGCACGCCATATCCCATGTAACGTATCGATACCTCACTGACGTAGATGCAGAGGGGATATAGCTGTGCTGCATGCTGCAGTGCAGGGCGACGTAATGGGACTGATGTACAGGAGGGCACGACGGCTTCGAAATGCACACACGAGACCACACCAAGCAGCGCAAACATACCGCACTGTGCGCTGGCTGTGGAGCAAAGCGAGAGGCTGGAAGGGCTAGCTCCACTGCGTGGCAGTGCAATGGAGGGTGAAACCAGTCCCTCAGATGTTGGAGGAGTCGGAAGTCCTCGCGGACTTGGCAATGCGTTGCAGTGTGGATGCACCAATGGACTGATGCTTATGGCGCAGGCACTCATGGAGAATCATCAAAGTTTGGCTGTGGCTGTGGATCGTCAGTGCAGATGCGCTGATGCCTGTCAGACACGTTGAGCACACAGGAGTAATGCGACTTACTATAATTTACTGTACATGCCGACGGAAACGTGCCCATGTCGAAGGTGCAAACCTGCCGGGTTGGTGATGAGAGCATTGTGGATTGGGTGCCGATCCTCAGCGGAGGATGTGGGAACGTGCCAAAAAGAAAAGAAACACGCAATCGAGCATCGTCGCAAAGATCACAAGGTGGATCAATCTGGAAGCACGGGCCATGTCGTAGGTCGTGTTGCGCAGGCAGTGCGACGTATTGTGTGGGATGCTGGGGCCCTGTAGAGCCTGTGTGGTGGCGGACCGGGGAGGGGTGTAAGAGTCGTGTCCACTCACACATTCCCCTGCGGTCGACCGACGCCTGGGCCGTCAGGTCGCAGGATCCACAGCACATCGAGCGCTAATCTTAAGACCGGCGTCTACCGAGCTCTGGCGGAAAACAGTGCGGAGCTGCCAACATTCATATGGCAAAGGCAAAAGCGATACAGCACAGGGGATTCCCAGGAGATCACTCAGCCCAGTACTAATCCTGCCCAACCAGGCTTAAGTTGCGAGTTCTGATGGGATCGCCTGTTTTCCTGGTGGTATGACCGTATCACAACCAATCTATCGAAAATGGTATACTCATCTTACAAACATTTGGACCGTACACATTCTGGTCACGATCACATAATAGCAGCACCGCTTCAAACGACTACTGAAGGTGGATCGGTACGGCACCTGGTCAATGTAAACTCCAGATCTGTTGAATTCATCCCCCTCATGTAACTACGGTTCTTGAACCTCTCGCATGCCCTCATTTGCATGTCCTGCTGGACTGACGAAAGCTCCACACCACACCGTGCCCATTTCCAATAAAACGCTGGCACCTTGTTGCATGAAGCGTGTGAGACACATACTGTATGCTTGGCTCTGAAGGGTTGCTGGTTTGTCACAGATATCCACAGTGGCAGTGCAGCCAAAACCGGAGCCGACTCCGACAGCTCGCTGCTTGAGCGGTCTGCACGGCTGACAGGCGCCAAAGGTCGATGTCAGTGTGTGTGAGGTAGTGTGCAGCATACAGTACCTGCATCCGCATGCTGTCACGCTCAAGCACGCTCCCGCCGCACGCTGCTGCATCCCGGCGCGCGCTGGAGTGCGCTACTGCGCGCGCCCGTGAAACAAGGAAAGAGAAACATGCACACCAGGCCCAAATCTGGCGTTCACACAATCACAAGGCCTCCTTTAATATCTCCGTATCGGCCTTTGTCCGATTGCAAGCTGAGCGGCATCATCTGCTGCCGCTCGTGCATGCCTGTGGCTGTTGTCGCGCCTGGAGACTGCCAAGTGCTCGATGCACTTCATTGGTTCAACCTCTGCACGGTATTGTGAACTCAGCTGTCACTCGCGCGGTAGTGTGTGATTGCCTTTGTACGAGTTGATCAGGAGCGGCTGCACCGATGGTAGTGCACAGCGCAGGATGGGACGCACGCGCTTCCGGGACAGCCTGCACATGCTCAGCTGAGGTATGGATCACGTCCGAGCACCGGCAGAGATATGACGTGGCACGCGATCGAGTTTATGCGAATGGTCCACTGATCTACGTCAGTGAGCTTCGTTGGTGTGTTCCCTCGCAGGTCGTGCAGCCGCGCCAAACCACGTCTCCGCGCATTAGGCCGGGCTCAGGCAAGACATTTCCGCATGCATCTGCCCGTCCCTGACGACGCTCAGGCAAGACGAGCCACGCCAAGCGACGCCCATGTAACCTATGTCATGTAGTATAGATGGCTGTACGCTTGGTAGACGTGCGATCGGGGCCGTGTGCACGAAGCCTTGTAGTTGCATTTCAACGTGGTCAAGCATAGAAGCCAAGCGACGCTCCGATACCGTGCGTGACGCGGAAGTACGCCAGGCGACGCCTTTTATCACTATTCAGAAATGATTTCAGGTGGCAGAGTGTGCGATGGGATAGTTCATGATGCGTCCGGCTTGAAGAGCTGCTCAACAACCTCCGCGGCGCTGTGTGCACGTGCTCGCATGCAAAAAGGGAGCTGGGGACACTGTAACTGGATGGTTAAAATATTCAGAACGTTCAGGCTGAGCATATCTGACGGCGGAGTCAGCGGAGCATCGTGTCTTTGTCGTACGGTCGATGCTGATGCTGGTCGGGCTTCTGCATATGCTCCCGACGCAGGCACATCACGAACGCAAGACTGAATCTGTCAGGTACTGTCTCTCGCATCGAATGGCGCACTTTTGGCGGTAGGGCAGAGCTGTATAGTTGTAGAGACGACGACAACCCCACCAATGCTTGGCAGCATCACGCCTGACAACTGATCGACTGTCTGAGCCGCTGTCTAGTAACCAAGACACACAATTGGATTGAGTCAGTAGACGAGGAGATGACAGGGATCGCAAGGGTGTTACTGGTCTCAATTGCGGGGTAGCTCTTGAGCTAGCTCTGGAGCTTCCCCTTGCAGTCTACAAACCCGCGTCAAAACGCGCAACAGACCACGCCGCTTGCTGTTATTAGCTTACTTCTTTGGTATGCCGTGAGGGTCGAGTAGCCCTGCTCAACTCTGCTGTCTCCTGAACGGGTGCACTCTCGCTGTTCACAGAAGCTTTAGCCTTCAGATTAGGCTTAAAGCTGAGAGTACTCTGCATCCCGACACTGCATCCCTCGCCACTCGTACTGCAGCCTTTGTCACTGGTTGGGGCTTTGCTGCTCCAGTCTTTGTGGTTGGGATGGACGACACTGCCTTCTTCTTCGCTTGTGGCTGTTCATCAACGAGCTTTGCTGCTCGAGTCTTTTTGGCCCGGGGCGCTTCTTTCTGCGCTGCCAATTCGTCTGGCGTGTTCTTGTTGGCCTTTGGCAGTGCACGCTTCTTTCTCTTCGCACCAGCAGCTGGCTCGGACACCCCTCCATCCTTGTCAGCCTTTTCATGGCTTGGCACAGTGCATGGCGCAGCATTCAAACTCACCAACACCCCCGCTGCTTCCTGCATGTTCCCATAGGATGCAGTGACGCGCTTGATGTATGCGCTTGATGTGTACTTGGCACAGAATGTCGTTGCAATTCAGGAGATTGCAAACATCAGTGATGCCAGAAATATGGGTGTCGAAATGCACTGTCGTGAGGAAGCGTCACCTTGTCTTGCGTGCTGGGTGGCTGTACAATGCCGTTGGCAGTTGTCTCTTTGGTGGGCGTTGCTAGTCCTGCGGTCCTGGCTGCAGTCGGGCTTGCTGCAGAGGCAGGGTCTGCCGGACGAGAAGGTGTGCTACCTCTGTCTGTACTTTTCACGTTGGCACGACCTTTACGTGCAGGTGCTGCTGCTCCTCTTTCATGCACAAGCTATGCAGCGGGGCTGTTGCGGCCGGTTGCGGTTGTGACACCAGCACCATCAGGCAGGTCCAGCAGTGGCAGGCGAGCTGCGACAGGTGCAGCAATGGCGACTTCGGTCGCAGCTCCTCCTGTGGCGGAGGCGTTGTCTGCCCTGGTTTCAGGTGACGCTTTAGGCTTGCTGGGTTCCTCCACTGCAGCAGAGCCCGTGCGGAGATCGCGTGCGAGCGTCGGCGCCGCCGGCGCGTCTTCCACCACAGCTGGCACTTTTGTCCGCCCTGGATGTGCACTCGCCGATGCCGCTGCTATAGCAGACACTGGATCTGTGGAAGGCACCACTGACTCAGCTGCACAGGGCTTCCTACTCTCAGAGCGTGAGCTTACTGTCGGTGTGTTCCATGGTGATGAATTCCATGCAGCAAGCATATGATCCATGCATGCACTCTGTCGCTCGCTGCGTACCCAGGGCGTTTGCGGAGCATTGACTGGATACGACATGACACGTGGTGGATGCCCCCGTATGCACCTGGTGGGAAGACGTAGGCGTACTCTTAGCTTCCTCTGGTCGAATTTCTTCAGGAGCGCATGCAGCCATCTGGCGCAGCTTCACTTTTATATTTTCGAGCAGCAGACCTCGCACAGCTTGCTGGTGTGTCAGTTGCCGACATGTTCGCTGGAAACGTTCAATAATAATATATTCTCCATTTGACCATCTGGTGCTGTTGCAACGGTAAATGCCAACTCCTCGTATGGAACAAGCATTTCGTGTGTCAGCCTGCACACAGCGTCCGTGTGTTAGGTTGGGGAGTTGCTGGTGAACACCAACGATAGAGTGGTAACAGTCAACAGCATCGTTGTCGCACTTATCTGTCTCCTCTAGCGTGGTCATGGATGTAAACACGCTCTGCACCTCCTTCATGCACCTCAAGTAGGGATAATCTGTGACAGATTGAATTGCATTTTGAATAGCACGCATGCAGTGATGTGGGCTCAGTGACCTTTCCAAGGTCGATGTCCTTCACATCGTTTTGCTTGAGAGGTCCTGCAGCACGAGAACCACTTGCAGCGCGTGCCCTCCTGGAGGGTGTCGATGCCTTTTGCTGCAGCAGTCCACCAGAATGTGCGGCAACACGTTCATTTGGCCTGACACCGTGCGCAGGCGTGCGGATGTCAACGGGGCCCTCTTGGACTGCTTGCCGAGACGTCTTAGACTTGTCCGTGCCATCTTGTACTCCTTTCTGAGGCGTGTTACAGTTGTCTGCTTTGGCTGCGTCTGCTCTCTTCGGCTCTGCCGCTGTGCCTGCTTTGCCCGCCTTCTTATGGTTGCATGCTGATTGGGGTTGGGTGTCACTCTCAATGGCTGCCTTCACAGGCGTTGTCAGCTTGACTTCATTACGCCCGATCAGATCTGAAACGTTGCTTCTGCATTCACGAGCACGTCGAGCGCATTTTTCAAAGATGCATCAAGATCAATATGCTCATTTGGACCGGCCTTCAGTGCCATCCACTTGGAACGTAAAGACACGTCCATCGTTTTCACCAGCAACTCACAGATTTCGTCATTTGCATGCGCTGGCTTGAATACCATATTAGGAATTGTCAGCTCCAGCTTTCGTCCCTCAGACAGTTCTTGCCACCACTGCTCCTCGTTGACAGGATCGTCATCTGCCATCTGTTGACTCTGTGCAATCGCGCAAGCGACTTTGCATGAACAATAAGTTGAAGTCAAATCTGACTTGACAGGCAGGCAGTATGTCATGCAACAGCCGGCGCCTGGATAGGGCTTCAAGTCACAATCTCACCAGCTGTCAGCTGCATCAGGTCTTCGCCAGTCGCCACGTTGGCGAGCTGTGTGGGCCGGCTCACTTCCAGAAAGTATGTTACCTCACACGCAGATGGCACTTTCATTTTGGCAATTCTGGCGGACTTCAAAAATCTCGAAGATTCGAGGCCTCTGTGGTCTCCTCCTCTGCAGGTTTTGCTCTGTAAGGCACCTGATCAATACTGATCTGGTACTGCAGCATAACTAGCACTGCTTGCAGCAGGCCCCAGCAGGTTTGGATGACATACTACACGTGGCATACCTCAAGCTTTGGGAGTGCGCTGGTGTCTGCTCGGGCGCCATACTCTTTTGAGTACATCTTGGCAAAGCTCAATGGCTTGATGGCGAACTTGGTTTGCAGGCGGCGGACAACTTGTCCTTCTCAGTGGCCATTATACAGCTTAGCCTGGTACTGCAAGGTCAGGTCGGTGCCATGCAGGCCCAAGGCAACAGTGTCCAGCTTATCGTACATCTGTTGATTGGTCCCCTCAATCTAACTTACCGTCTGACCGGCAATGCAACAGGACACTATCTTCAAACAGTATTCTACACATTTGGACGGCTCTGAGGTGTCCTCTACCTCATCAGGCTTCTTATCTTTCATTTTGGCATGAACGCTGCACACACAACTGGCAGTCGTATGGCCGACTAACACTGTACTGACCCAGGCACATGCTCAGTACAGTGTTAGTCGGCCATACGACATATGCTGGACACGATTCGCAAACATAGTGGACATTGATAGTAGTTCCAGAACCTGTTGAGGATACTGCCCAGCGTCATGGTTGGGTCAACCCTGTCCCAAAAGACACACAGGCAGCGAAGATTTGCAAACAAGGTGCAGAGCTGCTTGACCTGCATCAATGCAATTTCTTGGAAGGGGCTGTGGCAAGTCGCCATTCCAAGCATCGTCGGCACGTTATAACAGCACCGCCATGTGATGCGGACCTTGTAGCGGTTCACATGTTTCCTGTGTATTCCACTCGCAAGCAAGCAGTCTGCCAGGTCGTCACAGGCCTTGTCAACATGTGGCACTCCCGCCCAGGATGGAGCTGGAGCCGTTACACCTGCTTGGCTGCCGGCGAGAGCCGCAGGAGCAGCATGCAGCATTCCCGTTGGCTGCCCGTACCTGTGCATGGATGGACCGATACCCGGGTACATCATGGGGTGCATGTACCCTTGCATCTCAGGGGCTCCCCCGGCTGCAAACATCGGGCCGGGCAGCCCAGCAAAGCTGCATCCCGTGTACATTGATCCACCCGGGAACGGTTGGCCTTGCGAGGGATATGGTGGTGGCATGGTGTGGTACTGGTCTGTATCAGCCCCAGGCGGCTGCTGAGCAGAGTGCCCGGCAGCCGCTGGGGGCAATACTGCTTCAAGGGACGCTTGCCAGCTGCAGGCTGCCATTGCAGCCCACGGGTGTCCACCCGCATACATCGCCGCAGGAACGGACGGGGGACCATGATTTGGATTCTGGAATGCTGCACCGTACGCAGCTGCGGGATGCATCCCCAGTGGTACATTGATCGGAAAGGGGAAGCTATCCTGGGAAGCTATCCTATCGCACAGAGCATTTGGCGCACAGCTTTGATGTGCCTGGCTGTGGTGGTCCTGTGTTACCAGGGAGACCTAGCAGGCGTGCTCTGGTTACGGACGGAGTTGAGGCAAGCAGCTATGCAATTTTCACATCTGCCATATCCTGAGCCAGCCAAGAGGACGCCATTGCCTTGCAGAACTATGCGGGACGGCAGTGTGCACTTACCACAGACGATTTCAACTGCCACAAACCGCCGGCGCACGGCCAGCACTTCTGCGATGAACACCGATGTCACAGTCACAGGTGCGCGGCTTACAGGCCGCTCGATCGGAACAGCCAAAACTTGGAGCACACAGCAGAATTAGAGAGGTTCTACAACCGTTCTTCCCATTAGGTCGACGCAGAATCCCACTAGTTTACCACTGTGAGAGAGATGCAGTACCAGGCAGTGTGACATGCCCTGATCTTCTCTGCCAAGCCATCGTGCGCCACTTTGGCAGCCGGCGCCAGATCGATGACTTCCTGCCCGACGATGTCAGCATCACAGACAAGCGCGAAGCACATGTGGCAGCATGTGCACCAGCTCTGCTGGGTGGGCAGTCAAAAACTTGTAGGACACTTCTTCTACGTCTGCCCATGCGGCATGCTCGATGCCAATCATTGAACTGCATCTCAGGTACTGCAACGAATCAGTTGAGCTGATACATGCAGGAGTCATCATGGGTTCCTTCCCCATGGAGGCCCCAGAGCATTTCCAAGACAATCTCAAAATCCTGGACACGAAACTGTTCCCAGACGTTTCTGAGCCAATACCTGACATTTTAGTGCATGACAGAGCCTGTCAGGTGCACAGGGCGTTCAAATTCAAGAACAGCCTGTACGAGTACAGTTTTCACTGGGCGCTTTTACTCTGGCTTGTGGACCGATTCCACTATCATAGCCACAGCACGAAGGACGAACACTGCAAGTACTGATGCCGTCTTGCAGCTACATGTACCCGGTCCGTGACCGAGTGCAGACCATTCACACACTGTTTTCAGGTTGCACTGCAATCCCTATGACCCCGATTCAAAGTGGGGCCTGGTTGAAGTGATGTCAACTGTTGTTGTGGGTCCCTGGCATGAACTCGAGAAAGTAAAGGGCAGCACATCTGACTCATACCGACGCTCCCGAACGGGTCTCAAGGTTGGCACCAAGGTAGTAGGAGACTACAAAACCACGGTGTGCCCAATAACCAGCTTTGGTGCAGCATGATTCATAGTGTTGAGGACAGCACACATTACATTTATTGCAGGTGGAGATCAGAGAATTCAGTCGGCAGTGCACAGACAACAGCGGCTGCTTGATGGAGGAGCGTGTCACAGCCGCTGTTGGGGGCAACACGGAAGCAGCCGAACAGTGCTTCAAGGAGCTTAGGATGAGCAGCCAGACCCTGCGGATGATGGGAGTCTGGTCTGGTCGGGTGTTCCTTGCACTGTGTGTGCAATGCATAAATGTAGCAACATGCCGTGGTAGGTATAAGACAACACTGGATACAGACGAGCCAATTTCAAGGCGATGGAGGCCAGGAAAGACTCGGGAAAATACAGTCTTGACTGGTGATGTGTAAACTGCGCTCCGTGGGCTCGTATCCCACTGTGTAAATAATATTCCGCTGTCAGTCTGCACCATTTGGCGCATCGAGGCTGGATACAATATGCCGTGTTCTGCTGCACTGGGCACTACATGTGCAATACAGGTGTGATAAGCTGTGCACATGCTGCTAGATTGTCTCGGCCACTATGCCTCTGAGAACCCATGGATGACCCATCAGCACAGCATAAGTTTCGAATGACCATTATTGTGTGCTGTACGTCCTCACAGCCGCTAAGTCCCGCGCTACACGGATACAGCTATGCTGCGACCCAGTAATAATGTGCCCATTCATCACCAAGTCAGCCGCAGACCGGCAATTTGCACACAGTAGTGATTTCCTTTGAATAATATAATATACGATCCTCATCATAGCCTGGCGCATGCCGTGAGAGCGTCGCCGGCGATTGCTGCACTTACTTGCGGCCAGAGTAACACCACACTCGAATCTGCGACGACTGCCCAAGCGACGCTTACACAGGCAAGATAATATTATCTAGTTTCACTGCTTGGCGCCGCTTGGCGTCGCTCGTTTCAGGTGAGCGTCGCTTGGCTCGCGAAGATATCACATGCCACAACTTTTTCAAGCGACGCTTGCCCAGGTCAGCACTGGCCAAGCGACGCTTACATGCTCATTTATATGTATTTTCATGTACAGCATGGGCGTCGCTTGGCGCCACTCGCTCGGGCAGAGCATCGCTCAGGTTTGCACTGGAAGGCTTGTCAACACTCTGTCAAGCGACGCTCAACCGCGACGCCAATGAACAAGTGACGCCTGCGTTAAGCAAGTCTTGCAATGTTATAGACCTGTGTAGCGTGGCTTGGCGCGGCTCGGTCTGTGAGGGCGTCGCTGCATGCATTGAAAAGATGTACCCGAGCCCGGCTTACTCTCTCCGCGAAATCCTCCAGCCACGTGGCCGGAGCTGCAGCATGCGCAGCATCTGTCGGCTACCGCTCAGCCGGTTGCAACCCGCTGACTATCGGAGTTTCCTGCCGATGCACGCGCTCTTCATCTCGGGCACATGCGTAACGCGAGCGGCTTGACTGTTTCGGTTGGATGTATCTGAGCTACATATGCATCTGCATGATTGTGCGCATGTCTGGCAATGACTGCGTGGTGACCGTCTTTCACACCTGACCTCTGGTGCAGAATTTTCTACATTTGTCTGGTGAGAACGCATGCCGTGAATACACCTGCTGCGCGCCCACAGCTATGCAAGGGCCCTGTTCACAGTGACATCACCACTGCCCTTTCCGGCGTGGCATGTATCCCAATGACCTCAATCAGGATACATCTAAACATGCGACTATCCTTCTGTGCATTTGGCTTACGCTACAGCTGCGCTCTAGCGCGCGTATGCCAGCGGGCCTTCGGCAGTTCAAAAATAGTACGTTCATTCATCTGGCAAAGACCAGTCACAGATGTGAGGAGGCGGCAGCGGAGCCAGCTTAGGGGCTCAAGTGGCATGATGTATTATGTGACGCCATACACCACACCAGAGTTGCTTGCAAGTAGTTCAACCATCGTGGAATGCCAGATGGACTTGTGCCAACGCTGGACTGGATGAGGAACGTTACGCTGGACTGGATTGCACCAACATTAACCAGTCTGTGAAGTCGTCAGCAAGTACCTCTCATACCAGGGGGGCTGTGTGGCTGACCCGTCTCTGGGACTGGCATATTCTATTGATTTAGCTGTAGATGCCTCTTGAGGCAGTCGAGTACCGCACGCATCAACGCCCATACATGCCAGCCCACCTGCATTTCTGAATGCTTGAACCTTACAAAACGTACGACTTGCGTCCACCATGATACCTGGCGCTCTGATGGTGTTCGTTGGGGACCCAGTCTCAGCAACATGTGCCAGTACCTAATAACTTGCAGTACCTCCCCATTGTCAGCGGAACATTGCAACTCTGCCCACATGGCCAGTGGCTGCGTACACTCACTCCAGCCAAGTCTTTCCCAACTTGATTCCGCACAAATCAGTCATTATTCAAAGACTGAGCAATCATGCCTCACTGTATGGATAATCTGTATTATTAATCACAGCCATGGGGTGCTGCAGTCACAATTTGATAGCTGTTTGTGTCAAGAACCAGAAAAGCGCCCAACCCAAGGGGTTGTATTACTTCTGGATTGTAGGACGTTGTATATATGTGTCACTAGACTCTTGAGCGCACAGTATGGCTCATGACAGTTTGTCTTGCCAACTTGCTGATCTTGCCAACTTGCTGAGGTCTTGATGGCAGATCGCTGGTCCAGTGATTGCGGGACTACATGCAATGTCAAGCAGAGGACCACTGTTGCTGGTGCACATCAAGCACAAGCATTGCTCAAGAAGTGCACAAGGCACACCACACTGTAGCACATCACAGCGTAAAAGAGAACGTTGACGTTCCTTTTGGTTTCTTGTTGTATTAGTTGACCATGCTCCGGCAAAGAGAGGAGGAGCAGGAGCAGGACTCTGCACCAATGCCCCTATCAGACCTACGTTCACAACACTCTGCAAAGTACTCCCAGTCAGCGCAATCTGAGAGCAGCCGCACCGAGTCTCTGATGCTGAGACACGTTACAGAGGTATGCTCCACAAGGTGGTAGAACACAGAGGAAAGAAGCAGCCGCACCGAGTCTCTGCACTGGCACGTCACTAGTACATTCGCTTTGCAGTCCATGTCCATTCGTAGTCCACATTGGACTCTGGATGTGACAGTTGTGCTGATGTTGGCACGTGCACAGCAGTGTCGCGATACTGCTGCAGAAGCTTTCCATTCATCGTGCATGAGTTGTCCATCGAATGCCAACACTTCTGTTTGCGATGGCAAATATGCAAGCACTGGGACGTGCCACACTTGCAGCAACAGCTCCCGGGTTTGTGCGGACCTTGTGCATGCAGCTGCATTTGTTGTGGTGGGCCCATACATGCTAGCAAGATGAGAAGACCGTGTTGTGCTGCATGAGGTGATGGGCATCCGTGTTGATGGGCAATGTACATGCCAGCAAGGTTTTAACTGACTGCACACATGTGGAGCGTCAACACATTTGAATTTGTGTGCAGTGCACGTTTGTATTTTGTGCATCATGCTGGATGGTTGATGCGGACGGTTGTGCACAAGCATAGTAACCTTTCAGAATTGTCATGATTTTTTTCACTACAGCAGGCAATTTGTCAGGAGGCAAGATACTCAGCACACGGGTGGCAGGCACATGGCATGGGCTGCAGTGACGTTACAAGACCTACATTCATTTCCACTCTGATGTCCGAAGAATGACAAAACCATTCTTGCCCAGGTGCTGCGGCCCACTGCCACAGACGTGACACCTAGGATTGCAGAGGATGGAACGCTCCTCCAGTATAGATATACTTTCGCACACGGCATTGCCAGTGTAAGCACAGCGCATGTGTGTGGGCCGACACACATGCATGCCCACGCTGCGAGTCATCTGCACGCCAACACATGCATGCATGATCGCCCCGGGCACAATCATCAACAAGCAGAGATGACTGCCAATCGCTCCGGCTCAGGCTCACCACGGGTTCTCCCGTGCACCATGCCGGAACACCACAACACCACCCCCCGCTGCAAACATGGTTGCTCACGCCTTGCGATCGGGGCCACAGCACACGCAGCGCCGCTTACATCACGGCGAACAGCACGCCAGCGGCGGCCAAGGCGGCGACGGCCTTCACGGAGGTGGCCACGGCGGTGTCGGTGTCGGTGACCGTGTCGACCGCGTCATCCGCAGTGTCCTCGACCGCATCACCCGCGTCATCGGCCACGTCCTCCACCTCCTCCCCAACGTCCTCCAGATCGTCCTCAACGCTGCCCTCTGGCGCCTCCGCCTCTGGAACCGTGCCGTCGACCGGTGCGACGGCCGCAGGAGCGGGGCCCCCGGTTGCGCCGGCAGGGCACACCTCGACCTGCATGCATGCTGCCTTCAACGCATGCACGCAGCAGTACTAAAATCGTAGTACTGGCCAGTCCGCTCAACAGCCGCAACGGTTGAGCAGCTCAAATTGGAGTGGATGAGCTCCGAAGCGCCGCTGGGACTTTCAGAATGGGGTGGTGCAAGTGCAGGGCAGGGTTGCGCGAGTACCACCCCCCCCGCGACACGCATCAGTCGGCCGAGGCAGCCTCGGCACATCTAACACTACTAACAACGCAGGCGCGGTGACAGCGTGCGGGGGATCGAGCAGAGCACCGGCGCAGGGGCCTGCAGCCACATGTCCAGAACATGTGGAGCCGCCGCAGGCCTACAGTCACTGACAGGGACTGCGGGGCTGCAGAGGTAGGTGCGCGCTGTTCTGACGCACGTGGTGGTATTCTGACAGGGCTGAAACAACGCTGGTAGGAATCGCGGACTGCATGCATGCACCTCGCTCCCCGCGGCGCCTCAAGCCGGTTCTAGACCGAGCGCACATGATGGCACTCGGTAGGGGGTTTTGAGAGGCATGTGCTCTGCCTTCCGCAACGCATTGTGCCACATGATGCAGTGGAGGTGGCGACGGGGCGCACGGTGTTGGTGTCGTAGCCGGCGGAGCTTCCGCTGGCCTGAGCGGAGGACACGGTGACACAGCCAGACGCCATGGCAGGGGCGGTCCAGGTGACGACGTGGCTGGGCTGGGCTTCCGAGCTGTACACTGCCTCGCCGCAGTCCGCTTCAGCATGCGTGGTCGCATCGCTGGGGGTGAGCTTGCCATCAGTGGAGTGGATCCAGGCGTTTGTTGCTGCGGCGTATGCAGCGACAGTAAGGGTGTATTCCATGCCAGGCTCCCACTCCGTGACGGGGCCGGTGGCGTCTGCCAGCTCGAAGGTGATCTGCATGGGTTTTGTGGGAAGTGGTTGGGGCAGTGAACGCACTGGCAGGTGTAGCTGCACATGCAGGTGCAGCATGCACAGTGCATTGTTTGAGAGGGGACAGAGATGACCCAGCTCGGCCGACTTGATGCGGCAGACGATGCCGATCTGCTGCACTGCCAACGGAATGTGCAGGCTTTGGTTGGGACGTCGTGCAGGACTGTCACCGGAATGGCTCGGCGGAGGGGGTCGTGACAGCTGCAATTGCGCAACAGCTTGTGCAGCAAGACTGCACGGTCAACACAGCACGATTCAGGTCCAGTGAGCAACTTACCATCTCGTTTACTGTTGGGGCGCTATGTGCGCCGTAGTTTGTGTCTGGGATGGTGCAGCCCATGAGATTGTCGTTGTAGAACATCGGCAGCGCCAGCGCCTGCACAAGCAGCTCCGGCCTCAGAAGTTTAAATCGCGGATTTTAAAGACAAATTCGGCTGCGCGGGAGCTATGTCGTCGGCTGCATGCTCGCTGCCGCGGGCAAAGATCCTGCCCAGTTGCATGTACTCCGGTCGACAACCTCGCAGGGCACAACGCTGCTGAATCCACCATGGCACTTGTAAATATCAGACAGAGCTTGCGTGCGGGTGTGCTGCAGCTGATGTGCACAAGTGTCTGGTTACGACACGACTGCACGCAACCTGCCGCGCTTCACAGGAGGACGATGCGCATGGCAACAGGATCAAGCCGCTGACTGCAACACAGCCATACAGAATACGAAACCGCGCGAGAGCCACCGCATCAAAGCTGTTGAGGCGCATGTTTCAGCTGCAGCGGTCGATGCAATCATTCACCAGACGGAATGAGTCAACTTCGTAAGCATGCAGGTCAGGCAAGTGGCACTGCGGCGCAATCGCCCTCAACAAGACATCTTTGCATGCTAGCCCGGACGAAGGTCGGAGCTGCTGACGCCTGACATCCCGTCAGTGGGGTTGAGATGGCATTCGACGGAGTGCCACCGCGGGGATCTGGAACACACGAAACTACCGCAAATGGAGAGCGATTCACGCTTGAGACATCCGAATGATAGATGTAGGAGATAGAGATTTGGCTGCAGGGAAGCAAACCTGGGAGAGAACGGCAAGGCCTGCCACAGCCTTCATTGACATCATCGTGAAAGGTTGCGTTATGGATGTAGTAATGATGTGAACGGAACACAGGTAGCTTGAGCGGTGATGCAACGACGGTTGAGTAGAAGACAGGTGTCTATTCACCCCGTCCGCCTATGGCTTTTACGGCACGCACGGCGAGTAGCGGAGCGCTGTTGTGCACCAGGCCATCTTGCAAGATCGCGCCTCACCGGAGCTAGCACATGCATGCTGACGCAGGGCTCGACATGTCGGAGGAGCTTCTTTTTGAAACCTGGCACGCAGTGTCGAGTTGGCATGGCTGCCTCGCAACAGCTACAGCGGCCGCCCGGTCGGCAGCTTTTCACAACTTTGTGTGCAATTGGTGGCCAAACGTGCACAGTGTGCACAAGACGCATCAGCAGCTCTGCGCGACAGCCACCTACACTGACGCGCTGATCTTCCAGGGGCAGCGCGCTGGTATGCGCCACGGGCAGGAGTGGAATACCGTGTCTTCATCCGCCTTTCGCAGAGCCGCTGGAAGAGTCAGCCTCATGCATATGCAGCTTGATGTCTGCTACGAGGTGCCCACCACCATGCAGCATGTATGCATGCTGTACACACTCGCATTCAGATGCGCACAACTTCTTTCACGATCAAGCACCAATCGCAAACCCTTGTCGACTGAATCTGATGCCAGAATGCAGGAGCTGTGTAAGGTGCGTGTCACTCGATTCCACGCACGCATGCGTGGCGGGATCTTCAGGTCAGACGTCTGACTTTTGCGGCTGGACTGCAGTGCTAGCCAGGTACGTAGCGAAGTTCCCTCGTTACTCCGGGCCTGTCCGATCAAGGCCGCTGTCTTAGCTGTGGGTCTCTTCTGACCTGTAGGCCTGCTGTTCTGCCCAGACAGGGGACGCTCAATCAGCCCTATGGTACGTCCAGTCCTGTCGCGGACACCATAAACATCCCAACCCAACTTTGGATTTACGATAGGGCATAACTATAGGTACTCTGGGAAGGTCTGCGGGCTGTTTGGGCGATGTATCGGAATCCCCAAACATCGGGACGTTTTCGGACGGAAATGACGGGTTTGCCCAAACTGCCTCAATATGGCCCCAAACGCAACCCAAAGCACTGCCATCATTCTCAAACCATACACAACACTTAAAAAGCACTGATCATCGTGATGCATCTGTCTTGCCTGGACCTACCTTGGTTTCACCTGGTCTCGGCCGTTCGTGGTCGACGGTAATGACGTGTCATGACTCATGACAGCCATGACTGTCATGTACATGCATGCTCAATGGTGACTGGGCAGCTGTGATGCCGGCCTTGCTTGCACCACTTTCGACCCCCGTGGCCACGTGATTCCATCCAATATTGGAAGGATCTGAGTATAAAAATTGCTAACTTCCTCGTTAGTTGGCCGTTTTTGGCGCTTGTTTTCCCACATCTCTTGTATTAATTTGAAGCAAGCGATATTCAAGGCTCAATGGTATGGCCAGCATAGTTCAGAGGTGAGAGATGAAGGAGGCATGCTGTGCATGGCTAACCTGCATGCATCAGCTACCACTCGTGGATGGCTACCATTCGTGGGGGCCGTTGTTGCACCACACTTGCATACGTGTTTTTCAATTCTCTGTGATAACTGCCCGCTCGCTTAGCTGATGTCGGCAGACCAAAAGCAACGATGCAGGCCCCCAACGATGAATGGGGCGTTTTGCAAGGAGCACATGCAGCAGATCAGTCCCTGGCATCTGAGTATGCATGCTACCCAACCCACTTGTCCTCTGGCTTAGCTTGTGGTGTCCACACGGGTCCCTGGTGGCCTGAGGCGCCCCATCCATTGCTTACGTGCACTCCTGATCAGAATCAAGTCGTTCATGTGCCCCGTAGACGAGTTTGGGGCGCCCACGGGCTGTTTGTGCCATTGTATAGCACCCCCAGAGAGTTTGGGGAATTTTGCCCCAAACCCCCAAATACCGAGCCATTTTGGGCCCGAATGTGCCATTTTACCCAAACGTCCAAAACGAGCCCGCAGACCTTCCCAGACCTTCCAAGAGTACATAGATATGCCCTACAGCGACCCTCAGGCTGGTTTGGGATGTTTATGGTGTCCGCAACAGAACTGGACGTACCATAGGGCTGAGTGAATGCTTCCGTATCATCATGCAGAGACAGAGGGCATCCCGGGCAGCCTGACATGAAAAATGGGGCCCCAAAAGATTTTCCCGCGCCAAGGCGAGGATGCAATGCAGTACAATTGTCAGCTACAGGATTGACAAGCGCCCCATAAGGGGCTACAGTCGCACAGCACCACTCACTACTCCTCAAGCTCCGTCACCACCTCATCTCGTTCCACCACGTGCACAGTGCAACTACGGTTGAGCCGCTCAGCCCAAGTCAGAGCAGTCTCATGCTCTTCAGCAGAAAAGTTGGCAATTCAATTACCATGCTTATCCTCAGGCACCGGATCACTCACATAATTGAATGACTGGACAATGAACTCCTGCCACTTGGGGCCACACTGTGGGTTCAGCACCTCATGCGAGCACGGCGTTACGTGTCCTAGCTCACTCGCTGCGCTCCCTTGCCATCCCGATTTGATACGCACTTCGAGCGTCTCAGAATCGTGAATCCCGTTTTCGCGGCATATTTTGCGTCGGCATGCCCCAACGCGCTATGCGCGCCGTCGTCGGGCCCAGGATTCCCGATCGCCCGCAGCTGGGATTGGACCGGGATTTCTCCAAATCCGCCCAAAATAATCGGCACCCCGACGGCTTGTAGAGCCCTGCCTCACCCGAGCTCGCTCCGCTGAGCCCCAGGCCTAGGGCAAGCGGTGCAACGGCAGAGCGCACGCATGCCGGCTGCACCGTGCCATCGTACGTGACAGATGATGTGTCCAGACAGCTCACGCTCGGCGACGTGTGTGTTACACGGAGATGAGCGCAAGAGCCCGGCAGCGAGGGGAACAGCAGGAAACCATACGACCAAAACCCCCCAAGCAGGCATCAACAAGCAGCAACAGTCCCAGGCGAAAAGCCACAACGAACCGGCACACCTGACGCAACCACCCCCGTGCAGCCACACACGCGCACTCCACCGCACCCCATCACCGCGTCAACCACGCCAAAGCCGCATACAGCGACCGTCCGCACGCCGAGCCGGCGGCCGCCCCCAGCAGGCCCAGCTACCACCATCCTCCCAACAGCAGCACCACCACCGCAACCAGCACCGCCCGAGCACTCCACTGCGGGCAACCGCCCATGAGTACCCGGGGGTGTACCAGCCTCCCGACTGCGCATGCGGCCCGGCAGGGGCGTAAGGGCGAGGCATGAAGGGCGCTCGTGGCGCTGCATCGCCGACCCCGCTGCAGCCCCCTGCAGCTGCCACCCGTGGGACGACCGAGAGGGGCGAGCACGGAAATACGTGGGGCCGGCCATCGCCGCAGCAGCCACGGCCCCTAGTCCGTCGTAGCGGCCAGCGGCCGCCTACAAAACGTCCGACGGGACAGTGTAGCCGGGCAGCACCGCCCGCCCTGCCAGCCGCATGCGCAGCGGAGCCACAGCAAGGACCTGGCACGTCACACAAGGCAGAGGGTGGTGGAGAGTTCGCACGTGGCATTCTGCAAGAAAATTCGCCTAGTCATGGCCCCTGCAGCCGCAGCGCAGTCAGCCATCTTATTCAGGAAGGCAAAAGCAGGAAGCCAAACATCTCATGCGACAGGAATACGAAGCGGCACGCGCCCGTGCCGAAGCGGCCGTATTTGTCGCGCTTTCTGTCGTCCATCAGGTGGGCTGCAGCGCCGGGCCTGTTTGCCGCGGCGATGCCCCGGGAGCGGGCCACCGGGCAGGTCACGCACACATCGGCCACCATAGTATCGCAGGGCATCATCACAAGCAGGTCGCCCCGTTCCGGCTCGCGCTGCGACTGGGGCGGGCAGCGAGCGGGCGCAAGCCGCGGCCGCGCGTCGCTGGCGACCCTCGGGCAGGCGCTGCAGCGGACCAGGGGCCGCTGGGCCCACCAGCAGCAGGGACTCACGCCGCACCGTGCACAGGCCGGCCGGGGCGGCCAGCTCCGCGTCCACGACGGCGGCGGCGCAGCGGCCGCGCTGAGCTCCTTCACGCCAGCGCGGCCTACTGCCGCTTCGACGAGGACGTCGACGTCCATCGCGCCTGGGTTGAAGGCACGACCGAGGCGCTGGGGGGCGGGGTGGGTGGAGTGGCCGCAGCAGCGGCAGCACAGCTGGCAGACTCACAGGAGGGGCCCGGTGGCTGCGCAGGAGGCCGCGTGCCCGGTACATTCGGGTACTGCGGCAACGTGTGTATCAGATTGCCATACGGGTGATGCCCGTATTGAAGCACTGCATGGCATACGTGCAACCAGGCACTAAGCGCCGTGTAGCGACACTTCAATCGAAGGCCCATTATACAACTGCTGATATTTCAACCAGTGATGAAGATGACAAAGCAGTTGCTGATGCACCCCTTCCAGCGAGCATGACTATCACTGCTGATGATGTCGAGTGCAATGTGCTGCTCTGGAGTCATGGTTTAATTTTGGTTTGATTTGAATGTGGGTCTTGAGTAATACCAGCAGTGAACAAAATTGTGCCATTGTGTAACAAAGCTGACTACTTTGCCCATTTTGCTATAGCCACCACTTGACAGGTCAAAAGTTTCCGACCAATAAATCCCGATATGTCGGACCACACCACCAAAATCCCGACATCGGGATATCCCGGTCTCGCCCCATCCCAGCTGCCTAGACGCATCTCTGGTTCTGTTTATTGATTCTACTGGTCCAGCAGCAATCAAACCACCCTGCTTCCCCCAGCTCTCGCCAGGGAGGCTTCGCCACACAGCACGCGCAGCACACGCAACGCCCGCTGCTCACAGCCACGCCATGGCCCCCACGCACGCGGCCGCGGCGGCGGTGGCCCAGGCTGCACTCGACGCAGCGCCGTCCGCCTCCGCGAGGCCCTCCTCCGCCGCGGGAGCCTCTCCCGTGTGACCCTCATCCTCATGATCGTGATCCTCACCCTCGTCCTCACCCTCGTGTGTGTCGGGCGCCTCATCGGAGACGACCAGAACGGGAGGGGTGCACGGCGCCGCCGCCGCCGCGCCGGGCAGGGACACCTGCACCATTGGCCAGCATTGTGCATGCGTGCATTCTGCAGAGGCCTACCACTGGTGTGCCGACCACAGACGACGTTGCCGTTCGCAGCCTGGCAACGTCATCATGCACGCACGCTGTTTCGAACCAGACTCTGCAGAGTCGCCGACATAACGGTGCTTGATGCTGGGCAACCCCATTGATGCCTGCCAAGACACAATGGGCACATGCATGGGCCTAGGCTCCCTCACTTGCAATTGCATGCAGAGACAGCTGCCCCTGTCCACCAAATTCAGACGCCAAACATGCATGTGTCCAAGGGAAGCGAGCACGGAACCAAAGAAACATACAAGTGGGCGCAGTCAGTCAGGGCATGTGGAACATCTGATAGCTGCAGGCCTGATGGCGGCAGCGCAGCGCAGCGTGGCCGCATCTGCCTCCAGCTGTAAACGCAGCAGGCGAACATGCATGCTCGAGGCAGCACGGCCGTAACCAGTCAGCTGGAAAGTCATGGCAGGGTCGTGGCGGCAGATGCACATGCATAACACAGATGCATGTAGCCGCACCAGGCCCACATCGTAGCCAGCGCTGGGCCCGGTGGCCTGCGCAGTGGACACAGTCACGCAGGTGGAGTCGTTGGCGGGGGCCGTCCACGTCACCACATGCGGCCCCGCGATCGGCCCGGTACTGAAGACCGCCGCGTCGCACGCTGCGGCTGACTCGTGCGACGTCGCGTTCACGGGCGCGAGGGTGCCGACCGAGGCGTGCACCCATGCGTTTGTCGGCGAGGCGGTGTCGTAGGGTGCCACGGTCAGCGTGTACACTGCTCCCGCCTCCCACGCAGTGACCGACTCGCCGGTCGCATCGGTCAGGTCGAACGTGATCTGCACAGCACGCAGCATGCATTACGAGTGGGCGCCGGGCCCGGAGGGTGATTGTGGCTTGGCACAGATTCGGCTTGCGGTTTCTGGGCTATGCGGCAGGAGTGGGGCGCTGGGGAGGGGATGTGCAGGCATGTGCCGCAGCTGCGGCAGCCAGCAGCGGCAGGAGACCAGTCCGCAAGCCTGCGGCTGCTGCGACTGGACGGTGACTGGATGGTGACTGGACAGCGACTGGATCTACTGCGTGCCATCGACCGTGCCGGGTACCATCGACCGTGCCGGGTACCGTCGCAGAGCGGTATTGTGGTGCGTGCGCGGACCCTGGACAGCAGTGGGGGCTTTGCGCTGTAGCGTGATGTTGCTGTGGGAGACGGAGAGGCACGCTGTGTGCTGGATTAGACAGCCCCGGCGGGGAGGGGGGGAGACCTGGGCGCAGCGATACCTGTGGCACCCTCGATGTATGACTGCAAGTAAAAAAGACATGACGCTCGCGCTTGGCGACCTCACAGTTCCCAGTGAGGCCATAGACCCAGATCGCAGCCGATGCGCCCCTCATGCGCTGTTGGGCATGCATATGATATCAGGAGGCATAGGCGAGTGACCAGACAACAGCTCAACAGTGCGGGACACAGGGCATCGATAAGAAGTCGCAAGCTGCCTGTACTAATGGCAGCTGTAACGCATATCTCTTTTGACAGCAGAAACAGCCGAAACGCAGCTGTAACGGAGCCCACGCCACGAGCACGACGCCCACCCAATGTACCCACACTAATGCCACGGGGCGGTGATGCTAGCCAGCTGCTAGCCAGCTGCAGTGGGGAAAGGCGTACCTGGGCGGTGATGCTAGCCAGCTGCTAGCCAGCTGCAGTGGGGAAAGGCGTACCTGGGCGGTGATGCTAGCCAGCTGCTAGCCAGCTGCAGTGGGGAAAGGCGTACCGCGTCGTTCGCCATGGGGGGCATGTGGCCATCATATCCCTTGTCCGGAATCTCACATAGCGCAAACATGCTGTTGTACAGCGACGGGTATGCGGCGACCTGCAGCAGGGGGGGGGGTGGGTGTGATTATGGTGCGGGCTCAGCAGGCGTGCTGAGCTCATGCATGCCGGGGTGGTGCAGGCAGGCCTTGCCAATTGGATGCGTGATAGGAGTGTGCGTGCGTGCGTGTTTGTATGATATCATTTAATGTATGAGTGAATTGCATAAATCCTTGTGGGAGCTGACATGATGGTGTGGAATATTTGGTATGTGTCGAAAGAGTCAGTAGGAGCCGGCGGGTGGCTGCAATAGGGTCAGCCATCACCCAAGTCCGCACTCGTGACCATCACGTCGCCATCCATGTGGAAGTTGACACCTGTGTGGATGGGTGCACGCTCACATCTGTGAAAGGAGAGAGAGATAATATGTGGCATCGCATGCTGGGAGCGTGCTGCATGGTGTCTGTCACTGTGGATGCTTGTGTTTTGGCTTGGGCAATGCACATTACACCTAGGCTATGTCTGCCATGGCGGCTTCAGGCCGTGCGGTTTCCTGACCGAACAGCGAAGGGCAGACGCGTCACGCCATGTTATGATAACGGTGCGGGAAGCACAATCACAACTCCCCGACAGCTACACACAGTTCCAGTGAGATTCGTGGCAGCATGTCTGTTGGCCGTGCTGCTTGTGATTATACTCGCTTCCTTCCTCGGCGCTGCTGGGGCCGGGATCTATCGCCGTGTAACACACAGCTCCAGCCCAACTGTGCTTGAAGGCCATCCCCCAGCGCCTCAATTGCGGCTCGGGCAGCCCGGGTGGCCAGCCCGATCGCGCAGCCAAACGTTTGACAGTATTGGTTCAAAGGAACACAGCCAGCCAAACTGGTTTAAAGGCACACAGCCTGTCACAGCCCTGGCCAGGCCATTTACACGTGTACCCATGAACATATCATGCATGCACATACCCATGTATCCACCGTACGGTTTTTTTAAAAGTCTGCCTGAGCCCAGCTGGGCTGTGGAGGCCAGCAGCGCAGCAGCCTTTGCTAAATGGTGTGTTACACAGTGATAGATCTAGGACCCAGCAGCGCCGAGGCAACAGACCAGGCAACGCGCGGACAGACAGACTAAAAGCGTGTGTCGGGCTCTTCAACAACCAGTGAACCGCAAACATAATGATCGGCTGAAGGGCAAGGTATAGATTGCAATAGGGCGTAACAGTTACATAAACGTTGCGTGGTGTACACAGGAGGGCGGGTTGTCTGTGAGGCGGGGCTCCTTGTGCATGCTATCGATATCACCTCCGTGGTCCCTGAGTGCTGCTCCCGTGGGTGCCGCAAGCCAGCATGGCGCTAAAATTTGACTGCAGGCAGAAAATATTGCTACAGTGCTGTCTGATGCGCGCGCTGTGCTGTGTACGCGTGCATCCGGACGTCCAGCACGCGCACAACGAAAAGTTTGCCGTTGGTGGCGAGAACCAGCAGAGTTGCAGCCTCTGCAGTTCATCCGTTGCAAGCATGTATGAGGCAAAGGGACAGTGCACTGTCTGCAATGAGCGCGTTCCGCGTGTTGCTTCAGGGGTGTTTGAACAACGTACTGGCGTGTGAGAACCACCTCGAACTTTGATCAGCTAGACACCGAGCAGCTCGAGTATGCGGAACAGCCTGAGTGAGTGCTTTTTTTTGCGCGGCCGTTCCGTGTGCTATTGATCACAAGCGAGGCCAAACAAACCGACATAGACACGACACCAGCAGAGTCAGGAATAGCCGTCGCCAGTGAGAATCTAGCAGGTTTTCAGGCACCCAGCGCGGAAATCTTCACACACGTCGCCGAGGTTGAGCTGGCTGCCATCAACGCGCGCAGCAGGTATACGCTCTGCTGTGATTGGTGCACTGCGGCGCGTGCATCGCTTGCACTGAGGCTCAGCGGAGCGAGTTTGACTACAAGGCCCCACCTTGCGGCATGGACGATATCGATGCCAATGTCATGGAATAACAGCGCACGGGTGATGCGCAGTCCGAACAGCGCGACCTCCTCGCGACCGTTGAAAGTTCTAGTAGCATCACCAAGTGCTGGTAGTGCTGGGCGGCGTGCTTCAAATTTAAACAAAGCACACGCTCAGGCATAATCTGCAGAAGCACAGCACCTGATTCACAAGACCGAGAGCGGTGACGGCGAAAACCGCCGTTGAGTATCCCATCGAGCACATCGTGGTTTGACCCGTTCAAGTTCCAGAAACGAATACTGCGAAAGCTTGCTCGCAAGAATGCAATTTCAACGATCCACCCGCATGCGCACAATGGGAGTCCCGAGTCTCTGCCGCTCTGTCAAGGGGTATTTATTCAGACCATGTGTTGGCCAGCGCAGTTCGGACACTTTGATAGGATAGGACTGGCTCACGCGATCACAAGGACCGGTCCCCCGCGGAGGGGGGTGGTGCCCCGTTACAACTACGGTTGGCTGCTTCCATTGCCCGGGACATCATCACAGCTGCCATGGGTGGCATAACAGCGCAGATGACGTCCTTCGACAGACCAAGCGTTTTCAAGGCTGTCATCATTACTGATAATCATCATACAGCAAGACGCGGCGATGATGCTCATGCATTCGGAATGCTAACACCGCTATGCACACGCGTCAAGAAAGTACGGGTGATGACGGCGGATGATTTCCTGGAGTATGCTGTTGTCGGGCATAAGCCTGTGTCAGCAATGACAGGGGTGAGTGGATGTAACACCTTACAGGGAACATCCACTTGAACAGAAGGCCAAAAGACAATGGCTATAAGCTAGCCTAGCCATATATGGCACCGAGCGCTAGTAGCAAGGTGCCTGTGCACAAAATAGTTTGACTAAAGCTGGTCACAGCCTCTGCACCTCTGGTGTCTAGAGGTGCACATGTGCATGCCAAGGATGCATGCGCTAACAGCTGTACGCATTCTCGGCTGGAGTGGCTGAGTCGGATGCGGGCAAGGTTCGCACCCAGTATGAGAAACGTTACAGCCATGCTCCTCAAGGTGGTGGAACACATGTACAGTGACAAGCAAGCATCGAACACATTCACCATGGCCGATTGCCTCACGCAAGCTTAAACAAAACAGCTAGCGCTCTATAGCTAGAATCACGCTATCGATATATCCTCTCCACGAAACTGTTCGCACCCGGTGGGGGCGCATTCCCACGCGTGGTCACGCTGTGTACACCTTTCCAATGCGCCAGCGGAGGTCGATTGAAGTTTGGTTCCCTCGCGATATCACGATCGATGTTGCAACCATGATGCGAAGCACGTACCACTGCGTGGTGGTGTGCGTGGTGGTGTACGTGATGGTGTGCCGTTGTGGCAGCGCGTTGTGGTTGATGATTTATGACATTTGCTGCTTGCTGCCGGCCGCTTGCTGGCCTTCGGTTGCTTGCTTGCTTGCTTGCTTGCTTGCTTGCTTGTTGATGCCCTCGCTGCTGGGCTCCTGCATGTCTCTCTCTGTAACACCACCACTGTGCCATCTGGCAGAGGTACCGGTACTGCCGAGGCAGACACATCTGGCAGAGGACCTGCCGAGCAGACACATCTGGCAGATGACCTGCCGAGCAGACACATCTGGCAGAGGTACTGCCTCGCCATGGTACGTACCTGTTGCACTGGGCCATCAGGATGTATTGCCATGGACACTAGCTATAGTGCACGTGTATACAGCACACAGCCCACAGCGACGAGACCACACGTGTATATAGAAATCACTAGCGAATGCAGCGTCTATCAATCTTGGCCGCGGTATGTGCCACGAGTATACTCGTGGCCGGCCCGCAGCCGCAGCGAACTGGTGACTCGTGTCGGACAGCCACAGGCCTGCCAGTGGCACCGCCAGCACGCGTACGCATGCATCGGGTCCTGGAAGCAGGAGGGGGGCTAGCGGGTGGCGGAGGAGGGGGGTACGAGGTGGGGGAGGAGGGGGCATATATAGGAGGTCTTGCAAGGGCTCATGCATGCGGTCTTTAAGGTCAAACTGTCTAAGGTTTCAGTGTCGCAGAAGATGCAGCGGTTAGACCATGATGGAAGCGAGAACGGGAATCACTCCAGACTCACGTACGTGGGCACCGGCTGCCGATGCGGGTGCATGTCGACGCGGGTGCATGTCGACGCGGGTGCATGCCGCCGCGGGTGCATGTCGACGTCGCGCATCTTGCCGGGTGACTGTGCTCCTTGTGCTACACTGAGATAGATCCAGGCCACAGCAGCGCCAAGGGAGGGAAGCAGGTAACACAACAAACATCACAAGCAGCACGGCCGCCTACATGCTGCCATGCACGTTTCAACGTTAAGCGCACTCATGGAAAATTCCACTTGCAGCGCAAACTGTCGTGATCCAGCCATGCACAGGACTACGGTCACCATGCATGGAGTGGATGCACGGTGCTGATCCGGAGTGGCTATGGGACGCCATGCACCGATGGCTTACCATATGCACGAGCAATGCATGCTAGATTGCGTGCCGCAGACAATGATTCTGATCGTGTCCGTATGAGACGTTTGGTTGAACGCTTATATAGGCTCTACTGATCAAAGTGTAATCACTCTTCTTCTGCTAAACACTCACGTGCTTTAATCCAACACTGAGAGCGCACTGTCACAGCGGAGCCTGTACACCAGCCAGGTATGTGACAGCGCGACCCCCTGCGCACAGCTACGGCAGTGCTTAGATCCCACAGTGCCTAAGGGCTTCGGTCCACTGAATTACGACATGGTATCGGTGATGATTGTGGGTATTCTAGCAATGTGTGTATGCTTGCGATAGAGTCCAGGGGTCTACGGCTACGGCTGAACGTCCCGATGAGCGATTCACACCGCTCTAGCGTTTAGCTGTAGAGTCCGTAGAGAGACTAGAGTACACAGATGCATAACGCTACGGCTGGACTGCATTCTGTTAGGGTACTGGTCTCGCAGAAAGGCCTACGGGTCTGCGTGTCCTGCGACGCACGATGGTCGTGTTGCAGGATGCCACCACGCCGAGAAGTTCCAGTGGCATCTCGCCAGGGATCTATTGGCTCTGACGGCGAGGATGGAGAAGAAGTTCATCCTCGCCACCACACACGTTCCACAGCGCGTCGCGAGCAGGCTGCGGAGGATCAGTTCATGACCTACGGGGAAGAACAGCGCGTTGGGACCTACGGGTATCCCAATGCAGGTCCTCTGCAGGCTGCATTGCCGGGAAATGCTGATCCTACGGGGGAAGCAGGAGCTCAGGCCGCGGCGCAAGGAGCACAGCCAGCACATCTCGCAGCGCCAGCTGCGTGGGTAACCCAACAGATACCGCCTCCGATACCGCAGCCTTCGCAGGCTGCGATATCATCAGGAGTACCAGCTACGGCTGGATCTATTGACGTAGGCACGCTGGCGCAAGCGCTGTCGCTTGCCATGCCCAGGCCAGCACCAGGGAAATCTCTAGTAGAGAAGAACAGATTCCCGGTGTGGCACTATAAGACTGATCACTTCCGAATATTTAAGAAGGAGGTAGAGAGCTGGGCAAAGATGGTGGGTGAGAGTAGCCTGCTAGTCAATGATCCGCTTGCTCAGAGCAGCCAGGCTCATGAGCAAGTCATGCACTGGTTGTTCACCACGCTGCCAAAGGAGGATAGAGACTTCGTGGCAGACTGTAGTTTCGTCCATGAGGTCTGGTCGTTGCTACATGCTAAGTATATGCCATCAGTGGAAGTAGAAATACAGAAGCTGTATCACCAGCTCAGCAGTACCCAGCAGGCTGGTAAGCCACTGGAGAAGCATGTGAATGAGGTGGTAGGCATAGTGAATCAGATGAGAGGACTGGGTGAGACTGTGTCTGATCAGTTGTACAGATCACGGTTGCTGGCAGTAGACAGAGAGTACAGCCTGTTGCAGCCCATGCTGCAGGCCATGCCAGTGCAGCAGATAGTGTCTACGCTGTTGACACATGCCCAGACGAACAGCAAGCAGGGTCCATCGCGATTCCCACGGGACGATCGCGGTGGACAACAGCGCCATGGGGGACGTGGGTACCGAGGTGGACGCTACGGTGGTCGCCAAGGTTCACCCCCACAGGTAGCAGCAGTGGGAGCAGGGGCAGCAGGGGGAGCAGAAAAGAGGAAATGCTTCAACTGTGATAAGCCTGGACATGTGCAAAAGGATTGCCCATTGCTCTCCGCAGAGGTCAAACAATTCCTGCAGAAGCAAGCAGCTGCAGGGCGAGGCCGTGGCAGAGGCCGCGGTGGCCCTCAGGTAGCTGTAGTTGACCTAGATAAGCTGCGAGCTGACTGTGCTGATGGGCCGTCTCCCAACATGCCGTACACTTTCCTAATAGATAGTGGCTCAGACATAAACATATGCTTTGACTATGATATGTTTTGCGAGATCAAGCCACCAGATATGCCGCAGTGTCAGCCTCTTGACCAGGGCAGGCTAGACATGTATGGTGTGGGCACGATCAGAGCTAATCTGGGAGAGTATGTGAGTGCGCAGGGCACTATTACACCAGTAGACATAGAGTTGACAAACGTTTACTGGGTGGCGGCTAGTCCTATCAACATCCTTTCAACAAAGGAGTTGAAAAAGTCTGAGATATACTTGCATACGGGCAAGCATGCAAACCGGGTAGTGATGCCTGGGTTTTATGACCAGAGCTATGGGTTCCACAGGAACTGTGAGCAGGGTGAGGATGAGGATGGAAAACCTACTCTGACATGGTTCTGTGGGAAGGGCAGGCCGATATGGCAAATGCGGCCGGTAGATAGAGGAGCAACCTGGACGAGTGCGAATAACTTGTTCCATAGGAACGGGAAATGGGTGCGAGAGCAGCAGCAAGTTGCTGCAGTGACCGGTGTACCGAATGAACAAGGATATTCCTTCCAGGTTGACCCATCATTCCTAGTGCATATCGCTTTTCATCATGCCGGCAATCGGGTACTCCAGTTGATGAGAGACAACCCACAACTGTATGACCTGAAGATGCTGAAACCTACGGGGGTAGCGCTTCAGTGTCATGGTTGCCACGTGGCTGAACAGAGAAGTGGCGATAGAGCACAGCACGGGGGGCAAGGTGACTGAGAATGCCACCTATGCTGGAGAAGTGTTGCATGCTGACCTAGCAGGGCAGATCAAGCCAATAGGAATCGGGGGTATGAACTACATCCTGGTAGTGGTGGATGAGTACTCCCGGTACTCCCATGTGATTCCGCTGAAGTCCAAGAGTGGGGCTGCGGAAATGATATGCCTGCTGATTGAGCGAATCCGCACTCAGATCGTGTATGATAGAGAGGTTGGGGTGCGGAGGCTGCACACTGACCAGGGTGGCAGCAGCCCCCCCACCCCCCCCCCCCCCGCACCCGACCCCTTCCTCTTCCCTCCCTCCCTCTTCCCTCCTCCCAGCGCACGTCCGCCGTTTCTCCTCTGCGCCCCTCCCGGACACCGCTCGGGCTGCCGGGCTGGCTGAGGCTATTGCTCCTGGGACCGGTGCCTCTAGGCCTCGGACATCGCCGTAGCGCGCGCTGTCGCGCCCGTGCAGACTGCTTGTGTCGCGCTGACGACCGCTTGTGCGCCCGGCGAGTGCTGGCTGTGTGTTTGGTGTGCGCGTGGCCTGCGTGGTCCTGCGTGGTGTGTGCGTGTCTGCTTTCGCGCTGGCGTTAGTTCGTTCTGGCGTTTGCTTGTGCGGCGCGTGGCCTTGGTGCTTGCGGTGGCCGGTCTGTCTGTTTGTTTGTTGCCTGGTCTGTTGCCTCGGCGCTGCTGAGTCCTAGATCTATCACTGTGTAACACACACTGACCAGGGTGGTGAGTTCAGCTCTAACCAGCTGGCTCAGTACCTCGCGTGGCGTGGCATTGAGCACACGTACACTGCCACGTGCCAGCATGAGTCCAACGGAATGGTGGAGAGAAAGATCGGTGTGCTGAACAGGAGTGTGAGGGCAAGCCTGCTACAAGCGGCTGTGCCTGCATTTCTGTGGCCAGAGGCGTATATGTGTGTGAACCATGCGCATAACCTGACGCCTAGCACAGCTCTAGAGGGTGTTAGGCGGAAGAAGGCCAAACAGAAACTGGAGGAGAGACATGTGCAGTCCAGTCATGAACCGTGGTCAACGAATGAGGCTGTGAGAGCCGCACAGTTGCAGACGAGGAGAGCTCAGGCTCAGCAGATGAGTCTGCAGGCTCTGGCTGATGAGGGTATGGCCAGGGGCGATGGGAAGTTTGTCGCCCAGTGTGTGAAAAATGTGGATGTCAGGCAGATTGTGCCATATCTGTTATGGTTCAGGAATGTGAGTGAGGACACGTTCCATCTGGTGGTGGCCCAGGTGAAGCCTTTCGGGTGTCCAATGTATGTGTATGCCCGGAGAGAGGACTTCAGACACCTGGATGAGAGAGGAGTACTCGGTTTCTATATGGGACCGGGTGCTGGTCCTCACATGGATAGAGCTTACGTGAAGCGAGGGAATGGGGGGGCAGTGAGTATGTACAGGCATACGGCTTCTCCACCAGCTCAGCTGAGAGAGTTTGCGAAACGTTTCCACATGTCGGAGCAAGCTACGGTGGATCCGGTCATGTTGGAGAACTACGAGCTGGGAGAATTCGAGATCATGCCCGATGAGCATACTCGTGTAGTACCTGATGTTGGTTTCTTGCCCAACATGCAAAAATGGTTGAGATCAACTAGTGTTAGGGCAGTGCGACCACCAGCCAGTCGTGATCACATGATGCCAGAGAGGGGCAGAAATGTGGATTGGGCTGAGGGGGAGCATCCAGCGCTGGGGCACACACACTGGGAACCAGGCAGGCAGTTGCATCGGCGCTATGTGCCGGATGATGAGTTGCCTGAGGGTGAGCCGCCGTTTTCACCGCGTGTTTTAGGCTCTGAGCTGATAGCCAGGCATGAGCGGTGGCACACGCCTGAGATCAGTGAGGCAGTGGTGACAGCGCGTTGCGCTTACACGGCCGAGGACTGTGTGAACAGGGTACCACACTGGGAGTATGATGCGGCTCAGCAACCGTCTGGTCCGCACAATGCTGAGACAAGACCGAGAGATGTGATCCCTACGCGGGATAGAGCAATGCTGGATTTGAGTAGCTGCCGCATTGAGCCACAGGGTAGTGAGAATGATGTGTCTGAGGGGAAGGAACACCCAGAGGCTGCCAGTGACTCGGCTGAGTCATTCCCAGGGGCATCTGAGCCCTCAGAATCTCAGTCTCGATCGCGCTCGCGTTCACCGCAGCGAGTCCAACGGTCGATGGGCAAGGAGCCGAGTGAGCCACCCCCACCTGCGAAATCTGATAGCCACGGGAGGTACGACCGAAGGCAAGGGTCAGCGGTGTCAGGACGTGCAGTACGCTGGGAGCATGATGAGCCACGGCATATGCCACAGCGTGTTGATAGTCAGGGGCAAGGCAAGCTACGGCATGTGCCTAGTGAGGAGGCAGGCGGCACTGGCTCAGGGGGAGAGTTAGCACCAAGTGCCGCAGGAGGCAGCGGAGAACATCTGGACCCACCACCAGAGGTGAGAGTTCGATGGGTTCCAAAGCCTTTCAAGTTGATTCGCAGAACCTTAAGACCTGCTGTCCATGCTGTGGGAGTGAATGAAAGTGATAATGCTGCTGTTGAGCGCATTTCCCCGGATGATGCACGTGAGCATGATGATGTTGGGAGCCCCACAGTAGTCCATATGAAGAGTGACGTCGGTGACCTGGCGGATGGAGTGTTTGCTACGGCTGACAGTGTGACTCCTGATGCAGAAAAGACGACGGGGCAGGAGGTGATTCCGAGCAGTGGCAAGACTGCTAGCCGCAGTGAGTCCCGGCGTGCAGCTGCTGCGAGGAAGAAGGTCAAAGCTGTGCTGGACGATCCAACGGTGCTGCAAGCCATGAGAGGCTGCCATCGTGAGCAGTGGATCGTAGCAATGCTTGATGAGTTGACCTCCTTAAGGGAACACGATGTGTTTGAGCTAGTCCGGTGCCCAGCAGGAGTGAAGCCTGTGACAGGCAAGTGGGTGCTTAAGATTAAGCGAGGAGCACAGGGTGAGATTGAGCGATTCAAGGCTAGATATGTAGCCAGGGGGTTTACGCAAGTAGAAGGCGTAGATTTCTTCGAGACTTGGGCGCCTGTGGGTAGCTATGCTACTTTCAGGGCTCTGTTGTCTGTCTGTGCTGTGGAGGATCTGGAGACAAGGCACATAGACATCAAGTGTGCTTTCCTGAATGGTGTTCTGGAAGAGGAAGTGTATGTGGCACAACCTCCTGTACTGGATGATGGGTCTGGTATGGTGTGGCGCCTGAAAAAGGCGTTGTATGGTCTGAAGCAAGCTGCCAGGGAGTGGCATAAGGCGCTTGCAGAGCTCTTGCTGAGAATGGGCTTTGTGAGATCAGCCAGTGACCCCGCACTGTTTATTTGCAAAGTAGGACGATGTCTTATTTTCCTATGGGTCGATGATCTGTTGATCTTCGGTCGTAAGGAGCAGATGGATGATGCCATCAGCAGGATCCTTGAGGCATTTGAGGGTCGCGACCTGGGGGAGCTGGGATATGTGCTGGGTATGGAGGTCATACGTGATCGGTCTGCTCGCACTATCACCATCACGCACAGAAAGAACATCAGGGACATGCTGAAAAGGTTCAGTATGAGTGAGTGCAGAAAGGCACCAACGCCGTTGGTACCAAAGCAGAAAGTGTTTAGTCTGAAGGATGATCCTAGCCAGGAGAAGGCTACTGTCGCAGAGCATAAGAGGTTTATGCAAGCCGTAGGAAGCATCCGGTATGTGGCTGCTGTGTCGCGTCCTGATATTTCCTTTCCGGCTAATGTCTTGGCCAGGCATATGGCTGGGAGTGCAAAGTGTCATTGGGCTGCTGTCTAGCATGTACTGAGATACCTGCGAGGGACCATAGATCTTGGCTTGACATTTAGTGGCTCCAATGAGGGAAGTGCGGTGTTGGAAGCATTTACGGATGCTGACATCGCCAATGGTGCATGCTTGAAGAGTGTGTCAGGAGTGATAGTCCGGATGCATGGGAACTGCGTGTTCTGGCGTTCGAAGAGACAGACTATTGTGGCTGGTGACACGACTGAGGCAGAGCTTATTGCGATGAGCTCAGCAGCCAATGAGGTGATGTGGGCTAAGCAGTTGTGCACTGATCTTGGGTTGTCGGCTGTGAAGCCAACTCTCACTATAATGATGCTGCCAGCCCGAGGAGGACGTACTCGAAGGATGTGCGGATGGCACGAAAGTGACGGTCGGATGACGGCGGAGGTACGTCATCGGGATAGTGGCATGGCGTACTCAAACTAACGAGTACGGTATCATGACAGGATGAGGACACGTAGATGATGCCAGGCGGATGCTCCGATGACCCGACAATGTTATGCGGACGGCTGGATGACGCTCGGATGACAGGAGGATGTCGTCGAAATGACGTCAATGATAAGATTACATGTTACATGATGACGTCACTATGGCGAGGCACAGGCGTCATGATGGCATGGTGGGTATAAAATATGGGTCACTTAAGCGTCATCATGGCGTCCTCGTCGGAGACGCAGGTACGCCTGCCACCAAGATCACATCCCGATGGCGTCTGTAGGAGGACGTCCTCCTCGGACTCGAGTCCCCCACCCGCGTCACCGAGGACGTCCTCCTCGGATCGCAAAACCGCACTGCTGGCGCCTTCTGCAGGGCTCCCTGGCAACAGCGCTCGTGTCACTGAGACACACCAGCTCACTACATCTCACCTCCCTACATCCCCGTATGCTCCTCTATGCATGTCCAGACTCCATTCTGGCAGGCAGTTCATCCTGCTGCTACCATGGCCGCCAGCCATGCCGATCCTGTGCGATCTAAGGCATGGCGTCCTCCAACGCTGCGTCGATCTGCTTCTGCAGTGCAGCCAACTCTGCCTGCAAGGTTTTGTTTTTCAGGTGGGTGGAATTGGCTGGTCGTGGCAAGGATTCCATGTGAAACAGCATATACTATGGGCTCCACCCTATCAACGTCGCCCATGAACGCTCATCAACACAAACTCGCGCAGTTCATGCATCTAGCAAGGTGGATCTTACCTCAGCAGTTGCTAGCAGGTCCCACATCGGCGCAGTGGCGCCTACAGTTGTTGGAGTTTGGTCTTTCAGCAATCCTTTTAGCATGTTAACCCGCTCTTGAAGGTCTTTGCCACGCTCGACCGTGCGCTGCACCACACCTGACTCTGTCAGGAGAGAAGATGTTGGAGATATTGTGCTGGTTGTGCCGATAAGCAAGGCAAATTTTTGAGCCACGCTGCCTGGTTTGCACAGCACTGACAAAATCAATGAAAAGTCAGTCAAGTCTTACCTGAGCGGGTGGGTTGAAATCGGTGGTCAAAGAAGCCCCGTGTCCTGATGATCGAGTACTTTCATGAGCCTGGACATTAGAGCTTGGTACAGGCGAGCTCATGGCGCCTGGCTGACTGTTGGGCTTGGCTCGCTCTGATCAACATCCAGCCTCCGGCGCGCGGCACCTCTCTACACAGTGCAACGAGTTGTTGGCTGGCAGTTGCCTTGGTATCATGCCAGCGAACAGTCAACACAATTGCTTGTGTGCAATCAGGGCGCATGGTTGGGTTAGCATGGTAAGGTAAGCAGGCTTGCAGAGGAGCTGATGACATGCCTGCACCCCGTCGTCCTCAGTCGGGTCGGCTGCCTTCGCCGGCGACTCTGCAACATCTTCAGCGGCCTCTGAGTTAACACGGACTGGTGCCTTCACCACCTTATGTCGTGATCCAGCCATGCACAGGACTACGGTGACCATGCATGGAGTGGATTCACGGTGCTGATCCGGAGTGGCTATGGGGCAGCCATGCACCGATGGCTGACCATATGCACGAGCAATGCATGCAAGATTGCGTGCCGCAGACATTGATTCTGATCGTATCCGTATGAGACGTTGATTGAACGCTTATATAGGCTCTACAGATCGTAGTGTAATCACTCTCTCTTCTACTGTCCTAAGACTCACGTGCATTCATCCTCCAACTGAAGGTACAGGCGCTGTCACGGACAGATACCTAAGACAGCAAGGTATGTGACAGCACCAACCCCTGCGCATGACGACATGCCCAGGATCCCACAGGCCTTAGGCCGCGGTCCACTGAATTACAACACCTTAGTGGGTGGCTTGCGCTTCTCCGTACCCCTCCTGGCGCTGTTCCCCCATTTGGCCGGGACCGCATAGACACCACGCATTGCCCAGTCTTCGCATGTCCGTGCAGGTGCCTTGGGGTCAGCTGGGTTTCGCACCTGCAGGAACGGAGACTGTCAATCGCTGACATGCGATGGTCAAATGCATCACATGCCCCTGGATGACAGTGCCCTGTACCTGCATGTTGATGCTGTTCCCGACAGTCACAGCAACACTGACACATCCACACGTACGCTTAACACGAATGAGTTGGTATTTGCCAAGTCTAGGTGACGGTGCGGGCGGCATACCAGATTTGTAGTGAAAGCTTTCAGATTGACAGCATATTGCGAGGTATGTGGTATCTCTTTCTTCGTGGCCTTGCCAAATTCTTTCTCTCGTCGGTTATTGCGATTAGACAGACCAGTGCGCAGCTGGTCGTATCTGCATCAAACCCAGTGTAACTGTGTGAGGTGGCAGTCGACCTGGGGGAAGAAGGCAGGTGAGCAGCATGCACACACGTAATGTTCTCCTTTAGAGCTTCTTGCATCATAGCCCGCCACGCGCTGCCTAGGTTCTTGCACAAGGTGACACCCTCCTCAACGGCCGTTCGATTGGCAGCGGACATGGAATGCTCCGCAAAGAATGACTCGAGGTCCTGCACAACACCGGTGGGCTGACTGAAGTACGGCATGCCACCTGTACTTGGCGGTGCCAATCGATCATGCGAGATGTGGGCCGAATTGAGCTAAGTGCCCTCGACGGGACGAGTGTCCGAATAGGCCTATTCGGACTCCATGCACTCGTCGCCACAATGCTCGACGCGGCCCTACCCAGTCGCGTATTGAGCTAAGTGTCCTCGTCGGACCGAGTGTCCGAATAGGCCTATTCGGACTCCATGCACTCGTCGCCACAATGCTCGACGCGGCCCTACCCAGTCGCGTATTGAGCTAAGTGTCCTCGTCGGACCGAGTGTCCGAATAGGCCTATTCGGACTCCATGCACTCGTCGCCACAATGCTCGACGCGGCCCTACCCAGTCGCGTATTGAGCTAAGTGCCGTCGTCGGACCGAGTGTCCGAATAGGCCTATTCGGACTCCATGCACTCGTCGCCACAATGCTCGACGCGGCCCTATCCAGTCGCGTATTGAGCTAAGTGCCGTCGTCGGACCGAGTGTCCGAATAGGCCTATTCGGACTCCATGCACTCGTCGCCACAATGCTCGACGCGGCCCTACCCAGTCGCGTATTGAGCTAAGTGCCGTCGTCGGACCGAGTGTCCGAATAGGCCTATTCGGACTCCATGCACTCGTCGCCACAATGCTCGACGCGGCCCTACCCAGTCGCGTATTGAGCTAAGTGCCGTCGTCGGACCGAGTGTCCGAATAGGCCTATTCGGACTCCATGCACTCGTCGCCACAATGCTCGACGCGGCCCTACCCAGCCGCGTATTGAGCTAAGTGCCGTCGTCGGACCGAGTGTCCGAATAGGCCTATTCGGACTCCATGCACTTGTCGCCACAATGCTCGACGCGGCCCTACCCAGTCGCGTATTGAGCTAAGTGCCGTCGTCGGACCGAGTGTCCGAATAGGCCTATTCGGACTCCATGCACTCGTCGCCACAATGCTCGATGCGGCCCTACCCAGTCGCGTATTGAGCTAAGTGCCGTCGTCGGACCGAGTGTCCGAATAGGCCTATTCGGACTCCATGCACTCGTCGCCACAATGCTCGATGCGGCCCTACCCAGTCGCGTATTGTGCTAAGTGCCGTCGTCGGACCGAGTGTCCGAATAGGCCTATTCGGACTCCATGCACTCGTCACCACAATGCTCGACGCGGCCCTACCCAGCCGCGTATTGAGCTAAGTGCCGTCGTCGGACCGAGTGTCCGAATAGGCCTATTCGGACTCCATGCACTCGTCGCCACAATGCTCCATACATCCGCACGCACAAGCTGTCGTAACATATCACCTATGACCGATATTGCATGCCATGCTGCTAACGTGTACCACCGATTGCAATGGGATGGGCCTACGGGCCTGTACACGTTTTTCGCCTGGCCAAACTCGCGTAACAACCGCCCATGGCATGACAACCGCTCTGACACTGCAGCTTTGGCCAAAGCTGCACGTAACGATCGGTACTTCTCTGATTAACACCAAATTGACTCAGGGATCTGGAACGCTACACGCCTCTCGAGTTTAATCGGGACGGCGGTATTCGCGTCGTTGATGACCAAGTGCACCGCGACATAGCATGGACGGACAGTGTAAGCTGTCAGATGAACCGCTAGAATATATAGCAATTAGGTTACTGTTGTCTGGCCCGTAACGAGACAGGGAAGATACGCATCGTACCGTTGCGCCTAAAAACTCGCAAGCTTCAACGGTTGCCAGGATTAGGTATTCTCCCGGCTTCCTGTGGACAAACTTTTCAAAGCATTCAGTCAGAGTCTTGGCGTCTTGACAGGCCGCTAGGGTGTCCTTCAACGCCGTCGGGATGTCCTTCAACGTGCTCTGGATCCTGTCTGTAGACATCAGGCACCGATCCCGCCACATCACCCACGGCGACTCCAGTCGCAGAGCGGGACGGCGATTATGGTTAACGCTGACATAATCTGTGTCCATCGACACTACGGATGCACCCGCAGTCGAAGCGGGCTGATGAGCTGGTGGCTCGGGCTCTAGCAGCGTGCATGCAAAAGGCGGGTGCAAACCGTCCTTGATCGGCTCCGCCGAAGTGCGAATAAGGTTCATTACCTGAGCAAAGTCGTTGAAGCCAACATCTAGATAAGCGTCGGGATTGGCCTCGCTGACCAGTCGCACCGACTGCATACAGTATGGCTGCACTGCACCACACGCACTAAAGAGGGTGGCTTTCATGCTCCGGGCCAGCGGCTCGCTTTTGAGAGCAGCAGTCCACTGGAACGGTGTGGCTGAGCCAGCTCTGCAGCAGGGACGACTGGGGCGTCAATGCACGCAGCCGTGGAGTTGTTACGCAGCGGTGATTCACGACACACGCTGAACATAAAGCTCGTGACTGCTCTCCATCACTTGTAAACATATTATATCAGCCGCTATGCGATCGTACCTCAGCGTGATCGTGGTGTCTTTCGTGGGATCCTGCATCTTGCGTTGCTGTTGTGCTGTGGCCGCGGCGGTGACGTATAGTAAGTCCTGCTGTTCAGAAAGCACATAAGCGTTGATGAAGTATTCTCAGGCAGGCAGCCAGCTGATTTGTTGAAGTCGGAACCGATGGGCCCACTCGGATTTTTTCCTACACGGAATGGCCCCGCGATGTCGATTATGTGTCTACAGGCGCAGTTCGGCAAGTAAGTCGGGCAGTACGAGAGACCACTGAGTCCGCGGAGCCTCCGCGGAGCCCGCTGAATCACGCATCGTATAAAACCTTTCAGTGTATCCGTACGTTTCTCGGGAGCGGTGACTAAATGTCCAGCGGAGGCGCCCCAAAGCGCCGTCGTTCGGCCCGTGAGATTGGCGAATTGTGTGATCTGTTCAACGTGTCTATTGTTCCTAAGAGCGGCTGTAAACCAAAACATTACGTATGTAATTATTGTACCACTTCTCTCCGTGATGTCACCAAGTTGGAGGCGCATTTCGTGCCTCGAGCATGTCGCCAGCGTATGTTCGCACCCGTAGACGCGCACAAGCAACCGATTGCAAAGCCAGTGCGGCAAGACAATGCGGTCGATTTTGATGGCTTGCCAGTGGCAAACGACGCTGGTGCCAGTGGCAATATGGATGTTGATCAGCCCGCGGGCAGTGGAGGTGCCGACGTGCCCCTCTGCCTCCCATCGCCTTCGCATCATGTTCCGCACCCCGTCCTGGATTGGCCCCTTATCGGGGACATCTTTCCAGTCGGGGACCCCGAGCACCCACAAGCTCCGGTACGTTGCTGTGGTCAATCCGCATGGGGTCAGAGTTGAGCGTCCTCGCAAGTGCAGGCTCCTGACGAGTCCTCTGCCACGTGACTTGCTCCCGGCAAGGCTGCCCGACCGAATCTTGTATGCAGGCGCATCTCATGCCTGCGGCTGTACCCGCAGTTGAAGCCGACCCCATCTATGATGGGTTCGACCCCCTACAGGACAATTACGAGGAGGTGTGGTTTGACGCCGAGGAGGGCGATGACGAGGACTGGGAAGAGGACCCAGTAGACGACGAGGCCCTCCACCCCCCTCTGCATCCCCCTATGCTTCACCCTCCAGAGGATGACGAGCCTGTCAAGGTGCCCAGACGAGATACCGGGGCTTATCTCCACTACAGCCTCGCAGAACCCATCACGGATGACCATGATGTCAAGGTGCGCGAGGTGGCGGTGTGGTTGACCAGGCTGGCTTCACAGCATCGCATCCCAAATGCAGCTATGGACTCGCTCTGCCAGATGGTGCATTTCTTGCTATTGCCACCGGAAAATCTATTTCCCCGTTCCTACCACATGCTCCAATGTGCACTGGCCGCAGAAGACAGCCATGACTGCGAGAGTCACGTGTGCGACTCTTGTTGGCATGTCTTCCCGGACATCCCGTCAGACAGTCATGGAGCACACGCTGACGATGTTTGCCAGCGACCAGGCTGTTGCAACCCTCGATTCAAGCGTGGCCCGGGAGGGCATGTCACTCCTAAACGCAGTGCATTCTTCTTCGGGAACGAGGGTACCTTTGTGGACCTTGTGCGGCAGCCGCACATGCTGCCTGCGATGTTACGTCACCGGGAGGAATCTTTTAAGGACCCAGAGTCCTTCTGGGGCTCGCCTGCTGGCAAGGAATTGAATGAGCGGTGCCGTAACAAGTTTGACCAGACGTCCCCGGACGCCGATGAGTTCGCTGTGCTAGTGAGCCTAGGTGTGCTCCCGCCATGCCGCAGTCTGTCGTATGGTTGCGCCGCCATCGGTCCCCTTTATTACCTCCTACTGCGTGTGACCATCTCTTGATACGGTGATGCTTGGTGTAGGGGCTGATGGAGGTCAGCTGTTCGTAAACAAGCAACACGGCGCGCTGATCTGGGGCATGCGGCTCCAGGATCTCCACCCCGAGATGACCGCCAAGCACGATACCTGGGCTCCACTCGGCGTTGTGGAGGGGCCAACCGAGCCCACGAGCCTTGACAGCATCTTCTCTTCGCTGGCAGACTTCTTCCTCGCACACGATCCCGGTATGGCGTCCCCCTACCGCCGACTGTGTCACGCTCGGTTGGCCAGGGTATTGAGCTGCTTTGTCTGTTTGCGTACCTAGTGCTCTGTGCCTCGGCGCTGCTGGGTCCTACACATCTCATTGTGTACCACACTGTGTTTGCCAGTACCTGTTCCGCGCTGTAGACCAGTTGTATGTGCAGCAACCCGCTTCTGCAGGCAGGGATGGTACGACTCCAATAACTGTGGAGATCTGGAATGACCCAGATCGACCCGAGTTGGGCAAGAGGACGGTGAAGCTGTGGCCCGTGTGTGGCTGGGCGGAGGGCGACATACCCATCTTGGAGAAGATCGCCAACTCTGTTGGCCATGGGGCCAAGGCAGCTTGCCTGCGTTGCGCCTTCCGAGGCGTCACAGTGAAGGAAGCAAACACAGTCCGGTGTGACATCTCGCAGTGAAGGGTACTGACCTTGCTTGTCGTCCATACGCCGCTCTGTCTTTGCGAAGCCACAGTTAAGCTGGGTGCAGGTGGCTGTGCTACCGCGACATTGTTCAAGCGGTTCCCTGTGACTCGAGAGGATGCACGCTCCCACCACAAGACGGCGCAACACAGGGTGGCTTTCCCGCCAAGCCGCGCATGCCCCCTGGTTACATGACCATGGACACGAATGTACATGATGTTCGCAAGGGGTACACTGAGGAAACCACTGTCACTGCAGAGGGCACTTGGTGCGATGATTGCGTTCTGAAGTGGTCTGGCGCAGAGATCACAAACACAGCTGAGACAGCTGCAGAGATCATGTCCCAGGTTCGCCATGCATTTGTGCCCTCCGTGCTCCCCACACCGGTCCTCTTGGTGCACCGGCCGACCTGATGCGTCCATGCGGCGTCCATGCGGCGTCTTTCTGTTAGGGATGTCACCCAATCCCGGATGCGGCCATCCTAACTGCCATTGCATTGCACCTTTCTCTTGTGCAGGTGGACACCCCTACACGTCCGCCGTATAGTGGAATCGCTGCCCGTTCTACCCGTCAGAATCGCGCACGCGCCGAGTGCCTGGAGCTGGGATTGTGGGGGCGGCCACTGTTCCACAAACTCTCCTACTTCAAGTGTGCTCCTGCCCGCTCGCTGGTCCTACATCCTTTTGCTTGCTGGTCCTACATCCTCCTGCTCCCCCCCTCCCCCAATACTTGTGTGAGAGCCACTTCATTCATTGACCCTCTCCCTGCACATGTGCAGCCCCTGTACTTTTCTACGCTTTGGCGTCGCCCACATCTTCCTTTTGGGCATTCTGAAGGATTTCTGGAAGCAGTGGTTACCTGGCCCATCGGCAAAGCGACAAGGAGCGGCGGCGACATACGTTCTTCCGGTGGCGATCCGGCGGAAGATCACACACCGGGGAGTGCAAGTGGGGGTGAGGAAGATCGCACTGATGAAGAACACCTACCGAGATATTGTCCAGTACGCTCCTCCTTGCTTCAATAGCGCCTGATCCGATGTTTCATGTGGCATAGCCCCTTCTGTTATCGACTGTGCTCAGCGCGCTGTGGTTTGTGGACGCGCGTCCTCTCAGCGCGACCCCCTACACCCTCCGGACATTGTCAGAGGCAGTAGCCCGCCATGTGCAGGCATCGCGGCAACTACCTCATGGAGGACTGGATGACGTTTGTGGAGACCTGGAGCACGTACATCCTGCACGATCTGCCATGGGAGAACACCCGAGAGCATTCACACCTGCGTGCCGTCTTTGAAGGGCTGTGGGGGGACTTGCGGCAGGGGTGTCTGTACTTCATGCGCTTCATGAAGGGGCAGCACACTTGGGAGAGGATCCTGGAGGCACAGAAGCACTTGTTATCGTACGGAAAGCGAGCCCAGGAGGTGCATTTCCACTCAATCAGCCGCCCTGCTTTGTCCTACGGTGTACAGCAGGTTGTCGTTGTGCTGCGCTGATAGGCGGGCGGTGCATCTGCGGTGCGCAAGTTCGTCTGCATCGACAGATGGTGATCTGCTGCAGATCTTTGGCGGGCAGGTGCTGACCACCTTCAAGCTGCACCTGGCGGCTGTTCACGTGCCCGATCAAGTGAGAGCATGCGGCCCATCCTTCTTCTTCCTAGAGTACTGGATCGAACGTCTCGTGCAGTACTTCAAGCGGCTGATCAAGTACAGGGGCACGGCCGGCGCAGAGCGCATCTTTGTCAACGATCTCCTCATGCGGCGGGCATGCGACCGCCTGGTCCTAGAGCTTGGCCACAAAGTTCTGCCCCTGCTTTCCGAAGCCATTGCTGACGCCAGAGCGGGACGGCGGAAACGCATACGTGCGTCTGCGGGACAACAGCCTCAGCAACCGCAACCACCGGCAGCCGGGCCTGCTGCCGCTCCTGCCGCCGGGGCTGCTGCCGCCGGGCCTGCTGCCGGACCTGCCGTAGGGCCTGCAGCGCCTGCACCAGCGGGGTCCTTCATCCCTCCAGCAATGTTGGGGGCTGGCAAAGACCTTTCCACAGAAGAGTGGAAGGAGGTAATGCCTGTACCCACTGGTCCGCGTCGTGAACTGGGTGGCTTGCCATACCTCATATGTGCAGAGCATGAGGATTTTGCCGCGCGAGGCTGGCCCAGTCATACAGATCTGGATGTTGCTGAACGGCGCCCAGCCGTTTGTGCATCACTAGGTCTGACTGTGGCGGGCCAGGCTGCAGAAAAATCCAAGGTCCACCTCCGGAAGCATGTGCGTGCCTTGCTCCCGATTAACGAGGAGGCGTCCTGTCTGCAAAACACCTCTCAAAAGGTGTCAGACAACACATGGTTCTTGATAGAATATGTTAATGGCGATGATCGTGAGCTGTATGTGGGCCAGTTCAAATATTTTGTGGAAGTTGAATATGAGAAGGTCAATGAGCATGGGCTTCGGGATGATGTTGCTAGCGATGCGGCAGAAGTCATCGACGCCGGTGTGTGCAATCTGTACCATGCAGTGGTTGTTCCCAGCCCAGGCTCGAGGCCCCCAGACGCAGAGCTGGGAAGGCCATCAGAGTTGTATAAGGTGGTGTCGGTGTTGCCAGTGGCAGGCAACCGCCGTTTTGCTGGCAGCTGGGTCATTGACCTCCGGTCTGTTACATTGACTCTAGCAGCCACTAACTCTGTGCAAGGGGGCATATGTTTATGACAGCGTACAAGGCGTCTGGTAGAACGCCTAGTACGCTCATGATTTGATCGACTTACACCTTGCAGTGAAACTGTAACGTTTGCACGTTTGGGCGGATCTTATCCATTGCTGCCAAAGCATCCGGGAGGACGGGGAGTGCTGCGGCAATCATCATGTTGAGAGAAGCTGTCAACGGTGTAGTGCTGCGTGGGTAGTGCGAGTGGCTATTGCAAGACGGACCCTCCCCAACCAGGTGGGGCAACCTAGTTGTGGACGCCGTGGCTACATGTGGTGTGCTACCACTGCGGTGCACTGGTGTGCACGGTGATACCAGCCCATCGCTGCACGCAACATGAAATTGGAGCGTGCTGTGGCATACAGATTCCATCGATTTCCCTGATTTGTTGTGCAACTGTATCCATAACACTTCACCATGTCGATTGAGATGTATCGCGTCGAGTTGGAGCGCGTGCAACGCCTCCCCAAGCAAAGCACTCACTATAATAATTACCTTAGATATCAGATTCAACGAGGTGCCTCGGTAGTTAGCGATCCGATGGGGCCACTAGTAGACAAGCCCAGCGACATGGACGTTCTCATACACCCGGAAGATTACTTCAGCGCGACTGGGACCGAGGAGAGATACAGAAGTCAACGGGACATGCTACTGGTGGCGATGGCAAGGCCAAACAACAGCGAAACCCAGCTTGCGTACTGGGACTTCCGGATCAGAATCTTAGACGCGGCCCGCCAGAAGCATACAGCATGCCCAAACGAGTCGCTGGGAAGCAAGTACAGTCTGCCAGCGATACAAGAGCGGCTAGCTTTCCACGGCGTCATATCACGAGGTACCTTGGCGTCCATGCGACAGCTGCAGACTGCAGCCAGTCATGCCGGGCCCAGTGCCAGCATAGGATGGGCCTCGCGATTGCAGAGGGCCCAAGACACATCCCAGCTGCAGGGCCCATCCCACCACTCACCCCCACGTCTCCCATCCGCCGAGTTGCATGTACCCGGGCACGCGTCTCCGCGGGCAATGGGCCCGGCCCATTTGATACCTGGCGCTGCCCCACGGCCCATGTCTACGGCTGAGACACCACTAGCAGCCCGCCCTGCTGGTTCAGATGTGGCATCTGGCGGGCTTCCGGCGCAATCACAGGCACCGCCCAGAATAAACAAACCAACTTATGCACCTGGCATGGCCAACGACGCCGGGCTGTGCAAACAAGGCACATCCCTGCGTGCGAGGGGTATAGCAAGGCAAGCCGCACCACGCTTTCGGTGGGGGCACCAGCAGGCTGCGTCGGCGGCTGCCCGAGCGGACGTCCGCCCACCACCGCAGCCGGTCATCGCCCCTCCGCACGCCGGGCCAGGTCCGGCCACAGCACCACCACCTCCCGCGGTCGAGACCAAGGGGTCTTCGGGGGAGGGGGCTGCATGCGGACACGCCACAAGCCCTGGTCCGTCATCATTCCCCAAGGAAGCGGCCGCCGGCCGCTCTGGGCTGCCAGTGAGGAGTCCGCGGGGGAAACCCCCCGCATCAAGCAAACCGAAGAAGGTGGTGGCAGCCCGGAAGAAGGCGGTGGCAGCACCGAAGAAGGCTGCCAAGCAGAAGCGTACCGGGGTCATTCTGGTCAACGACGATGATGGCAGCGACGAAGACAGCCAAGGACAGCGGCAGGACCCGATGGGGGTACGTCCGAATAGCAAACATGTGCTATTCTGGTTGTACAGGTCCTGTACCGCATGCACATATGCTCCTATAGCAGCCGGCTATCAGTTCTGCGAAGTACAGTTCCAGTTGTGTGCAGCAGATCGTCTCATTCCCGCTGTACCGAGGCGTGTGGCAAGGCCCACCATGGAAATTCTCGCCGAAGTGCGTGTTCAGCCTCCGCCCCGGCGAGTGAATGAGCAACACGGCGATGGAGTTCATGGCATCACCAGCGCTGGCGCGGGCGTGGGAGGGGAAAAAGTGGATCTTGGTCGACCCATGCGATATGCAATCGTACTGGGATTCACTCAACAAAGAGGGCAACGCACGACCAATTCAGCGGTGGTGCGAGAAGGTAAATCTGTTTGCCAGTGGGATAGACGAGCGGCTTGCTGTCATTCACACGGTGAACAAGAATGCACACTGGAGTCTGATGATGGTTTTCCACCCAGGTATGACCGCCCAGTGGTGTACCTACCACTACGTAGACCTGCGCGTGAGAGAGCTGATGTTTGTGTGGGTGGGCTGGTGCGACCTTCATTAGTGTCGTCTTTGCAGAACGCCTTCACCGATGGCTCCAAGGGGATCGGCAGGTCCGGGACGCAATGGCCCGTGCCGGCGAGTACACCATCATTCTGCATGTGGACAGCCTGGGATACAAGACGCACGATACGGACGCGTTGGCGTCCGAGTGGATCAAGACACTGGCATGCCCGTGTGGGGTAGACACCAGCGAGGTCAAACAGGCAGTGAAGGTCTGGGCGGTGAGATGCGCCCCATGACAATATTTGATCGAGTTGTGCTATTGACCATCTCACAGGCATGATTGTGTACTCCCGCAGCATACCTCATGTACACTGCCGTATCCTCGTGGAGGCTGGATCCTCAGCTTAACTCCGTGGCACTGTTAGGTCCGCTAACAGATGGACTTGCAGGTCTCAGAGGATAAGTGCCCGCAGCAGCCGGATATCGTATCGTGTGGCATGTACACGATTCATAATCTGGAGCACATCCTTGAGCGATGCGGGGCCGGGCTCATCTGGAACCATGAGTTTGATGTGCCGGACATCAATGTCCCCAGGCCGTCAACTGGTTTACCCGATGCCCGCTCCCCGGCAGAACGCGCGGCAACACGAGTGCGAGGCCCTCCTCGGTACAACGAACTGTGGGCCCCAAATGGGCTGTTCCCCGTGAGCGTGTGGTTCACCGCGGGCGATGCGAAGGCGTGGAGGGCCATCCACCGGGTCTCGTTTTGCCGCCTGTGGCAAGAGCAAGGCGGGGATCCTCTCAGGGTTAACGGAGCGGGGAGCCCCCTAGAGGAAGATGAAGCTGCGCAAGACTTGCCTCCGGGCCTGAGGGGGCACCCTGCAAGGCGCGGTACGATACCACCCGGACCTCAGTGCATGCATGCATTCGACACCCGTGGGTAAGCGGCCTAGCATTAGCCACTGCTGGCGCAGCGGCTTATCATGAGGCTGGCTACATCATCTCAAAAATAGTCACACCAACAGGATCACACCGTACAGGGAGCTCATCAAGCGGAGTAGATGGA